>JAUCMS010000127.1:20119478-20131749 GCA_032357445.1 Enteromius radiatus
CCTATCACATGCCAGGCTGATCGTCTGCACAGCGGCAGCCGGCAGGCCAGAACGACCGTCAGGCCACCGGGAAATGTCCCAGTGCTACCGATGGCCAGTCCGCCCCTGGGCATGTCTCACAGGCAGGGTGTAAACTCCCAGGATCTATTGCTACTGTATTATAACCGGATGAACCATTTTTTCATCAGGGGCATTCATTTAGCTTGGCAGCTGGAAGCCAAAGCTTCAGTGGGAGTAAAGCATGACGAAAAAGATCTCTGAACCCTTTATATAAAAACTAACGATGGAATAAACCATGCACAAGAGCGACCAACACTCTTGTAAAATGCAGCAGTTGTGTATTCTTTGATGCCGTCTCTCCCTAAGTGTGAAATATTAAGCCTGTGAAGCATGCAGACATGTTATACACAGAAAGAATTTCGATTCACTGGAGAGGCGAACAGAACAGAGTCTTTTACTGCAGAGGGCCTGCAATTCATGAGCATCTAACAAGTGTGAAGAGTCATAGAGAATCAATGGAATATGGATCGCAAGGAGAGTGTATGAGGACTACAGCAGTATATCGATATGAAGTGCTTCGTTCTCCTTACGGCTTTGGACAGACTTTTAAGAGCACTGCAACATCAAAGGAGGAAAACAAGCCATCAGGAGTAATGTAGACCAGCAGTCTGTGAAACAGAGCAAAACATCAAAATCTGAGGAAAAGATGAAAGCAAAAGCAAAATATACTGCCATTGTGGTAAACACCAGCAAATTGACGAAAGACATACATTGCATTTTTTTTTTTTTTTGCCATTGTTCAGCGATCTTTTACAAGGATTTGGAGTAATTTTATAGACAATGTCAGACTGTGTTACATTATGGCAAACTGCACAAATGTTATCAGGTCCAACTAGATCAGTAGTTTAGAAAAAGCAGTCCAAGAAATTCCAGCCATTAATTTCTACCATCCTTAGTTGTGAATTATAATCCTTTGCAAATAAAAAGCACTTTTAAGTGAAACATGGTAGCATAAACACCGGATGGCTGTTTGCCTACATTGGACTTTTTCCACATCCCCTCCCCCTTACCCTGTTGCAATGTTATGTCTTGTGATTATGTGTTTTATGTGATGGGCCTGCTGCTGAGGGTTTCTTCATCTTTGCCTGATGTATCTTATTTCTTTTCATATTACCTCTCAGTGATATGATCTGAGGGGTATCATTTCGTTGCCTTGTACTTGTACATGTGTAATGACAATAAATTTGAATCCAATCCAATCAAATCCAATCCAATGTTTTCTTTCATAACTGTTTTGTGGTCTGTTTGATAAGCGTACAGTAAACATGGAGGCACTGCATGGATGTTTTTGCCATCTGAACATCCATGGTTTGCTACTCTGAACTGTGTTATTCTGAGATGATATAAGCTCATCTACCCTTTGAAAGCTGACACACTTCTTCACCACAATATCTATTGGTCAGACCGCTGGAGGATGGAAGCCCCCAGGGCAAAGAACATGGCAAACGGCTTTCATTATGATTGGAATCTAGATCTATAAAGTGGGGCTCCAGATGCCTCTCTGTTATTTTCAGACCCTCTGGCACCAGCTTCCAAAGGCTGGAACATATTCAATTATATTCATAAATGTAAGATCATCACACAGTTGACAAATATAGAACAGATTTGTATTATTTAAATGCAACCTGGGAGAAGGGAAAAAAGACTGTGAGCGAATAAAATTACAGAGAAAATATGCAAATTGTGTAAGAAGATTAAGAAGATGAGCAAGGGCTGGTGCATACAGAGCAGGGGGCTTATGACGAGAGGAGGAAGGGATGATGTAGGAGAAGATCAGAAATACATGAAGAAAGAATGTGGGAGAAGAGAGAGATTTGGAAGAAGGTGAGATTGGATGGGATGCTGAGAGCAAAAAAAATCTAAATGAACGGAATACAAAGAGCGATGAATAAAGACAACAAAAAGCACAAAGAAAACTGTTATGGGAAAGACAAAGTCGCAGGCTGTTGTAGGACGTTTCAGAAGTTGCTATGAAGAAAAGTCCGCTAAACATGTTCTCTTTACCTGAAAATTAACATTAGCTACTCGCAAGTCCTGGTTTTGTAAAGTTCGATGTGTCCCTAGGTCAACATATTTTGTTGACCCTGGGACAGCATTTTAATGCAAAAATATACTCTTGACCATATCACCTAAACCAAACCTTACCCATGAGTAATGCCTAAAATTAGAAGAAATAATAGAAGACTGACACTGATGTACAAGCACCAAACACTGATTGTTTGAACAGCTTGATCTGGGCATATGTTTGATGATGATTGAGACAAAGCAACTTTTTCACTTGTGAACGTATTATGAATGGAGGACTCGTATTTTAGCCAGAAGCAACTGTTTGAAGTTTTGACATCCTTAATTATGGATTTATTTATTGCAAACATGCAGCTTTTCACTTCAAAATACATTAATTGATGGAGTGGAGATGTATGGATGGGGTAACACAGCGAAAAATGCTATTCAATTCAATTGATTAATTGATTTTTTTATTTATTATTACTATCACTTACAATTATTACTTCACGTGCAAAATGATTGGTTCTGTATACAAGAAAACAGAGCTCCTCAGCAGGGGATCCTCGCGACTGGAGATCCCTGGAATTGTTTACAAATCCTATAAATCCTCTTCAAATATTCCTAACTAACTACACTTAGTCATGTGTTGTCAAACAGCCGGTGATAAACTTTATGAAATCCCTTACATGAGATATGTACTGTGTTTCTTTCAGAGTATATTTGTCATTCAGCTTTCGCAGTTTACTGTTTCGGCTTCATCTCATTTTATGAAACCATCTGTTTCTCCTTTTGTTTGTGTTTGTAAAGAAATAAACAGCAGTTTGTAAGGCAATGTCTTATTGAAGCAGCTATCTTGTCGGAGCAAAGCATATCATTTAGGCATAAAGTTTCATTACGGCTATGCCTCTAACTTATCAGTGTAACAGATTAAATGAGATGATAACAGTTCAAAGAAGTGTGGTATTAAAAAAAAAAGCAGAGGATAATCTGGAAGGCAAAGTTTTAATAATGTGTTCCAGCTACATGACTGATATAATTAAACTAAATGTCCAAACAAACTATATCTGTCTCAGTACACTTCTATGTAAAAAGAGTCATTGAAGTGAATCAGATTGCAATCAGACAACATCTATTTCACCCCAAAATATTTTACTAATTGCTAATTTACTAATTTACTGTTAACTAAATCCACCTATGTATTGAAACATTAGTTTGTTACAGTGCATATTTACATAAAAATGAACCAAATGATTTGAATTACTATAAAGTGGTAAATAAATGAAGGCGTTTTAGATCATATTTTTGTTCCGCTCTTAATTTACGCTAATTAGCAAACACTTTGCATATATACAGAACGATTCTTTTGTCTTTATAATTTAAATGAGTTATTTTTCTTATAAATTTGGGCTGAAAATCAGGTGTTATTTACTTTTGGTGTTGTTTACCCAACCAGAATAACCAAGGTGTTTATGGAGTCTGTGTGGATAAAGAGCATCTTGTTCACCTCAGGTGAACGTCTTTTCCCATGCAGCCTTGAATGAAGCAGCGATCTGTGGGAATCAAAAAGGAAGAATCTTTGATTTCATGATGTGCACACCTGGGACGGCCAGACTGTGTCTGAAATAAGGTTTTCTTCTACACTGCTGTTTTGAGAACCTGCAGCATTACTGTGACAGCATAGACTACAGTTTGTCTCTGCCACAGTATATCAGACGTGATGTAGATGTGGTGCCTCTTTAGTCAGAGAGTATTTCATATTCCAGCTATATTAATCTCCATGGCAATACATTATTGACTATGGCGTTGTGCTGCACACTACAGGTCATGGCCTGTAGGTTGATCAAAGCGAGATTTTCAGACTCAGGGGAGTTTTACAAGTCACTCATTATATTTTGTGTTTTTCAAATGCCTTCTTTGCATATAAATGAATTTAGTTTTCGCCACAAATGACACATTCCAGCAAAAAAGGACAATTGTCTGTACTCACAAATAGCGGTTAGTGTTTAATTAAACATAATTAGTATTTTGCTCTTCTGTTGAAAGTAAAATATGCTCAAAGAAGTTTAAAAATTGTGTTTCTGTTGAAGGTCAGGGGTTGTTCTGAATGATGAATTCAAGAGTACTCAAAACAGATCAGATGAAACACTGTGGCCTATCGGGGTTTAAATAACAGTTAACAGCTTGTTTAAAAGGCTGTGGAGTGAAAGACATTGCCTACCTGACATGCTAGAGCTAATCTATACCAACAGCCAAACAATCTTGTGAAAATGGCTGTTCATTAGAGACCATCATAAATGTGTCTTTCAAAATCCAAACGATCTAGCCTACTTACATAGAAGCTGTTTGTTGTTTCTGTCATTAATGTAAATATTCATAAACAATTCCTTGAACTAAGAACAGGCAATTGAGTCGGTTTACCCTGCGGGCTCGTCTCTATTTGCCTTTTCAGAGGTCTTTCAAGTATTATAGTGTTTACAAAACCAGTAAACACTTTGTACATTTATCTATTAAATCTGCAATTGGAAACATTTTTCACGGCTTGTCTTGGAGAAGGAAAAGTGCACATAATTGTTGAACACACAACTTAAAAATAATTCCAATTAACAACATTACCTCCTTCAAGAACAAGCTGTGTCCAAATAAATTGTTGTTAATTACACCCATGGAGAATATGTTTTGGATAACATGTAATTAAAGAAGCTAATTAATTCAGCTTTTTGTCCCCGTTCCTTCTCCTTTAAAGTGTAGTGGAAAAACTGAACGAGACACCCTGCCAGATACATCAAAAATGCCATCCATTAAAACATGACAGGGAGTCAGTCTTTTAAGATGGCTACTTAATAAGCTCTGTGTTAGCATGCCACCCTAAGCTTGTTTAAAAGTGAGAGTGAGTCTTTGATGAATAAATACACAGATGAAGAAAAGGTCACGTCATAGCCAAGCAGCCCGGTTGAGTGTCATGAGTCTTTTTGCCCTTGTTTTTCCCGTTGCTAAATTGTTTCAGCTGCTATCACTGCCTTGTTTTACTTTTTTTTTTCTGTTCATCTTAGAATAACATCCTGTAGGAAGGTGAATGCAGGTGTCATTCTGCCAAGTTCTGTCTCTGACAAGAATAAGGGAGAGATGCACCAATATCGGAAGATATTGATTTCCCTTTTCCATTCAGCTCTACTTTTCAGAAATTCAAGATTTCTTATTTTAGCTACAAGCATGCCAAAGCACTGCAGAAATGATGAAAAATGCATATGAATAACAACTGACCCTTTTGCGAAGACAACACCCACTTAGTTACTGTTGCTGTGTCCAACAAGCCATGCCACTCCCACGCCACGCATCATGATCCCAAGCAGTGAAACATACATTGTGAATCAAAGAGGAAACTGACAATGTGCTGACAAAGAAGACAGAGCAGGCTACTTTAAAATGTTGTCAAATGTTTTAAGTAATTCAGATAATAAATACCCTTTTGTGGCTCTTTAATGTGTCATGACAGATCACTGTAGTGTCTCAGTTCAAGCAGCTCATGAACCAATTATCTCTTAGGTAGTTACAGCATTAAATAAACATAAAAGAACATCAGAAGGTGTTTTAATTTTGCAGAAAGATATCAACACACAGTATTTTTCAAGTTTAAGTCCACTGACGTTAATCTACTCTCCTGTGTTTAGGACAATTTTGCAGATTCAGCATTAGGATTGGTCAGATCTCTTGTGATTAAAACTCTCTGCAAAGGGACAGTTGTAAAAAAATTGTAAAAAAATGCAGAAACAGAAATGCAGAATGTGATTTAGGGGGAAAATGTATTTGTACAGTACATGTATGACACTATGTACTTTGTCTAATATTAAAAGCATTTAGAAAAACAAATAATATATATAATTGTTTTTTCCTCCATATTTTGGTAAGCTGTAGACATTTCACCTTTTTTTTAATAGTTCAATGGTTTGAATAAATAGGTTGAGTGAATGATTCAATAATCCACTCATAAATATGGTCACATTTATTATATGGTCAAATATGGTCAAATATGGTTTATGTCTTGAATGAATCACCTATTTTAGTTACTCACTCATAGACCACTTGCACTATGTTCCAAATGGAATGAATGAGAATGGCCGCTATTTTAAAAGGTCGTTCCAATTCCAGGTGCTCAAAACTGACCACTTCAAAGGGCCAGTCATATTCAAGAATTTAAAAGAGTACAACTGATGGACCTATAATTCTGCGCAGGTTTAAATGTAGTGTCATTCTTTACTGAATGGAATGGTATTTTTATAGAATCAGCTGAATAGATGATTTCATGACTCATAAAAGCAGCAACACAAAAAATTCTCACTGGATTGTCTTGAATAACCCAAACAGTTTAGTATACTAGAACTAAATGCTATATAACATACAAAAACTGTACTTAAGTAGGAGCCAGTTACCTCCAGTAAACTCCAAAACCACTACCGTCAACAAAACTCAAATTTGGCAATGTTCCTAAAAATTGTGGCACAGGAATAAATGGCCTCGTGCTCCTTCTGAAAAATCTGTATCGTTTCCAGCTGCGTAGTATCGATGGGGAGATTCTACAATACAAAAACTACATTGATTTCCATTTTCCATTCAAAGACTGAGAGAATAGGGTAGAAAAACACAGCTATGCACATTCTTTCTTCTGTCTGTGAGGCATGCTACGAAGAATAGCGGACCAAATGAGTGTCATTAAAAAAGAAAGAAAGAAAGAAAGACATAGAAGCAGCGGTTGTTTCATGAGGGGAGCTTATTTAATTAATGGTGTTTTTGTAAGGTATCAACCATATGCTTTTTCTTCTGCTAGAGATGTCTGTGTCGTCCATGCTTGGATAGAGCAGACACGGAGGGAGTATTGATATGCTAATGTTGCTCCTCATTAGCTGCAATTAATTAGAACTGGCCGACTGGGCACTGCAGTGTTAGTGTGCCGGCGAGCCATGCTGTTTATCTGGAAATAAGAGGCACTGCACAGTGATGCACAAAAGACTGACTGAATGACAGAGGAGATGATGATGATGATGATGTGAGAGAAAGAAATACCAAGGCACCAGACCTTGATGAGGAGTCACATCATGACACCATTAGGAAACAGAAAGAGCTTTTGTTACAAGAAGGAATGGGAAGATGTTAATTGTTTTGACTTTTTCTAATCCGTCTATCATTTTTGTATAAACACAATACAATTAGGTTTTCATTATGACTCTTAGAATGACTCATCAGTTACCTGTATGATTTTATTTCTTCATTGGAAGACAAAGAAAGATATTTTTTGAAGAATGTTTTAACATAAATAATATACAACCTCTTTTGATTGTAAGACAGGAACAGATTATGTCAAAATATGAATCTGAATATGTAAACAAAATACATTTGTGAACCGTAAAAAATAATTCCGGTTTTTGAACACTATGAGAAGGAGTATAATAATAGAATTTTTAATTTTAGGTGTACTGCCCTTAGAAGACACACTGTACATGAAAAGAACAACACAGCCCTCTTCTTTTGTATTCTCCTCTTTCTCTGTACAAAACAATTGGATCCGTGGCCCTGCGGTGCACAACACAACATCATTTACCAAGCAAACAAAAGTTGACAACGCAATATAATTAACCCAAAAAAATAACAGAATTAGGCAACAACCCAATGCAAGCAATTTTCCTCAACAGAGCAATAAAATATTTGTCATTGTTTTATGTCACAGCTGATATTTTGTGGAATTCTTGCATTCTTGTGCATTTCTGCATTCTTGGTATTTCACATCTATAATTATGAATTTTGGTGCATTTATTTTCTGTACACATATAATGACCAAGAAAAGAGGTGCTTGTGTGTCACACCTAAAGCCTAAAGTATACTAGAATACGGTATATAGAAAGAATCAATAAATGTAGCATCAAGATATGCTTCCGAAAAAAGTTTTGTTGCACGGTTCTGTGTTTTGTTTTTTTTTGTTTTTATCAGTTTAGATTTTCTAATTGCAATTTTCTGTGGTCAAATATTTCTCTGCAATACGCACTTACAGTTATGTACTGTTATATATTATACTGTTATATTCAGTCATCCTCATCATCAAGGACATTAATTTAATTCATTCATTCCTAACCAAATTTGCATTATTCCACGGCCTATATTCAGAATGCTATTTCTGATTTTAGGTTTCACAGAAGAAAACTGTTATACAGGGTTAGCATGAGCTACTGTATGAGTGAGAGGTTTAAAAGTGTACCCTGAATACTGTTTTCTTCAAACAAGTTTTACCCCAAAGTGAACTGAATAGAATTGTATTTTTGAAGTGTGTAAAATGTTGTAAATTTACTTGAGATAGAATAGGCATGAAAAACTCATGACAAGCCAAGCACTCTAACTACTCTAGTAGTTTGGGGTTTTCATTTGTTTGCATACAGTGTTTTCCAAAGCTAGGGTAGGCAATTTGGTTCAAGAATCATTTTTTGTTATACTAGTTGAAAGTCTCTTCATCAATCAATAATTAAAGTTGAGTGTGTGTGTGTGTATACTCTGCAAAAAGAAGTGTTTTTAAATGGTTTTATTTGCAGGAAATTTCTTAACGTGTAAATATTTGTTCTAATGGAAGACATTCCTGTCTCCCTGTAGCACTGTCCTAGTCTGTTTTATTCAGGCAATCTTTTTTTTTTACTTTCTATTCATCAAAGAACCCTGAAAGTCTTACAAGCAGCACAACTGTAAAAAAAAAAAAAAAAAAAAAAAAGTTTGTTGAGAAGCAAAGCGATATATTATAATTATTTCTGAAAGATCATGTGACACTGAAAACTGGAGTATTTGCTGCTTATACAGTATATATATATATATATATATATATATATATATATATATATATTAGTGGTGTCAAAATTAGTGCATTAATGCATGCATTTAAAATATTTAACGCAATTTACCGCAGTGCCTGTAGCCTTTGCAGTGATCCGACTGAACTTTAATGCAGTCCTCACAAATCTTAAAAATTCTGATTTCTTCATCCAGTGTCATATATAGGCCTATCCCTAGGGTGAGGATTCCACAGTTGTCCTGTATAGTGGATGAAAGGAAGCGCTGAGTCATGAGGCTGATCTCAGAGCAGGAAATGCAGGTGGTGATGATGATGGAGGCTGTCAGAGCAAAAAATCCCATGACTGCAGACTGGCAGCCCCACCCCAAGGGCTTCCTCTGCCTTCTGTCTCAACCTATGTGTGTTACCCCCCTCCCCTCTTTATCTTCTCCACACTGCTCTCACATTCTTGCAGTTATTTTCTCTCCTCATTCCTCACACTGTCACACCTCTTTACAACATGCTTTCACAGCCTCTCCTTGATGCGGCTTTCTTTCGCCAGCACAAAAGATTGATAATCGCTTGGCGTATTGATGTGAACATTCTTCCAAAAGGTTTCATCTCGATGTGTCTACAAAATGTACACATGTCTTTTTGTCGTTGAACTTGAGCATGTGACCCCTCAGCCTATCACAGTGATAATCAGACCTTTTGAGAAATATAAGGCAAGTTTAGACAAAAATGTTCAGATGTGTATAATACTTTAAACTGTCTGAAGGCCACAAAATAACTTGTGAAGTAATAAACGTCTGTTTACACGTGCATAAATGCCGGCTGTTCTTTGTAAAGAGCATTGACATGCAGTTGGGTCACATACTGAAGAGATTCACTTCTCTTCTCTTATTAATTCTTTTACATCCTTCCTGCACAGCATTCATTTGCTTTCTTATCTTCACACTCAGAGGGACATTCAGTGTGTGGGTTTTATCAGGAGCACATCTTAACCTCTTATCTAGTTTAATAACTTTGTAATGCCAGCAACGGGATGAATCGCTTTGAAAGAATAAATAATGCTGGCAAGGGCACATTGAGATAGAATAAGTTAAAAACATTTGTAAATCTTAATAGAATAAAAGGTTGTGGAGTGTCATGCATCATTCCCACTAGTTTAAAAAGCATCATGTTTTAGGATCAATCTTTTAAAAATACTGTATCAAATTGTGCTTTGTTTGTAAACAAATCCACAGTTAAATGAAGTGAGCAAAGGAGGTAGGAAGGCAATGCGATGTCTTAATAGCCATCTTTATCGTTTGGTTTCTGCATAGACCTGTGTTTGTCACTGTTGTCATTTACATACTACGTGCACAAATTAGTGGGCGGGCTTTGTATGACATCATAGATCCTGCTTTTTAGGCAATAACTAGACATGTAACGTGTCATGTAGTCTAATAAAATATGTTTAATGGGACTGAATTTGTATTTTTAACATGATTACAATTTAATAAAAATATTAGTGTAACAATGGTTATTCAAACAAACACATTATACTGTATATAGAAATGTATATTATCACTTAACTATCAAGTTTAAGCATTCTCCAAAAAAAATATATATTGTTATATTCACTGCAAAATAAATCTCTTACTTACATTGTATGTACATATGCATTTTGTTGTTTATGATGAGAGAGAATTCAGTCAGAGAACGTGCACTCACTCAACAAAACTGATGACTTTCATCAATGACTCATCTGAACACCTCTGACTGGCCAACACAATCTCACGAGCAATTCGTACATATTCGTACGAGGTGTCAAATTTGTACCAATTCGTACTAATTCGTACGACCTCACTCGTACGATTTCGTACGATTTGTCTAAAACCACGTGATGGGTAGGTTTTGGCATCTCGTAAAATAAGTACGATTTAGAGTAAATCGTATGAATTCATACGAGTGAGGTCGTACAAATTCGTACGAAATAGCCACCTCGTAAAATATGTACAAATTGCCGTGAGATCAGGTTGGACTGGCCAATGAATATCTAAGATAAACACAATCATGTGTGATTGGTTAAAATGTGACAATATAGATTGTCTATTCAATTTCACTTTATTATTAAAAGACGTTTGTAGCATTTTAACCCCAAATGATTTAGAACAATAGAACAATTACCCTATTTTATGTGAAAAGATCAAGGGAATTTTAGTTTCTTAGTTTATGTTGTCTTTATATATAGTCAACGTGAAACCATTTCAATATTTATTTATTTTTTTTGATGTTAACACAATTAAAAGTGTATAGTTCCCATGGGACTTAATGTGCAGATGAGATGACTCAATGTGGATACTGAAAAAAGTATTATATATACAGTGGGTACAGAAATTATTAAATTAAATTTTTCACTCTTTGTTATATTGCAGCCAATTGCCAAAATCATTAAGTAAATTTTTTTCCTCATTAATGTACACACAGCACCCCATATCGACAGAATAAACAGAATTGTTGACATTTTTGCAAATTTATTAAAAAAGAAAAACTGAAATAACACATGGTCCAAAGTATTCAGACCCTTTGCTCAGTATTTAGTATATAGACTAGAATACAGCCATGAGTCTTTTTGGTAAATAAAGTTTTTCACACCTGGACTTGGGGATCCTCTGCCATTCCTCCTTGCAGATCCTCTCCAGTTCTGTCAGGTTGGATGATAAATATTGGTGGACAACCATTACTAGGTCTCTCCAGAGATGCTCAATTGGGTTTAAGTCAGGGCTCTGACTGGGCCATTCAAGTACAGTCGCAGAGTTGTGAAGCCACAGTGATCTTTGGGTTCTTCTTTACCTCTCTCACCAAGACTCTTCTCCCCTGATAGCTCAGTTTGGCCGGACGGCCAGCTCTAGGAAGGGTTCTGGTCGTCCCAAATGTCTTCTATTTAAGGGTTATGTAGGCCACTGTGCTCTTAGGAACCTTAAGTGCAGCAGGGTTTTTTTTTTTTTGTAACCTTGGCCAGATCTGTGCCTTGCCACAATTCAAACACAGATGAACTCAAATGAAGGCGTAGAAGCATCTCAAGAATGATCAGAAGAAATGGACAGCACCATATGATATTTCAGTTTTTCTTCTTTAATAAATCCCAAAAATGTCAACAATTCTGTGTTTTTCAGTCAATATGAGGTGCTGTGTGTACATTAATGAGGAAAAAAACAATATAACAAAGAGTGAAAAATTTAAGGGGGTCTGAATACCTTCCGTACCCACTGTACATATATATATATATATGTACAGTGCTGTGCAAAGTCTTAGGCCACTAGTACATCATCCAGATCCCTACTTCATGTCATTCCAGACAGACTGGATGATGATCAGATCAGATCTCTGGCTGTTGTCAGACTCCTTGTGCAGACA
>JAUCMS010000127.1:20131849-20146512 GCA_032357445.1 Enteromius radiatus
AGTTGTGCAGGAGTTTTCTGAGACTGAAGATCCAGATTGTCAGTCCATTTCACGGATGTGGCCCTAAGACCACGTTTTTGACCACACTGTACCCATAAGAACGAAACCAAACATGAATATGTTCTGATTATGAGTTCTGGAGATATTGACCTGGTCTGTGAATCCAGAGAAAACTCCAGGGGGCTTCTTTGGTTATGTGGGAACAGAGAGCAGATGTTTTCTCCCTAGATTTCTTTCTAGATTGGGGAAGTGAATTGTTTTACTGTCTTGACATGGGTGGGGGTCAGGAGGTGTTCCTGGGAATCTCTACGAGAATCTCTTTAGCTTTGCCTTCCCGGAGAAGAACTGCAGTTTAGAAGGAAGAAATATAATTTCTATTCTTACAATGTCAGCACATGTGGCTGCAGATCTAGCTGGCCAAGCCACTATTCTTTTGAACTCTTAAAGGTCTCAAGGAATGTCCATTTCCCAAAACAGACATAGGCATCAAGAACACAATGACAATGCAATTTATTTATTCTCACTAAGCATTTAAGTCATGACCCTGCAATTATTAAAGTGGATGAAATCCTTGATTGAAATGTGCACCGTTTAGTCTCCTGTATAGGAATTTTGATTGAAAAATACCACAACATTGAAACAGCTATTAATAAAGTAATCCTTCATAAATTAAAAGACAGAAATATTTTTTTAGTGAGAGGAAAATATAAAATGTGTTGCAATCGAATACCTAGTTTCATTAGATTTTGAGCAACGTCAATAGCCTCGAAATCACATGTTTCCTCTCCTTTCCTTCCTAACCGTTCTGGATTGTGTAGGTGGAACAGAGGCGTGAAGAATCCCCCCTTGAGTCCTGTGCCAGCTCTCTGTGTTTCCTTGATAAGTGGCGGGATAATAAGGCACCGAGTGGACACGAATTTAATTTCACATTTTATTGAACACATCCACACATGTGGGAGAAGGGTGGAAGACGATAGATATAAATTTATTACAGGCAATAAGAGCAGTCAGGGGGTGTGAGGGGCAGATTAGTGGCTCCTCTTGTCATGGTGAGTGAACTCGTACCTTTCGAAAGCTCTCAGTTATCTGAGGTGAGGGGGTCAAGCGTGGAAGGGCCCCTCTCATGTGATCCGCATCACTAGGTTTTCTATGAAGGATTCTTCAAATAAAGAAGATTTCAGTCATTCCAAAAGGAAAGTTTGGCACTGGGGAGTAGCTTAAATAGTGGCAATACTTAATGCTAACTAAGCTATATTTTAAACTGAGTAAGCTAGCGACAGCACAATCAGTCTTAGCTGAGGAAATAAGTAAATGGCGTCCTCGCATCCTTGCTCTCTCTCTGAAGTGGAAAGTCTGATTCATTCTAACTTGTTTGTTTGGAAGGTTCATGTAAATGAGGAGATTAAAACACCATTCACCAATTTGAGTCCCTGTGTGTTCTTGTTTATGCAAGTTAGTGTGACTTCTCTTTTATATTTAGTGTAAGTGTATACATTTGATTAGTTGTCACCCTAATCACATGTTCATTTATTTTAAACTCCTTGTTGTTGTTTGTGCCAGTTCTCTGTGTGTTAGTGTGGGTTTTCTCTGATTGCTGTGGTTTCCCGATAATCCAAAGACACGAGACACTAAATTGCTTGTACTGTAGGTGTGAGAGAGAGTGTGTATGCCAGTGGGAAGAACTGCCCATCCAACTAGGGCAGAGACGCTCAAACTAGAACCCGTGAGCCATAGTTGGCTATTGAAGCATGTCTGCATTTCTAATGCATCTTTGTGTTTTGTTTTAACTTTGTATAGAAATGTAGAGAATATACATTTACTAGTTTATTTTTTAAATTCATTTCTTTTTATAGCTTAATACAACATTTAATTTTGGGCCACAGCTCTTATAATTAGCGATTTTTGGTCCTTAATAGTAAAACTTTTGTCCACCAGCTGTTCATTCAGTTATCTCGTTTATAATGTTTTATTTATTTATTTATTTATTTTATGGGGAAAGGTAGCAAACTGTTCTTTAAATGTTTTTGTTAGCTGGGACCCTAACTATGACAGCTCTTTTGAGAACGGATGGATATACAGTTGATGACCTACTTCACATTATGTTTAGAGTATTGTTAGACACATTCAAAGTAGTTCCTCCAACACAGGACACAGTTTACTCGAACTGGAAACCAAGATCATGTTACTCACCTACAGGGTTCAGTAGACAGCCAAATAGCATCCTGCGTGGGAATGCTTCTGTGAATATGCCATTAGTGGGATGGTAAACTGAATGAGCACATAGTATAAACACTCTTTTCTCGTTCTACACTCTCTAATCCCTTTATTGTCCCATTGAATATCATTGTTAAGATTTTCCTAAATTAATCGTGGCCTACTTATTTTTAATTAAAGTTGCATTCGTGTGGTTTAAGAACACACCAGAGAGATGACGAGCTCAGTAGACGTTCTAATTAAGTTGCGTAAGTGTTTTATATAGATGAAGCGACTCGACTATCATTGAAGATACACACATGAGGTCTGAGCCGTCCAGTGTGCAGCTGGGACTGTATTAATACACCTTCAGGGGCTTTCTTAGCAAATAACACTGGAGGCTGAATTGCTAATCTCGGTCTTTCTCTCCTCTGTTGAAAGTCGTTGTAAAGCTGATGAGCGCAAAATTGGTGCTTAGAGACTGACTTGTGATTTTAATTACAGGGTTTTGCTACTTATTTATTTTCAGTGAAAGACGAGATTTATTTGTGTTTCAACTTCAGATTCTAAACAGCTTGAAGAATTAGAACAAACTTTCTCTGTCTGGATGTCGAATTGCAGTCACACAGATTTAGTCAAAAACACATTGGCGCCCCCTGGCGCCAAAAACAAAATGTGCACACTCTCAATGGAATTATAAGATTTGATCTTTTCTTGCGGTGCCCCTTCAGTCAGTGAACTTCACTTTCAACTGAACTTCAGCCACTATTTTTGTGTTTTGCATTTTCTGTACACGAAGTAAGTTATAAAGCGTATTTTATGCCTTTCAGGACGAAGCAAATAATCTTTAGAAACATCTAATCTAATCAATGAAATTGACAAAAAAAGAAGAAAAAATAAAGTCGAATCTAGTTAAAACACTTTACAGGCGATCAGTAACCCTGACAAGCGTCGAATATTCATAATTATCTTTTTTTTTTAATCACCTTTTTGCTATAATTTTAACTTAATTATAACTTCCTCTTACATCATAATGAATTATACATGGGTTGTAATGAATATTCTTCACCTCACACACAATTTAAGTACAACTTTTATTAATACTGGAATCATCACAGTGTGTTTTGTTACATTAGCTGTGACTAAACTTAACAAAAATTAGAAGGATAAATATTACCAAAAAGGAAACGATGTTATCAGCAACAGTGGCAAATTAGCCTTAGGAAAACAGCACAATAAATTAAAGCAGAAGAGTAAAGAGAGGAAAGTAGAAAGAAGAAAGACAGAGACAACAGCACCTGTAGCGTTACTCAACTTCAGTCAGAGGAGGAAAGAGGAAGGGATGGGGTGGGACAAAAAAAATGCACACGTCATATCTTTTACACAAGAATGAAATTAAGAAACATAATCAAAACACCGGTTAAGTGTTTGAGCTGTAGAACCTGCTGTTTGGGCTCTTTTGTGCTGCGTGTGCGTAATGTTTCTTGTATGCGAGCAGCTAAGATAAGAAAAGGCTCGCAACTCAGACTAACTCGGCTCAGTTTCCATGACACCCGGTTGCCAAGCCCTCCCCACACGCGCGCGCTGTGGAGAGACAACAGCGAGGGAAAATCGCGGTGTGTCGTGGCTGAACCGAGCGTGGGAGACGGGTGTCTTTCAGGGCATCTTCGAGGAACAGCGCGTGAGTGGCTAAGGAAGAGGGAGGCTACACGTGTTCCTGCCCAAATGAGCGTTTCATCTCTCCGTCACGCGCACCACACAATCATTTATTGTCTGTAGCCATTTTAGAGTTGTGAAACACAATGACAAGGGAAATGGGATGATAGAGGAAAGACTAGAGTGCAGCTGGCGTGAGTGAATATCAAAAAGGCATAAAGTTGCATAAGGCTAACATTATACTCATTGATTGTGCGCTAACACTATAGATTTGGTCAATTATTAGGCTACTTAATGTAAATATAAAGGATAGCCAATTCACCTTTTTTTGGCATTCGTTTGACCGACAAATGTAAAGGCGAAACTGAAGACACTTGTTTGTTTGTTTTTATTATTAACCCAAAAATGTACAATGTGCTACTTACTAATGTTTCTCCAGGCAAATCCCCTCAAATGACAGAGATTATCTAGGGTTTAAATGTTTTCAATTATTTATTTTAGGGGAGAGTGGGAGATGGTCAAAATAGTTTAAGATATATATTAATAATCAAAATATTGCCCTCAAAAATCACATTTACACATCATCAAAGCACATATCTAATCCAATTCTTCCCTGATAATTCGTAATATAACTAGGGGTGCTCCAGGGACAAACCAACCCAATCTCATGTGTAAGCGTAACTATTTTACAATGGGGTGATTTTTTAATGAATTTGTACAGTGCTATTTTTAGAAAAACCTAAACGATGAAGAGATAATAGCCTACTAAAACGTGCAAATGTAGCCTAGAGTGTGCACTGTATGAATTCACCAACACCTGAAATAGTTACAGATTGGCATGAGAGTTTGTTGGACAATTTTTGACTCCTGAGCTTGGCAAACTTCAAGTGTAAGATAACAAGCCAATGAAATCACAATTTCACAGCTGAATTGTGATGGCTGCCTTATAGTGAGCATATCATGATGTTCAGCGGGAGACAAATGAGCATGATGTGAGTAATGTTAAACACTGCAAAACAAAATGTGCGTATAATAACCTGAGAACCAAAAGAGTCTATCTGCGATGTGTGAGTATGTGAGTACTGAGACGCTGAAGGCTGAGCTCATGTGTGACAGTGGTAGTTTTTTTATACCTCCAGATTCCTCCAGAGGAGCTTTTAACTGTCATCTTGCTTCATGACCTCGGGAGCAGAAACCCGCAGAGACTGGCGTTACAATAAAGAGACAACAGTAAACTAACTACCTGCAATCAGGTCTTTTTTCTTCTCTGCTTTGGTTCCTACCTGTTTCTTTCACCAATTATTCCACACTAGCCTTTTCTTTCTCACTCTTTCTCATTCCATTCTTCTTTCCCCTTCACCTCTCACCAACTCTCCATCATCCTTCTTGTTGTATCCTCCTGCCTTTATGTGTCTGTGTATGTAATGTTATGAATGGAAGTTCAGGGAACTTTATCCTTGCCATGTTATTACATAAAGCAGGTCCATGAAGCTTCACGTGAAATGTGTGGATATGTAACAGTAAGATATGATTTATTTTTTCCCCTCCTTCAGCAAATTTTACTTCTGTATATTGCTCCTTAATTCACTTGTCGACTGATTCTTCACTCACATATTGACCCCTATTGTAAGACAACATTTTTGTGGGACTACAGTACTTATACTGTTCGCATTCTTATACAGTATGTATATATATTTATATATATATATATGAATATATACAAAGTTCTGACCTGCTGATCGGCTGGCAGTGTGGGCTTTGAATTGCCTTGTTCTTTAATTCCAGCCTGTTCTCAATATGGCCTCGCATTCCAGAACGGCATTATTTTCAGCGAGATCGGCACAGTCATACTGTACATACTGTCACAAAGCAGACATACTTCTTCCTTTTGAACACGCTACAGGCATTCCTAAAACAGAGTGCTCTATGCAAAATAAATAATTCAAAAAACAACACAAAAGTCAGAGTAAGGAGCAAGTGTCTGGCGCAACAGCACTATTTATGACCGCAGGGGTTATAGGGAGTCTTGGGAGAACAGAAAGTCACTCACAAACAGACACTACATGACTAAAACTATGTTTCGACCTCCTACGAATCACTTCCACATCCAGTATCATCACAGAGCATTGTTTTTCATCACGTCGGGTGAACCGGGGTAACCAGCAACCTTTCGTGTCATAGGTATTTATTCCTAGATCATCTAACAGGCAGTGGAATGCTTTTATCATTAACAACTGGATGAGTTTTCTTCCCAGAGTTCATTCTCTCCACCTCCTTTATTCATCCCTTCTTCCCTCTGCAGATCCAAAGTTCATTCTTACAGTATGTCCCAAAAAAATGGCAGCCAGGTGTGTGCCTTCATCTTAGCTCGTTCTCTCCACCCCTCCTAAAGATATTACTAGGGACTGTGGTTTGAGGCTTGACAAGTAATGAAACATTTCCTGCAAAAAAATGTGTAAACTTATTTTAGAATCTCAAATTGGAAATTAAAAATAATGTGTCAACCGATTCCCTTTCAAGATCATTGGTCACACTTCACAATAACATTCAACTGGTTAACAGTTAATGCAATAGGTATCACAAGGTGTGGATGGACAATGAAAAAAAAATCGAGTTAATTCCAAATTTGTAAATATACAGTAGTCAACATTCGAAGTGGATCAAAACCTTTCATCAAAGTTGTCCTAAAATCAAAAACAATACCTATTCTTGTCTTAGGACATCTTTGATGAAAGGTCTTGATCCACTTTGAATGTTGACTACTGTATACCATTCAAAGGTTGGGGGCGGTAAGATTTTAAATGTCTTTGAAAGAAGTCAAATCACAAATGCAGCAAAAACAGTAATATCGTGAAATATTATTACAATTTAAAAGAACTCTTTTCTATTTTTTTTTTTTTTTAAACTAACAATTCCTGTCAAGGCATGGCAGATTTGTTTTAATTTAGGCCTGACATTTTATTTGTGTTGGGCGTTTATGGAAACCCTGATCTTTTTTTTTTAATGATTATTATTTTTTATTGTTTAATGAATTGGAAATTCAAACGAAAAGTGTTTCTTTTGTTACATTATAAATGTCTTTACTTTTACTTTTGATCAAAGCATACTTGCTGAATAAATGTATTAATATTTTATTGACACTAACCCTTTGGCAGTGTACTATTGTTCATAATACATTAGCTGATGCTAATATATATCACTTGAAATATAAAAAATGCACAAGAATAAGTAGAAATGAGCATTAATCTAGAGTAATAAATTCTGTTTGTGAGTTTCTGATACCTAATACATTAATTATTACTGTTAACAAACTGATATTACAGCAAAGTGTTGCCAAATCATCGTTCCTACGTCCATCTCTGCTTCACATCCCATTTCTCTCTTTTTTCCTATATCATAACATTGCTACACGCATTCATCTCCCTATGTACCAGGGCACGTGACCGCGGCGTCTCACAGCATTCACCACACACAGTGTGGTCACAGTGACAACTAGTGGTCAAAACTACACCTTAAAAGTGCTCTGCATCCTTTCTATTTCTCATTTTCTTTTTAAATAAGCCATAATTAGACTCAACAAGAAGCATCTGCTTCCCCAAAGACACCTGAACATCAAAAAAGCACAACTTTATTAAAAGCTGATCTTCAAAACCTTCCCCCATCAAAGGAAAAAAAAAGGAAACAGCATTATTGCTCCACATTATCATGGCGTTTTTTCACCCTAAATCTACAAAAATCCACATACCCGACATGAACGTTCCCTACTCTTAGGAGCTAGGAGGCGATTAACTGCTTGTAAATAAAACAAACAAGACAACGGAAGTGTACAAATGAAAGATAAATCCTGTCCCTCTACGCAACCATGAGCTGACCTGCAGCAAAGCCCTGCTCACCTCCAGACTGCAGACCAACACACAACAGCGATACCACAAGACTTTTAGGATGTGATGTCAATTTTACTGGAGGTGAGGGCGGGGTTAGAGAGAGCGTTGTGGAGGGCAAGGATGAGCTTCTCCAGCACTGATTCCTGGGGTCCATAATTTGAGGAAGGCTGTTATTCTACAGGGACCATGCGGACATCCTGGTCCCTTGTTCTGTCAGTAGTTAATTGTCTCACTAAAGTTCAACTATCCCGCGGTGATGGGCGTGTTAATAAGACAAACATGCGTTTGGACACGCTACGAGTTATAGTGGCCTGAGCCTGCTGTTACATATCATTTACTTTTTTTTCATTACTGTTATTCATTATTTTCTATAATGACTTTAAACATTTAATTTTTTAATCCTCTTTTTCATAGCTCATTTTCTAAAGAGTCATTGTGAAGTTTTTTTGTTTTTTTTTCTGGGTTACTTCGCTCATATTCTCCCATCTCTCCAGGAGGCATCACAAAATCCGGGGTGCTGAGCGATCATTGGAGACGGTTTTGCGCAGTCGCACCCCTCGACGAATAGACCTCAGCATGTCCTCACCCTCCTGGGGCGCTTCAGGATCGGGTTGTGTCTCGGGGCCCGGCGGGGGTTGGTTTGGAAGCGAGGGGAAAGGGAACTGGCCTTCACCTAAGGCGTGAGCGCTGGCCACCAGTTCCCCGATCTTCTCCACCAGACTGTGGCGATTGGCAGCCAGCAGGTGATCTTCTTCGCCTGGTTGGCCGTAGACGCTCATCTCTAAGCCGCCTACACCCCCTGAGCTCCAGGCTGTGTTAGGCAGGCTCAGCCGCTTCGGAGAAGCCTTCACATACTCCAGTGCTCCCGGGGAGGCGTCATCCGGTACATAAAAGACACATTCTTCGCTGCCCACACGGGCGGGAGGGCCAGTGTACCCGCCGGGTGAGTCAGGCACAGTGGGGGTCTTGACTGGCACAATGGGTGGGCGTATAGGAATAGGGCCAGCGTTGGAGAGGGTGCGCCTCACCCCTGGCTTCGTAGATGGTGTTCGGCGAATGGTGGCTGTGCCGGGAATACCGCCCCCTCCGCCAGGTGGTCCACCCAGAGCACCCACTCCACTGGGCAGACCTGCTGTACTGGCAGGACGCTTAGTCTGTATCATGCGCCGGTAGTTCTGGGCAATATTACTGTGACGGGGAATTGTTGAGGATTTATCGAATTCAGCCTGACCATCAGCCTCAGTATCTCCATTCACTGAGTAACCATCGTAATCGGAGCCTGACAAAAACAAAAAAACAAAAAAAAAACCACTTGGAACTTGTCTTATAACTAGTTTTAAATGCAAAACTATAATGAATACAAATCTGTGAGTTAAAAGTATAGTTCACCCAAAAATAAAAAATCTCACATTAATTACCCTCATGTCATCCCCAGAGCTTTCTGACCCTCCATAGACAGCAACACAACTATCATGTTCAAGGCCCAGGACATCAATAAAAAGTTATCTTGATAACATCAATAAAAAGTACCTTCATAACATTACAGTTGAACCACGAATGTCACATGGGCTGTTTTAGCAATGTCCTTACTGA
Source organism: Enteromius radiatus (assembly GCA_032357445.1). NCBI lineage: Eukaryota > Metazoa > Chordata > Actinopteri > Cypriniformes > Cyprinidae > Enteromius > Enteromius radiatus. Next base: position 20,141,176 of record JAUCMS010000127.1, read on the forward strand.
CTTTCTAGGCCTTGAATGTGAAAGTTGTGCTACTGCAGGGTCAGAAAGGTCTCAAATTTCATCAAAAATATCTTAATTTGTGTTGAAGACTAAGGTCTTGTGTGTTTGGAGCAACATGAGGGTGAGTAATTGATGAAAGATTTTTCATTACTGAGTCAACTAACCTTTTAAGGCCCATTCACACCAAGGCTGATGACGATAATTATAGCTACAAAAGTTTTAAAAATCTTTCTGATAATAAGAGAACAGGGAAGTCCACACCATTCATATAGAGTGACAGAAGACAACTGCAGTGCATGCTTGTAATAAACAAACTTGATGTTGACTCTAATGTAGTTAGCATTGTAGTTATCATTCTTGGTGTGAACAGGCCTTTGCATCGAAAACACATGCTTATTTTTGACTGTGTATTACCCTGTGAGGGGATGGTATCTTCAGAGCAGGATGGGGTGGTTGTCTGAGTGCTGTATCCACTAGAGTACTGCAGAGAGTCTCGGCTGCTCTTCTGCTGCTCCATGCTGAGGCCTCGTGTCAGGACCATAGCTAGATCACTAGCAGCTGGGGACACATCCTCACCATGCTGCACCATAACACAATGCATACATACAGTTACATCAAGCACAGACTCCACACATGGAGCTCAACCTGTGTGCAAATGTAAACCTGGACTTTGAATCTGAAATTATATAAACTGAATAAATAAAAAATTGGCAATGAAATATATTATAAAAATAAATATCATTTCAAATCAGTTATGTAAATCTATTATTAAAATGTATTCATTTATGATACATAGGGCTAGTTTTACTGACAGCTTGAGCCAGTGCAAACAGTCTTGGCATTAAAATTGTACCGCCAGTTCTTTTCAATGTACTGTGGCATCTTTATTTCTTTATTGTTTATTTATGACTACGCTCATTTGCACAGAGCTTCAGTATATTGCGTTGGTCAATATGTAAATGAGATATTGCATCTGTGTTCTTAAATTTGACCATTAGCAAATCACCCACAGAAATTTCCACAACCATCAGCGCTGTTTTGAAATTACACTCTCATGCTAATTTGCCCTGTTTGGTAACTGTAACTCAAATGAAAGCAAATAGCAGTTGCTTGTATTAAAATAATGAAACAATCCCAGAAGTGTTATTCAGGGCTTACAGTTTGTATTCCAATTACATTTATATGACTTTTCTAGTTCTAGTTAACCTTTCTAGTTGTTTGTGATTGCAGTATTTATGTAGAAATAGCTATTTCTACCTAGAATATAGATTTTAGAGCTTTACACCACTTATAAAAAATTCATTTTGAAATAACTTTTTAAAAATGTATTAGTTTTCAATGCTTGTCCAGGTATATAAATCTGGTTTTACAAGACCACAAGAACTCTGGTTCCTACTTTAAAATGCAAGTTGGAAAGGAAAACAAGTAAAGTTTTAGATGCTTTAGCTTATTTTTAAGTTTATTTTTTGTAGCTTCAAATATATTTAAGCCAACATGTGGTCCACTAGGAAGAGGTCAGATGCTCCAGGTGGAAACCATTGCATTATTAAGTACTCAAGGCCACGGCAGCCCATATTTAAACAAACCAGCCTTAAGAAAACAGGTACATTTTGTCTTTGCCACACCAAATGATGAATGTTTCATATATGGTGAAAATTACCTTGGCAGCTATAGTGGCTGGGTTCATCCTTGGCCTCTGGGGATCTTCTGAATGCATCCCAGAATACCCCTGTGACTGAGGAGAGGTTTCTGCCTCCCTCAGCCTATCCAGAGGCTCCTTCCTCCTCTGAAGTGTGCTGGCCAGCGGCTGCTCACTGGAACCTACCTTGGACCAGTCCTGGGGAAGCAGACGTGGTTAATTTTAGGTCAGTGTATAGCAACAAATGCAGCGGTCTCAGGGGCGCGAGAGAAGACTGGCCCACGATCCAGCAGTTTGAGTGTCCTTTCAACAGATATGTTCTTATGTGTTTTAGAAAAAGCCCAATCTCAGTGTATGCTTTACTTTTTGAGTACCTTCCGTGGTCTGCTCGGTTTAGCAAATCTCACAGCTAGAGATTTGAAACCAGGATCAAACAGCCAACAGAAAAGGTGTGTGTTAAAAAGCAAAATGAGGTAATGGATGAAGTTAAGCAGAATGAAATCAAAACAAAAACACTGTCAGTAAGTGTTATTTAGGAGCCACATACTCAACACAAAAAGAAAAGGAAATGAACAAAACTGCCAATGGAGACAAACCTTCCAGCAAGGAACCTTGGATGTGGGAGAGGGTGTGTTGGATCCAGGGGAGCGGTTATAGGGTGGGGACGCAGGAAGTATGACAGAGAAAGGCCTGATGGAGCCAGTGTGAGAGAGAGCAGGGCGGAAGGTAGCGAAGGACGAGCCAAACTGCGGAATGGAGAGATAAGATCGAGACCATCAGAGTAGCAAGAGACCCCATTCCTATACTCATGGGCATGGGAGCCTTTGTGTGTGTGGCTTCACAGATACATGCTGAGAGTGGCAGGAAAGATCAGATCTGATGTCAGCACAAAGACGAAACCAACAGGAGAGACAGAGCAGACCCCAGCCTGCCAATCAGCAGCAGCACAACCCCCACGGGTCTCACAGACCATTCAAAATACCACTGACAGTTTCTGCACACGTGTGTCTTCTGGACAGAGTGCTTGGTACTTACTGTGGTTGGAGAGCTACACTCACTAACTGACTGGCAGGTCTCAGATGCTTCTGAGGACGCTGAACTCGACGACTTCTGAAAGAGAAACCATAAAAGATTGGATGTCAGCAGAGAAACATATAGAAGGTCTCTGTTTGAATTCTTTGGATGTGGTGCTGCTTGCAATCAGCGGACATTTCATTAGCACAAAATCACATTTATATAATAATAACAAGGGGCTTTTTTCAAGACTTCAAGAGCTACAACTTCTAACATTTGGTGTTTCCAAGTAAATGACCCTCAGAGAGGGTTGAGAGAAGAGTTCGGGGCTACTAAAAGTAATTCACCAATTGATAAATTACAATTTAAATTGTTATGCACCTTTTTTTTGTTGTACAATTGAGCCAGACCATTTGTAAATTCTAGCTTATTCTGGTCTCATCCAGCTATTATTAGCTTTACAAAATGAGCTTTATTTTGCTGTTTGATATTGGTGTGTCGTACCATATTATTTGAATGTATTATCTTAATTATGAACACATTGGTTTGTAGTGCAAACAGTTTTACCATTTACTGCACGTTGTTATTCTTCTCATTATTTACCCATTATGGCTAATGAACCAGAAGTCTTGCACATAGGTTTACTTCCACATTGAATAAGCAGGTGGATGATATCATAATATTACAGTTACTGTATTTTAATAAAATGTGTAAAAAAAAAAGAAAAAAAAGAAAAAGTAAAACACAATGAAGCACAAAATAGAAGGAAAAAAAATGGTTATATGTTGTTGTTTTGTTGCCATCTACTGGTTGATTTCATATCTACTATATATTTTAAAGTTAAATGCTTTTTGGTTAGCTGACTTCATTATTTATTTTATTGTTTTTAAATATGAAATTATTTATTTTTTTTTTTTTTACTTTTTTTCATCATATAGCTTAAAAGCCAAACTAAAGTGTGTGGTTGTTCACTGCTGTGTGTGTACACGTTGGATAGGTTAAATGCAGAGCACAAATTCCAAGTATGGGTCACCATACCCGGCCACAAGTCACTTCACTTCACTTCATGAACATGAGCCTGGTGTGTTTATGAATTATTTATGCTAGCTGGACACTATGTTTATCCTTCATTGTGTGTCACGCCTCAGCAATACGTTTGGTAGATTCACAGCCAGACAAAATCCCCTTTTCTTTCTATGGTGAGAGAGAGTAACATGTGAGCTCCGAGACGAGTGCATTTCTCTTGCTTTACTCCAAAGAAAGTGCACTAGAAAGCATTGCCTTTGTATATATTGTTAAGCCTATGTTCCATGTACAATGCTTTACAAACACATTTAAGCTCTGTTAGTTTTCCAGAGAATGTTAAAAATCAGCTTCAATCACATTCTGACAGTTGGTTAAAAAAATAAATAAAAAATAGCTTAGTCTTGTCCACAAGAGGTCACTGTTAACTTCCAGACAGAAAATGTTCTTGCATGTTTGAAGCTGGGACACAGATGTGTAGTAATACTGTGATTTCTTAAAAAAATTCTATGGGGCAGTCATTGCAGTGCCAGCAGGAAAAGATTGAGCTCTATAATTACAACTTCATTCTCTGATATATTTTGGGTTTTAAATTTATATATATATATATATATATACAGTATATATAGTGCTTCACAAAAGTTTTGAACCATAACATTAATACTTCTATTTAATAAGCATGCATTAAACCAATCAAAAATATCATAGTTTAAACAAAAACATTAAATCAGCACAACAGTTTTCAAAACTGACAATAATAATAAAATATAGCTGCAAGCAGCAATTACAGGGTCTAGCACTCCAGCGGCAAAATCAATGGCTACACATGACACAGAGCATCAGACCAAATGCGACAATGAGTAATAAATTTAAAAAAAGCATGAATTTAACCTCTAGTAATACGATTTAAAGGCTTATCACTTTTGACCAACAGGTGGTGCTGTAATTAATTCATTTTGGTGTGTTCTGTGGGAGGAGACAATGGCACACACAAAGTTGTTGTCATTATGTCAAAGTTCTGCAAAGATATAGTCCCAGACTCCTTTTGGCAACATGCTTAAAATTTGTAGCAGCACTGTATCAAAACGCTTTTCTCTATTGACACGATATCCATTTTCTTTAACTTTTTAACATCATGGTCTGAAGATGATCAGAGTCAGATTAGGTGCTAAGAGGAGTTCACAAAAACAGGTTTTCAACATGGCGGACAGGGAGTTCAGCCCATTATGGCAAAATAGGTATTGATGTTCTCAGCATGATCCAGGTATTCCAGCAAAACCAGTTTCATTACAATAAGCTAATGCAAAAAAAAAGTTATTAGCATTTTTGGAAATTTCATAATTTAGGGTTAATAAATGGTTTATTACTCTTGAACAATAGGTGGTGCTGTAACCAAAATGGTGTGGCGTAGTCAGTGTGAGGTGACGTTTGGTGTGAATATCTCCAACCTTTGCAGAGATACAGCCTCAGATGCAGTTTGGCACCATGCGGCAAACGAAAACTGTTGTGTGTATCGACACAAAATCCATAGAAGAGGAAGAAGAAGTAGAAGGAGAATAATAATAATGCGAATGGGTACAATAGGTACTAGGGATGCACCGATCCGACTTTTTCAGTCCCGATACCGATATCGATACCTGGCCTTTGTATATCTGTCGATA
>JAUCMS010000127.1:20153380-20165047 GCA_032357445.1 Enteromius radiatus
CTTGACTCGGGACTTGAGGGCAATGAATTGAGACTTACTTGTGACTTGCCAAACAATGACTTTGTCCCACCTCTGTTTCCTACTGTCCTACATTACTTCTTTTATTCATTTTTGTTCAGTTATTTAATTTTGCTATATATTTTATTTATTTAGTTAGTTTTGGTGCCCTTTTTATATCAATAAAATAATGAGTAATAAAGAGAACAATAAAGTACAATCAAAGCTTTAATTAGTATAATTGCATTGCACTTGAATAAAGTTAAAGGTGTAATCTTTCGATTGTCCTGCAGGTGACCTCATAATTCTGTCTTCTTACAATGCATGTAGCATTGTTTCTCATGCTACTTAAGTTACGAAAACAGCCCATAATATTAAAATCAATCATACAATCATTTTTACGAACTATTTAGGCTTACATTGCTTTTGCGAAACGCAGCCCAGGTCATTATCAAAACAACAAAACAAACCAAAAATGAAACAAAATATGGTCTGGTCATTATACAAATTTTCACTGAAATTAACAATAAGTTAAAGAATAACAATTGTACATTAGGTACACACCACTGTAGTTTCATATATGATTCTTTACGAAATTCATAAGTGCGTTTTGCCCTTATTTGTGCTCTAGTATGTTCTTGTGATACATGTAATCATATGCATACATACATTTGTGTTGTGTGACTTCTAAACTATGAAACACAGTAAGCAGATGACAGGAGAAGTGTTCTCATACTTAGTAAAATGGCGTAGTTTAGCCTCAATGCTGCGATGCCTCATACACATGCGGGTCAGCGCTGATCCAATGTCTCTGGTGGCACCTACAGGAAACACAAAAGACAAAAAAACTGTCAGAACATCACGGAAATTACACACAGGAAACACTTACAGTTCAATGACCATAACCTGCATGGTAAAAAAACAGTGGCTGCAATCCAGATCGTTATGAGCTTCACTTTAATCACTAGCGTTTTAAAACCATCAAATTTACAACTTCCTGTCATGCAAATATTTATTATTAACATCAGTACTTTATACTTGCTGCAGTTCAAATAAAGTGGTTTCATTTAAAAGATTCTCCAAAGTGTGTGTGTGTGTGTGTGTGTGAAACCTGTAGCCACAGTATAAATTAGGCTATTTTTGGTTGCAGGTTGGAAAAAAAACGTTTGGAAAATCCTGACCCCTGTATTTATAAGAGGGAGTGTGCTTTCTTCCAAAGAAGGTGGCCTGGACAGCTATTATTTCCCTTAAGTGTTTACATGTCAAACTGAATTGTTAAACTGAGAAGGCTGAAAGTGTTGCCTGGAACGGCGCTAGCCCTTTAATTTAACTGTGCCATGATCTTCAGTACACGAAACAAATGATTATTTACAATTTAAAAATGCTGACTGTGAACATTTGACTGGCAAACTACCACAATGTCATGTGTTTAAAAGAGTAATTGTATCAATAAACCTTAAAGCAGTATGCTTCTTTATTACCGGAATGGCTGGAAGGAAAGATTTAACCATCTCTTCTTTGAATTAGTACTTAAACCTATATTCCAGAAATACTGTTAAACCCTGGTCTGTGCTGACCTCAGAGTAACAGTAAATCTCAGATCTCCAAACCAGGGCATGAGATTCAGCCAGATTAGAGAAGTTCAATAATCTAGGCTTTACAGGGTTAATCTAGACCCAAGTCAACGAGGCATACCATAAATAATCAACCCTTAACCTCAAAAGGTACGATTTTTAAACATTGGCCTGAAGACCAAATTTTGACCATGTGTGGAAAATTGTGTAGTGTAGATGTTTCTAATACAATTTCTGAGGAGAGAAAAAAGACTTAAATGAGGCTTAAATTGAATTGTTCACAACTGATAAGAGGATTATAAAATGAATGTAAATACCAGAATTTGATGAGAAACATTTGTGTTTTGACTTTTATTGCAGATGCTGGTGCCTTGACAAACAGGAGCATAGTTTGAGACATAGTTGAGATCTTTTGACATTCAAGAGTCTACATTTCTGTTCTATACTTCTGCTCCATTTAATTCCAGTGCTTTAAAAGATCTCATTTGTCATTTTCTTTCCTAAGAATTACCTTTGATAGTACTGTTGTTAGGTTAGCACTGAATTACTTGCACACAAGCAAAAAGCACATTCTGTATACACACCAATTCATTGTCTAATGAGTAAGCATACACATCACTCTCAGAGAGCAAATGAGTCAATCAAGCAATGGCATTTAAGCTAATAAACGTTTAAAACATCAGACCAAAGAAACTGGCATTTGCAATAACAGTAATGTGTACACTAACACAGATTTTCTGCATGGCTGCTCTGAGCACAATGAGTTAAACATGCATGCATGCCAAGACACACACACACACACACAGACTCTCAGAAGGGCACACATGCATACAAACAGAGTGTTTCTCCAATGAGACTCCAGTAAGCCACGAGAGAAGCTCCATTCATAATTAACACATTCCTGCCTCATGTCTCCTGTTCTACCCAGCAACCATTCATTCATCCATCCCACAAACACACACGCAGAGTGAGATGATACAGTGTCTAATGTCAAAGTGCCACCACACTTTAAGATAGTGAGATAAGACTCAAGAGATAAGAAAGCGTGAGAATGGAAAAGGAGCAAGTAAGGTGTTCTTCACACATTTTAATTGCTTCTAAAATGAGATATCCTTTAGTGTGTGTGTGTATGCAATAGTGACATGACATGTTTTTTTGTTTTTTTTTCTGTTTGCGTTCAGATGTGCCCTCATCCAATCAACAACCGACAAACAGAACCAGATCCTCCTACATTTTTTTTTCTTTTTCATTAATCTATTTCACTTAAATGTACATGAAGACATGATCTGTCTCTACTTCTGTTTCATCGCAACTGTAATGTAAAAGAAGACAGCTAACATCTGGCTAATGTTACATGTTCTCCATGTGTGTACTCGGCTCTCCCATTGCGTGTCTGTTGCAAACCATTTCTGAGAAAATATCAGATTGAAATGTCTCTGATGGCCACTTGAGAATGTCCGGCTCAGCGTGTACTCTGAAGCAGTGTACTGTTGTTACCGCAGTAATCTGTACAGAGTGGCAGTATTCACAGAGTGCTGTCGCCTCCATCTGTTACAGCAGTCTGTGTTTACTGTTGGCCTCATCGCCAAGACCCGCTCTGCCACACCAGCCCCCACATATTGATTTTTCTCATGACATTTAGTCACTACAATGTGAAAATGACCATTCTGAGGAGAAAAAAAAAAGAGTACATATATGTACATATACCAACATATATGACTTCATTCATATCATTTTAATAAAAGTTTAATGTCTCATATCTAGGCATGCATAACATGGGGACCATATAGGTTATCTGTCGTTATTAATTTTATTATTGTTTTTTTATTTTATTAATTATTTTTTTAATTATTGATTGATTGATTAAATTTTTTTCTAAAATCTCAAATAAATGATGTTCAATTTATTTCCTTTGTATCCATAAAAGAATCCCAAAAAAGAGAATCTAGGTTTTCGAAAAATATGATAAATAAATATGACTGTTTGAACATTAATAGAAACATTTTGATCCCAAACTATATTGCTTCAGTATTGTACATAACCACTTATCTTTATATTTAAAGCTCATTTAATCCTTTTACATTTAATTCAATTAAATAACACTGCTTAATTTACTCTTTTAACAAATCTCAAAATGAATGAATATGACTGATTTTATTTTTTGTATTTAATTTATACAGACAAAATAATAAAGAATTTTAATACTGACCATTCAACGCGTATTGGCCATAACATTAAAAATAATTATTGCCTTAAAATTATGGCTGATACCAATACATCCCTTCCATTGTGCATAATAATCCTTATTGCCTCAATATCAAAAATCACCAGCTGTGAGCTCCATATACATGATTAGATATTAGCGGCAGAACATACCTGATAATAACTGTGCTTGTGTTTCTGTGTCAGTATGTACTGTATAATCATTTTCCATCATTTTCTATCTGAGACAAAAATGGATGAGATCAGTCTGTTGGGAAATCCTCCTGTGGCTTCCAAACTTAATTGAATAGAGTAACTGGATAAACAAGGCCATTTACTTGGCTCACGACCAGCAGAAAGACATACAGAGCACTTACACAAGAGAGAGAGAGAGAGAGAGAGAGAGACAGTGGCAGGTCTATAATGTTTAGCTGAGGTTTCACAAATAGCTGATGTACAGGTGCATTTACGCAACATTATCATTGTTAATCTTGACTTGCTGTCTCATTGTAAACAAAGCAAATCTGAAGATGACGACAGTGAACAGATGCACCAGCCAACTTTTAGAATAAAGACAGATATGGAAGAGTGCTTCCCAATTGAACAATGCTAAATGCAAATAAATATTCCAATCCAAATGATTCTGTCACTTGATAGCAAAATTATGCCAACACAGACTGTGCCCTCGTAAACCATAATTAACATGAAAACATGTCACATTAATAAGTGTGTATGCAATTTTGCTTCGTACAGTAAACAGTGAGTACTACATTGGTTCATCATTTGATGTTCAGTGTAAAATCTAGGTCATCAGCGGTCGAGCACCAGTGGCACAGACTAGGTAATATACAGCAGAAGATGTACTGAGGTATATACACAGTACAGGAAGGAAAACACAAACATGCTACAACTCTGCTAATGTTCAAGTAAGACATGAATTATGAGTGTTTTCACTCACTGTATGGACAGTTGCTACTGTCCAGCCTCTCTGCTGTTTCCAGGGCAACAGATGGTTGGTGAGACATGTAGAGCAGTGCAGGTCTCAGGACAGACAGGCCAGTGAGTGGTGCAAAAATCAATCAGGCTGTGCAGAGTGACAGGACAGATGCCGCCATGACAGGACACTGCACTGCTCTCCTAGAATCACCTATTACTACAGCAGCCTTCTTTTAAATTATGTTGAAATCATTTGACATTTAAAAAAGTTTTGTCCATTGGCATTTTCACTAGATATAATTACATACTTTACTGTAATAATAATAAAATAAAATAAAAAAATTAAATATATATATATATATATATATATATATATTATTAAAAGTAATAATAATTATCAAAAGAGCCCACACACTATTAAGGCAACTTGTGATTATTTATTTTACATTTTAGTTGTAGATTTTCACACAATCTGCTTAGACCCTAGTAAGGTTTTATTTTATGGGTGAACCTTCATGCTTAGCTCACATATCATTACCATATTGGCTTATCAATATATATTACAAAGCACATATTAATGCCTTATTCTGCATCACTATATTTTAGATTCTAAGAACAAAATCATTTGTTTTAAAAGGTATTACTAAATAAATAATAATGTAATGAAATACCATCACTGTACAGTTTCCACCAAAAAAAAAAGAAAACATTAGAATATGCATTAAAAGTCATTTTATCACATATTTCTCCACCTCTATCAATCTTTCCCTCCCCATCCATTTCTCTTCTTTTATATCGCCTCACTTTTGCTGAACCCCCTCACCACCGCTTTCCTAGAAGTAATTGAGACATCCCTTTTTTCTTCATCACGAGACCTGATGATGTGTGGCGCATGTTGCCTCATGACTCCCCGTTGAGCTGCTGAACATGAAAGTCTGTCAGAGAGACTTCAGCCTGCAGGGCCTCAAAGCCCCACACAGACCAGCCTCCACCTCTCCACAACATTCCTGCCCTCATTTCACCAGACCTTACGGGCCTAACCTTTGATATACACTAATAAATGACTAATGTTAATGATGCAGGTGCTTTGATATGTGTATCTCAGATTAGCTCTGAGATTAGAAAAGATTTTCCTGGTGTTCTTCAGGGTTTAGTCTTGGACTCAGTACTTTTTAATATTTGTCTGTCACCACTTGGCAATCTCTTAAGATCATTTTGGCCTCCATTATGATTTCTATGCTAACGCTATGCAGATTTATATACATTCAAAACCTGATGAGATTTTTTCTTTCTGACTGTATTTTTGAGATAAAAACATTTAATACTGTAACCGTCTGTGTTTGAACAATGGTAAAACTGTTATGCTCAATGGTTCCTGCCCTCATATTTCCGTTCATTGTACCATGTTCCCTTCATACTGACACCTTACCTAGAATAGCATTTGTGGTAATATTGTCTATAGAAGTACATGTACAGAAGTATACACATACATCATAGTCTTTAGAGTTGAAGTCGACATTACATCCCAAGCCACATCAAATAAGATCAAGCCACATCCATACACTCGTGTATAAACATAGAATAGAATTGACAGAACAGGTCAACAATCACTGAGGAGAAAGAGGCAGCTGTCAAACAAGAGTTGTCTTTGCCTCACATAAATAAACCCATATACTCCACAGATTTCCACATGCATGCAGGCTATTTTAAATTATTATTATTATAGAGCCTCAGTCTGATTCAGTCATTCAGTGAGGAAGAACTGGATTCATTTACCACCTTCATATAAAGCTCATTTTTCATGAACTATTGGTTAACCTCAGTAAGGTAATGGTGTTATCATCATTTTCTCTCTCTCTGAATCACACAAAAGTGTTTCCTTTGGTTTGCTCCTATGGCTTTATGCCCTTCCAGCTCATACTTTGCCATAGCAACAGGAGACATGAAATCCGCCGAAGGATTTGTGCCCGCCCTCCTATTTCTTGCTGCACCATTCATACAATGCAGACGTGCCCTCACACAAAAACACATACTTAAGGTTTCATTGTAATACAGCTGCATGAGCATGGTAATACTTTATGTATTCATATCACATATACAAGAAGAAAATCTATTATCGCTTTACACAGAGCACAGACAATGATCAGAAGGGACGCAATAATAGAACATTTACAGCACAGACAGCAGAAAATGAGACACCAGTACTGGCTCAAAAACAGGCAACAATTAAGAACAAGAGATACTGGGCCCCAAGAGTCAGATGGGTTAAAGTGGGTGCTTGTTTGTACTGTATGTACAGTATAAGTCCAAGGATAGTTTCGAGCATGACCTTTGTGTCCTAGCATCAGAATATTCATGCACATATACACATTGCTACAAAAAATACAATATATAAAATAGAGAAAAATTCTAATACTCAAAAATGTATTTTAAAGTAAATGCAATCTAACATAACTGAAATGTTGATGCCTCATTTGTAGGTTGTCCCATAGATCAGAGGTTAAGGACTGATTTTCACACACTACTGACAAATGTCAACCAAATTTCACATTAAACCATTCTTAAATTTGTTTAAAGCCCATAACTGAGGACAATTAATTTCCTTAGGCAGCGCTGCCAAAATCAGTATGAGGACAAAAGATTCATTTCATTCTGTGTGGGGGTGTTAACATTAGTCTGAGACAGGCTTAAGACAGGATGAAACTTTAAAACATGTTAGAATCACTGCAAAACTTTGTTGTCATCTTGTGTGTGTGTTTTCCTGTAAAAGATATCTTGATATCAAATAGAAAACAGAGAAGAAGTATGTCATACATTTTTATTGGAATTAAGTTTTTGCCTCCAAGCAATTACAACCAACAGACCCATGTCCCCTTACTTCCTTTTTTCTTTTCTTTTTGATTACACATTTCACTTGGATGCACATGATCTGTCTCTGCCTCTGTTATATTACAACTCTGTTGTTTAAGCATAAATCTCCATGTTAGCTTTATGCCTTAAACAAGAAAAGCTATGAAGGAACAACATGAGCGGTTTTTGTAAAAAAAAAAGTAATTAATTAATAAATACATTATATCATAGTATTATACTGTAGCATACTACAGCAGTACTGTGCTGTTTAAGAGTGCAGGCTGAGGCAAAGCAGAGCTCACAGGAAGAAAGAGAAAGACGGAGACAACAAACGCTGACTGCAACAGCACATGAAATAGCATAATTCATGCGAGCCTTGATTCCCTTCTCAGCATGCATCTGTACCTCAGAGCTTCTGCCCCCAAAAACTGCTTCTGATTAGACTGAGATGTTCAAAAGACACAGCATAAAGAAACACTGACAATTACTGACACTGAAATCTGCGTCAGACCTGACACTGCGTGAATTTCATCAAATAAACAAAAAGGCGAATACATGAATAAAAACATGAACAGAAAATAAATGTTAATGCATCACAAAAAGCGCTGGGTTATTTTTCTTTTTCAATCCAAATGCTGGGTTGGGGAATTGGGGTTGATCTAACCCAATTTAGGCTAATAATCATTCATAATTATTAATCCAACAGTGCTTGGTTGGAAATGTGGACATGAAAAATAGCATGCAAGATCCAACAATTCTGTGTTTGCCACAGTCATGAAAGGAATATGTGTGAAAAAAATAAAATTAAATTAACTGAAGCAGAGAGAAAATAGAACTTTTGAAACTGACTGCAGTGAGGAGTGTGTTCTTTTTTTTTTCTTTCACACCAAAATCAAGTATAGTGACTGGTGTCTGCTGAACTGGCAAGAAGTAAAAAAAAAAAACAGAATGGCTTCTTGAAAGAAGTGATTAAAAACACTTTCATCATGTCGATTCGCTAAAATACACATTTTATTCCCGACTTTCAGCATTTAATACAGGCTTTTAGTCATTATTCTTATTATTATTTCTTGGCGCCACCCAAAGCTTGAGGCTTTGGCCATAGTGGAACTATTTTCATAAATTAAATAACTAGTTATTTAATATTTATTCAGCAATATTGTTTAAACATTTGAAAAGCAATTCCATGTAACTGTATACGCTCTATAACTGTTGATTTGCCATTGTTTTCTGTTCTTTTTCTCACTCACATACATATGCCCAGGCTGTTTAATACTGTTGCCTTTTTATTCCTTAATAATCAATACATTTTACATTTTTGAATGCAAAAGGCCGCGATGTAATAAGCTATATAATGGTAATTACCAGTAATTGTAGTAATAGTAGTAGTATTTCCGCCTAGTTCTGCATTTAAGAATACAGAACCTCTAATACTACTAATAAATATGTAACATACTATATATTTCAATTTTGCACATAAAGCACGTATTCATATATAATGCATAAGGGCACACTGGCCGCTGGCTGAGCTCAGTTCCTGGAGAGTGACTTGTAAGGTCAGGTGAGGTGCTGCACTGAGTCAGAGTGCATGTGTGTCACTTTGCATTACGGTAACAGGGCTGACAAGAGTGGTGAACCGTACCTGATGTCTTGGCCAACACCAGGGTACACTCTCTCAGATCTCACCACTCATTCTTGGATTTATGCCTGGCAACTTTTACACATCGATTGGAAATGGCTGCTTGTAATATTATTATTATTATTTATTATTTTATATTATATGCATGATATGCAGGGACATGCAGGAACATGTCTCTCTGGATGACACTGAGGACACTTTTATTGGCTTGAGAGTCGAGACCAACATCTGAGACATCTGGAAGAGCTCATACTCATCCTTACAGAGCACTGATACAGTCCAGTGTAGGGCTGCACCAGCTATTTATAAGATGTTACTTAACTTACAATTTTCACAGTATTACTGTATTTTTTTAATCAAATAATTCCAACCTTGAAGTTTTCCTTCAAAATCCCTAAAAAAATCTGACCCCAATATTTTAAATGTGTATATATCTAAACACAATAATGTTGCAACACTGAATCATTTTGAAGTGCATTTTTTTTTTGTATCTATTTCTGCTACAGCAAGGCTGAGAAACATATGTACAGCTCGGTTAACTGGCTCCTGAACGATCGACAAAGAGTCTTTCTGTTTACATAACTTATTTAATGCACAGAGATTAATCATCCTTTACATGTATATACTCTGCATGAAAATCAAAAATGTTAGTGCGATTCCAAAAATATCAACAATCCATATTCTTTCAGGCCCAGGAGGACAACCGAGTCTAAAGAGTGAGGTCAGTTCATATCTTAGAGGAGCTAAGTGCCTCTAATCTTCTATCAAGCCATATACTGTCCATTAACACACATCAGCAGTTAAAAAAAGTCTAATTATGAGGATAAGAAAGTAGGTCTGCAGGCCTCAATGTCCCTCTGATTGAGGCCAACAAACCCTCGGAGACACTGAAGCACCAATCATGTGCCATTCTAATCCAGACATGAAACTTTCCATCACCAAAGTTAGAAGCATAGATCCAGATCAGCCAGGCCCTCTGGTCATTCATTACCAAACAACAGTAGGTCAGTGTGCTGCTTCTGATCTCCCTGACCAGGCCCGTTTTAGACATTCATTGTCAGTCCTGGAATCTCTTTATATCACAAAAGCTCACGACCCAAAAATCCATGAATCTAGGGATCAATCTGGTTATTTAGTGACCTGAAATATGAACAAATCCAAACACTTCTCGGTTGCTCAATTGAGTGTGTGAGATTTAATCAGTAACGTTGATTGTTTGTTTTAACACTTCACAAAATCACATTAGCATATTAACCTCCTAGTCACGTCTTATCAGCGTTCTTCAATGTCAGAAAGAATTTCAAACTCTAAACACTTGTACGACTGTGAGTTTGATGCTTTCCAGATGGAAACTCAACGCAAAGATCAAGGCATCCATGAACAAAGTCAGCGGGAGTTTAGAGGCATTATTGGATTGGTTTTAAGGTGAAAGCTGGGTGAACCTTTTCATTAGCGAAGCTAGCGGCATTATGAACTATGCTGCAACGCAGATAATCGGGAATGTTGGCTTAACTTATGGAGAGCACATCAAAGCCTGTGATCACCTGTTTTAACGTGAACTAAAACAGGCGATTGGCCCCCGAGGTACAAGACAAAAGCCAGCGGGCCAATCAGCGCAGCTGTTAAATATGGTGGTATAATGGAGGATGATTGGAATCAGCTGGGCTGCAGGCCATGACAGGGACTGGGTTTGATTAGCAAGCGCTTACCCAGCCCTCCTGAGGCTAAAGGGAGAATGAAACAGACAGAGGGCAAGAAATATTTACTCTAAAAGGAAGTTCTTGGCAAAGGAACAGCACTGTGGCTAAAAATACTCCAACGCCACTGCCGACACCAGATGTCTTTTTCATTAAATATAAAAACTGCGGGGGGAAAATGCGCTAGAAGTTTCAGCCAAGCAAGCATTGTATAGCACAACCTCACCCCTTCCTATTTCTATTTTTCTCTCGCGCTTTGGCATCATCGTAACCCTTCGACAGTTTAACTTTTCTTCAATCTTCTCTTGGATCAGTCCACCCAATCTTGCTCACTCTTTCTTTTTCCGTCCCGGCTCTTTCATAGAGTTGCCAAAGTATTTCAGGAAACACGATGACCTCATGGCTGATGGATCCATGTACAGTAGGCGTTAAAAACAGCCCTCGGAGGACATGAGCTCACCAGCACTAAACAATACAAACGCTCACTCATTTGAGCTGTTGCCATAGTGCATACTCCAAACCTTCCCAGACTCTTAGGAGATGTGGTAACATCATGTTTCATTAATGTGGATAGTGGGAAATTTCTTAAAGGTATATCAAAGTTTACATTTAGACATGTTTTACGTAAGGGATAATAGACGTGTAGCCGGTAGTTATCGCAAAATAAGCCCCAACAGTGTGATCAGGACCCGACGCTTGTATCACGCTGAAGGGGCTTATTTTGCGATAACTACCGGCTACACGTCTATTATCCCGCTTATTATACGGCTAC
>JAUCMS010000127.1:20203343-20214857 GCA_032357445.1 Enteromius radiatus
AGAGACCCCACCACCACGTTAAGAGGAGAAACAGCCTTCCTGACACAACAAGGCCCGTAGCTTCTAAAATGAAACACAACGAAGGAGAATAACAAAAACAAAATGAAAAACAAATTAAATCACAATAATTCTTGTAGGACCAAATAAACACAACGAAGGAGAATAACAAAAACAAAATGAAAAACAAATTAATTCAAAAAAACAAAACAACAACTCTCACACAAACGATACACAGACCCGAGCCTTTAAGCGCTGTGTGTTAAAGAGGCTCATTGATGCAGGCCCAATCACAAGACACTGCAACGGGCAGGAACTATAAACTCCACCATAAAAGAGAAAGACAATCCTCGCGTATAGCGAGACAGCAGCAATGTTCGCCCTAAAATTCACACAGAAACATCATTAAGTTATTTAGATGGTTTTTTTTGTTCCTTGCACATTTCAAGCAGGCTTTTATGTCATGCACTGAGGAGAGACGTCCTTCTGGCCAATCTGCCATAGTGCTCAGATTGTTGGAGTTGCAGTGCTGGTTGTCCATCTGAACGTTGCTCCACCAGAAAGAGCATCATGTTCCTCACCTCTCTTATTAAAGCCCTTCTTCACCATTTGCCCAGTTTGGCCAGTCAGTTTGCCTCAGCTCCATTTAAGAATTACAGAGGCTGACTATTATTCTTTAAAGCTAATTACTATTTAATAAGCAGATTATCATTAATAAAGACTTAATTTTGTGCTGTTTCCTGCACAATACTATCTTATGACATCATAAAAGTGTGATACGATATGTGTAACTTGTGTATTACAGAAACAACTCCACTTTTACAGTAATGCTTGCTTGGTCATTCTGATTGTTGATGCCCTGGTGGATTTTCATACATGCAACATATTTTTATTAAAAATGATTTTATTTCATATGTGCAAGTTGGGCACAATAATTTCACCATTTACTCTGCTGCACTCCTAAATATATTTCACACAAATCCTATTGACAAGTAAACCTCACAAAATAGGAACCCATAAGCAAAACCATGTTTTACCACAGCTGTGTTCATGTTATTTATTGTGTTTTTACTCACATTGTTTTTGGATTGAACAAAGCTGTTGCCTAAGCAGAGAGCATGATGATCTGTAGACGGCATGACCTAGATAGAGAAATGTGCCAGTGTATGAAGTCAGAGAGCCTCTGATCAACAACAGCAAAGAAAAGTATAAAATGTATGAAAAAAAAGAAAGAAAGAAAGTGTGGAGAGCAACAGAGTTTGTGGAGAATTTGGAGAGCAGACTAGATGAGCACCAGATAAAAAAAGTGAAAAACACTACTTCTTACCCTGTCCCATCCACTCCATCTCTGTCTCTTTCACTTGTCCTCTTTCTCACTTTCCCCTGTCCTCCAGCCTTTGAAAGCATCTCCTCCTCTGAATGAGCAAAGGCTGAGGGCCAATAGCCCTCTCCATGTTCAATGAAATCTAAAATAAGTTGCATTTCAATACGGTCACTCTCACTTCAAGTCTCTCTCCCCCTCCCCTCTCATTCCTCAATCCTGGACTGTCCTCCTGTATTTTTGTAATTTAAAAAAGGAAGTATTTTTACTTTCTTTCACTTTGCACTCTATATATACTTAAAAACTATAAATTATTAAGCACAAATAGGCCTACTTTATAGTATTTGAAGAAATCAGAAAAAACACAAACAATTTAATGATGGCCTACCGCTAATGAGCCCACAGTAGTTAGAGTGACAGACTATTTTCATTTTTACATCTCCATGCAAAGAAGTTAATCTCTTAAATTCAACAGTTTTAAGACTTTTCTAAAAAAAAAAATCAACATGTATCTTCACCAACAGAGGAAAACTCCCTAAAGAATGGGTTTGAATGAAGGTTTCTGGTATCTATATCTCTAATTAAAGCACTCATTAGAGGCTTCAAATCTCCTGTTTCACTGTGAATCCTTGATGAGTAACCTTGGCCATTGAGTGCTTTAAATAGCTAAGGAAGGTGTCAGCTAAACTCAAGCTAGTGGAAAATCTGTTTGTGTGAACACGTCTGTGTGCAGAGCACCTGGGTTTAATGATAAGGAGAAATCTGCCCTCTCTTGTCCTTTTGTAACCTCTTCATAAAGTCATTCAAGTTTGGTTAACCTTATGTAAATGATAAAAAGAAAACACCTTCTGATGCTCCCCAGCTGTGAGGAAAGTGACTTTGGGTTTTTCAGGCATGAGATTTGAGTTTTGACTAGTAGACGTGTTAAAAGACCATACAATGGGAAATAATCTCGTCATGATAACAAATACTGTCATTTAAAACTTTATCTAATAATAAAACAAACAAACAAACAAACAAACAAACAAACAAACAAGTATTTACGAAAACTAAGTTTCACAAACATCTCACATCACACAAACATCAAAATCCTTGGATTGCTGAAAACAGAAGCAGTTGCATATCACAAATAACATATATATTGCTAAACACCAAGGAAATTAATGATAAGAGTAAAATGTTGTAAAAATGTTGTGCAGGTCAAGCCTGTTCTGGCTGTGTGTAGCACCTGCTGCTCTATATATCCTTCTGAAGGATCCTAACATTAGAAAATTGTGACTGGTTTATTTTTAACTATCATTTCCGTCTGACCTTAACAGATTGAGTGGCACATTTCTGTGGTTTGTGCACCTGTTACTATAACGCAGGTTTTGCAGGAGAGACTTTCATATTTTTTGAAACTCCAAAAAAAGTAAAAAAAATAATAATAATAAAAACACAGAATAAAACAACAAAGTATATATAGAATTCATATTAAATAATTCTGTTTTTATCCTGTTCTCATTGCTTCTTGTTCTCACTGCGCAATCAAATAAAAGCTACTGTAAATGCCAAATAAATAAAAAAAAAAAAAGCGGAAAAGGCCCCTTGAGTGGGAATGAAATCATATTGTTTACTGTGAAAACAAATAATGATTGATTGTCAAGTTCAAGGTCTCAAATGTATACAGGCTGTTACAGTCTCACGACCTCTCAGTTGCTGCTGTTTGGTGTTTCAGCAGGGGCAGACAGTGTCAAACCCACAAACCCTTCTGAGGTGAAAGCAAAAAAACCTCTGTTCTCCCCATTCGTTCTTTAACATTCTTTCCTCTCAGACCTTCATCAGAACTTTTTCATGGAACACAAGTTACATAAGAAAAAAAGTTACCTCACACATGCTTTTTCTCCGTTTTGTATTTTCCACATGTTGTACCTCAATCAGTCATAATGGAGAATAATACAATTCAGTCATTCAGACAATAGGAATCCACACCACTTGTAAACAGAAATTAGTCATGTGTTTTCCAAGCAGACTACAAGCTTATCTGGATTCAAGATGGTCTGTTTCTACATGGCAATAATGAATGGATACCAAAGCGACCGATCCATCTTCTTCTCATCATATATCACCACGAAGGTAGTATTAGGATCTTGATCACTCTTGCTTACTGAATCCACACTGTTCATGAGTCACAATTTACTCCAGTGTGTCATTATCAGTGAAACTGACTGCCACGAATCAATTTCAGTATGGAGACATATCATGTTTTGGTTGCAAGACCCGTGATTCTCCTGCATGTTTTTGAAGATTCAGCAATGGTGTACAGTTACTACATGTTTTAACTGCAGTCACTCCATCACTTAGACAGCTTTATGATGTTTCGGCCCTGTTCGTCCTCCTGTTGATTTTTTTCTAGCTTGGACATGCAATCAGACAAGAACAGTATACATCCACATTAGATGCATATCTGCTTAATTTGTGGCTAGCATGCTTTGCTCTCTAATTATTCTGTGTGGTCAGAAATCATTTCGGTGGTTATTTTATGTAGTTAGTTGACGTACTTCAGTGCTGACGCACACATTAAAACCACACACATATTTTCTCTCGTTATTCACAAGGAACGTGACAAACCACAGACAGCCCCATATGAACGGGAGACCGCTGACACAGGAAGAAGGGTTGAGGCCAAGCAGCCCTGCGCTGAAGCCAGGTTTCCTCTCACCCTTTATGACCCCCCCTCTCTGCCTCATGTCATTTAATCTCGTTTTATTGGATCGTTCATACAAAAAGGAAACATTTTATCATCATTTACTCATCTCGTCTGTGAAACATAATATTTCGGATAATTTTCACACAGGTCTACAGTTATCATAACAGCTTTATAACTCCAGGACTGTATGTGAGATTAAGTCAATGAGTTAAACATTGGTTTGTATTAAATCAGCCCAAATTAAGAATTAATCAGTCACCTGATTAAATATTCTTTAGTCTTTCCTTCTTTATTTATTTAATCTTAATTCCTATATGTCAATCAGTTCTGTTCATTGATCTTTAGTTTAAACCAGACCCAAACAGGTATGTTTACATACACTAATATTCTGAATCATCTGAATGAATCACTTTCTGAAAGTTGTTTACATGAAGCATGACCTTTGCAATCCTTACATATTGTTTACATGTGCATGTGAATTCTTATGAAACAAATCTTCAAAGCATATAAAGAGCCCAGTCATCACGTTCAGAATTGGAGATTAGAGATCTTTTATTGGGAAACCCATTACAAATAACGCTAGTTACATATGTGAATATAGGTGAATGTAAGAATGTAAGTTTAGTTAATAGCTCACTATGAGGGAAGATTTTCACTGAATAATGAATTAAGATTATCACAAAACAATCAAGTGGTATAGAAAGCCATGAAATATGAACAGGAAGATTCGTCAATAGCACGT
Organism: Enteromius radiatus; assembly: GCA_032357445.1. Classification (NCBI taxonomy): domain Eukaryota; kingdom Metazoa; phylum Chordata; class Actinopteri; order Cypriniformes; family Cyprinidae; genus Enteromius; species Enteromius radiatus. The sequence continues at coordinate 20,208,093 of JAUCMS010000127.1, forward strand.
TATTCCACTAGTCGTAACTACAGGCAGAGAGATGGGAGCATTGGCCTCAGTAATGATAATGAAAGGCCACAGCTGCACTGAACTACAAATAGCTTTTATATAAGGCAACACAGCCACAGATAGTCATAAATAACAAGCATCTCACAGAATATCAGCTTCCATGCCAAGTTTTAATACTGGCTAAGTCTATCAATGCAATCTGTGCTATCATGCTAACAGTATGACATTATGATCACAGTGTGACACCACACACACACACACTGGAACACATTCTCACACAAACATCATAAAGAGCCGCTAGGCCAAGGAGGCAGTGCTGTCTCCATGACAACTGCCTAGAATGTGGAGATCAGCATCAGCATGCTTGTCCACATCTCTGCTGCTCTCTCTCGCTTCCACTTGGACCATCTCTTTCCCTCGATCTGTCAGTCTCTTCATCTCCCACCGGATGAAGATGTTTCTTCTGGAACACTGTGCAGCACAGCAGACATCAGAGAGATGTAATGTATGAGTATGAGAGGAGAACGTCAAAGATCAGTTGGACAGATCATGTGATATGTCTGGAGTTCATGTGGAATAACAAAGATTTTAGTATTTATATATATATTAAAACATAAAAAATTAATTAAAACAGAAATACTTAAATATGACACTTTATTCTTTACCGTAATGTATTATAAATGTAGTTTATTCCTGTGATGCAAAGCTGATTTTACAGCATTCTTTACTTCATTCCTCACTGTTGCGTGAACTGATATATTTTCTTTTAGGTTTCTAAAAAAACAGAAAACTGTATTTCAAATTGAAATCTTTTGTAATATTACAAATGTCTATTAATTGGATGCATCTTTGCTGAATAAAAGTTCATTTGTAATATATATATATTTATATATACACATATAGTTAATGTAACCAAAACATTTCATACATCTGCACCTCTGTCTGAACTGATTAAAGCTGCTTGCACCTGTGTCTTGAGATGTTTCAATTTCAAGTGGTCCCTGAGGTAAAGGTGAAGAGGTCTAGGTCAGGCCCTCTGGAGTGCAGGATTTAAATCACACTGTTGATATAGAATGAATGAATATGTATATTTGATTTTTCAAAGTATATGCAAATGTATGATGTCACACAAAAATGCTCCAACGTTCTGTTAAAATGTGTACACCTGCCAATAAATAAACAAATAAATTCTAGCATAATTTACCATCCACAGTTTAGAAGTTAAAGATACCTTCACTGATACAAAAGCATTGCTGTTTTATTTCTTTATAAGCAATGTTCCGAGTGGAACTCCTTCATGGTCGGAAGTCTAAGAAATTAAATATTCCATATTTAACTCTAGAAGGGATGCATTATTTTTACATGGTGGTTCAGACCAATATTTTTTAAAGCCAAAATCAGTCCTCTAGTGTCTGCAAAAACATGTGTTTTTTGGTTTAGGTTTGCTAACTACCTATTTAAAAGTTGAGCGGCCCATTTTGTTTTCCAGAGCTGCAGGGCTTTACTCCCTCAGGTCTAGTTAGTTTGCAGGATTGAGTAAAGTGGTGGCAGATTCAGCCGAAGCCCCTCCCCCTTTCCCACGATCGTTTAGCAGCTCCCTGTCCTGAGGAGAGACTTCCTCAAAGAGGCACAGCTGAACTCTAACCCCATTACCCTCTGTTTCCTGCAAGAGCTTTAGTTTACAAACACAGGGGGATGGATAGGAGACACTTTCACAATTCAGCCATGTTTCCGTTTCTCACTTATTCTTTCTCACACAATATATCAACACATGATACACAGCTCCTCCACTACAATAACGAGGAGGTTAAACAAACAATACATTATCCAAATGAATAAAAATACGATACCATGCAGCTTTACAGTATACAACTTCTACATGAGGGTTACATTGCAAAGCAATACCTTAAGGAGGGTACACAGAGACAGCATTAAATGAGAGCAGAAATGTCTAGGAAAAAACTAAATGTTGAGCATGAAATTGTTTGTTGCAGACCTTTACAATGATTCAGTGATTCCATACTGAAGAACGGATCTCAAAACAAACAAAAACTATTAGATCTTACAAAGCAGTTCTGTTTTATCAATTCTTTTATCACCATTTAAAATAGGCCAGCTTTGTAATATCACATTGTCGTTGTTGTTTTTTAATTAACAAGGCTGACAGGGATAGATCAGACATGCCAAGACATTGCTCCCCGAGTGTATAACCAGCGAGGAAATACAGTGTGATGTAAATGAGAATTGTGGCCAAATTAAAATCCTAAGCAACCATTACAGTACCTCACCTCCGACAGATATGATGTTGTCAACATTTGTTAACTCAACAGTAAAATAAATCAGTAAAATGGTTTTAGTCTCTTTATTATTTATCCCAGGCTCATAGGAAAAACGTGTGTGTGGAACATTTCAACAAAAGGATATTGTTTGTTGCAGGTTTTATGGCACTTTCAAAGTAAAATGTCCAATAAGTGGTGTTAAAAGCGTGTTCAGTTTTATCGGATAGGTTTTATCAACTTGAATTTGGCACTAAAAGGTTTGTGCTCTTTCTTGCTTGAGAATAATGAACTACCTACACTACACCACACCTTAAACCTAACAGACAGTGAGAGCAAAAACAGACGTGAGAAAAAAAGCATTTCCTGAAGCAAACATGCCATTAACTATAAGAGCTTTTTAATTGCAATGCTCTACCAGGTGAGCTACTAAGCAAGTTTACTATTTCAGAAAAGCCTCACATATGTGGTAAATGTTAAATCATGCACTGAGTCAGAAGTGTTTGGGGGTTTTAGCACTACGAATTGTCATTTTAGCCAGAAAATGCAGTGAATTATAGGAAGATTGTGGAATGTTAGAGGCATATATTTCCAATGATCCTATGTAATATTTATTCATCTTTGATTCTAATAGGAACATTTAAGTAGTAAATTTCAGTATCTTATATGTTCATCTGTTACAGCAGGGTGAGTCCATGGCTAGTTTTAACAGAACTGAACAACATTAATATTGCTGGACTCCAGCATTAGTGGGATTAGTCACAAACACATGGATACCATGGCTTCACAGAAAATTAGAACAGCTAAATCCAACACTTTAACACCACATGAACTCTGAGCATACAAGGGCAATGACAGCATAATATGACACAAAATATTTTCATATGTTACAGTAAACATCACACCTACAGTATAACTTTACAAGAAAATTTCATTCATCCATTTAGTCCAGCTCTTTGTAAGTGAGTTTACTATAACACATCAAGCCCACGTTTCTCATACTGACCTCATTCAGATGTAATGTAGTAATGTGTAGATAGTGTTGGTGAGAAAATCTTCATGCTAATGTGTGATCTTAAATGAGCTGTGCTAAGGACCAATCTCTCGTGCCAAGTGTTCATATTACCTCCTGAGGAGGAGAGATGAGTTTCAGATGGTGTTGGGGTGTTATTTTTGTAGTGTCAGTGGGATGTGTATAGAGGGAGAAGAAACAGGAGGTTATGTAAACGCAGACGCTAGTCATCCTCCACACACCTGTGATTCCTAGATGATTCACACGGACTCAGCCGGCTGATCCTTTTCCAGCCCCTTACACCGCGTTCAAGTTCCTGTTTGGTTAAGATCAATTCAGCTGTAAATAACGTTTAGCTGGTTAGAACAACCCCTGCTGGCAAAGGTGGTAACTGCACCATCTGGCAGGAAAAAGCATCCTTCACCATTTACACTTTTTTTGCAAGGAACATCTGTATTGCCATTTCATCACGCTATAGATATTTTAATAAGGGTTGGCTTTTTTGAGCCCTGCGGTGTCAGAACAAGAAAAATATTTGAACGCAGCGGAACTTTTAATGGAGAAAGAGGCTTTGTTGCCAGATGGTGTGTGGGTCATAGCCAAACCAACCAAGATACGACAGTTTGGAAAACATAGGCATGAAATGCTCATCAATGGGAGAAAGAAAATGTGAGATTCTAAAAGGTCCTTTCCACATAGCATCTGGAACGGAAATGCACTTATATTTAGTACTTACTGTATACTTCGAGAACTAGGTTGGCATTAGTAAAAAACCAAGCCCTAAGACTCCAATCAGCACTACCAAATTACTGGATAAAGCTTGCAATCTCATGTACAGATTGACCGATGCAGCACTTCCACCTACTGGTGAAGTAGCGTTAATGCATTTGCAAAAGCTCTGGAGAACCAAGACTGAATGCACCAATTCTGCTACAAAGTCCCCCTATAGGAACATTGCATTTTAAAAGACCTTTTTGTAAAATTGTCAAAAGCTTTACAGATCTGGAAGAGTTTTAAAACCCTACAACCATTTTCTACAAATGATAAAAGAACTGCTTTTTGTCAGTACCTTACACTAACATTCAAAGGTCTGAGGCAAAATAGCATTGATTTTTATTTTTTTTTTAATAAAAGGGCTATACCATTAAATGGTCTGGCTTTGCGTGTGTAGATGTAGTGTTGAACTTTAAAGAAACATTTAGTCACACAGCAGAAGTAATGCTTAAACACCTTTATTGTGCCCAGTCAAAAATTCAAACTTCACCTTTGTAAGCAAACTTGGCAGACAATGAGGTAGAATGACAGAGGAGCTTGAAAAATAGCTCTGCATGGAATGAAAAGAGAAGACAGTCCTAGATCTGAAAGTAATGTTACCCATTCAGACATTCAGCAGAGGATGATTAAAGTGACATTTGCATTTAGTCTGCTAAGGCTCTTGGTACATTCAAGGGAAGTCTATGGTTTTAAATTCAACAAGCAGCCATTTGGGCTCACACCCACAACACCTGCTGATGTACAATATAAGTGATTAAAAACCTACCCCTTTACAAAGTGCAAATTAAAAAGTGCAATAAAACTATGTGCAGTCGATGGCCATTCTCATTTTAGGATTAATATTAAGTCGGTTTGAAATCTGATCGAGAGCAGTAAAAGCAACGCCTAGTGGAGGCACACACTGAAATTGATCTGGATTGGCAATTAGATCTGCAGGGTTATGCGCAAACCTCTTGTTCTACCAAAAAGAACACTGATAAGGCAAAAATACACTCCAAAAAACATGGAGGGGAAGGAAAAAAAAAAAATTAGCGCAAAAATTAAAAATTTCGCCAGGTAGATTGCTTTTCAACCTTATCCATGCCATACCTTAAAACTGTTTCATGTAAAAATTTATGAAAACTAAAACTGAAAAAAATGTCATGATGAAAATCTGGCTTTTGTAGTTGCGTCAAAAAAGTAAAAAACATTGGCAAAAAAAGTGCCAGAAAAAAGCAGCTAGTGTGGAAAGGGAAAATCAATTAAAGGCACTGTATGGCTTCCTTCTGTTAAACAAGGAGGCTTTAGAATGAATTACCAAAAACAAAATAGCAACTAATATAAGGAAAAAAAAAAAAAAAAACCCACCTTCAACCATGGCCTGAATCTCAACTCGGTTCAAAAACTCTGGGTCTTCCCATTCACGGTTCCCAGCTAACCCATCTCACTGTGTACAGTGCCAAAGTGAACAAGCCAAACTAAAAAGAAAGTGCAATAGTGAACTTTCTACAGTGTTTCCCCATGCCCCAACTCCTGGGAGGGCCTTTTGAAAAAGGGGGGGCCAATTCTGGAGCAGTTCCCCAAAGGGAGCAGGCGCAATGGACATCCAGGCTGAGGCATAGTGCTGCCATGCGTGGTTTCAGTTGGCATCCCGCTTCTTCTGGTTGCGCATTAGAGGGCGGTGGTTACTGAGGATGTCCATGGAGTGCTGCCTATGCCAGCAGGAGCGACAGTAGTATTTGAAGCAGGTCTGGGGGAAGAGAACTATATGGTAAACACTGCACTTACGGAGAGTGCTAAGAGGAAAAAAATAAAAATAAAAAAAAAAATTAAAAAAAATAATAATTTAGAGACCCCTCACCTTGTCCCTGCAAAAGAATGGCCCAGGCTCACGACTGCATGATTGACAGATGGCATCCTCCAAGTATGGGTCAATTTGAACCTAAAGCAGGAGAGAAAAAAAAAAAAAAAAAAAAAAAAAAAAAAAACGACTAGCAAATTTGATAGAAGGAAATGCAAACTGAACTCTAATTACTATCGAGTCTGTACGTGAAATACCAAGTGAAATAGCAAAACACTGGGTTTCACTTCAAATGTCCACTTTACCTTCTTTGTAAATTTAGGCGTCTTTATCTCAACAAATGCAGCACTCACAGCTTTCAGATAACTGCGTTGGTTGTTAAAGGTTACACGTCCAGATCCTTTGAAGGGGGGTTAAAAACAAAATTGACAAAAGTGAGACAGTTATCAGTAATTCTACAAATAAAAGGTGGGTGGGTAACCCTCACCAATTGGGTACTTGTGCTTGTCTGTGTCAATGCCTGCATAAACAACACCTCCGAACAGATCATTCATGATGCTGGCCAGGGCCTCAGCATTCAGCATACCATGCAGGGCTCCTACAAACACAGTGTTCCTAGGGTCCAGCCTTTGAGAGGGGCAACTCACATAGTTACTATCTGAAATCACCCAAGGGATCACCTGTGCCTGAGGGGCCAAAAAAAAAAAAATAATAAAATTAAAGCACTTCTCCTACTGTACAGTTAAGGAACACAAACTTTTTTACCATCTACAAGTTACACATTCGGATTTCGGGACACTTAAGACCATCTAGTAAGCAGGTACCCATACAGAAGTTGCAACAGGTAGGGGGGGGGGGGGGGGGGGGGGGGGGGGGGGGGGGGGGGGGGGGGGGGGGGGGGGGGGGGGGGGGGGGGGGGGGGG
>JAUCMS010000127.1:20214957-20225723 GCA_032357445.1 Enteromius radiatus
GAATAAATTCAGTTTACAGACAGTGATTTTCTCAGTGTTTTACTTTTCTATTATTTTCAAGTCATAGTCACAAGATTTGAAACCTTTCCAACACTTTTAAATGTTTATTCGCTGCCACTGAGACCCTGTAATTGTTGTGCACGTGACTGCGTGTGTTCAGGTATCTCACCTGTCTCTCTCGTACCCCCACCCCCCACCCCACGCCACACTACTAACAAAATGAATGTCTACTCCATAAGCCCATCTCACGTCTTTGCAGCGCATCCTCCTGCTGGACATTTTGAAATAGTACTCGCTGTAGCCCTCAGGATGGAGCAGGTCCTCAGTGCAGTCCTGTAGCAGGGCACGCACAGACTTGTCTGATTCAAACACCAAGTACACATAACCTGGGAAAAAAGAAAACAAAAACAAGTCACATGATCAGAACAGAACTCCATTCAACCATCCCCATAACTGTAGACAAACAATAAAAATGACAAACTTCGGCATGAACATCTTGCAAAGAGTTAAACTCACAGGAGGGAAAAAAATAAAAAATAAATAGTGTATGAATTAGTGTAAAATTAGTGTATGAAGGGTTTTTATAGTCACCAAGAAGTTGAGTGCCATGAGCCACACCATCCCACAGCAGTGTTGTAATAAAATAAGTTTCCTACCCTTTCAGCATTACCTTTGGGCATATTACCTTTCGGAGGGCAGCGAGGGTGCTTGCCATCCTTACCCGGCCACTCCACACTGAGAGGGCCATAGCATTTAAAAGTGTTTATCAAACCAGCTGGGGATAAAAAGACAAAAAGCCATTAGTCTAGAAGCACACAGGGTTATGGCATACCTATACTACTCTACAAAAGACTGGGATTTAGGTTTCTGAAAAGTCAACAAGGTTGCACGGACTACATGCAGCAATAACCCCAATGAAAGCACCAACGTAATAATTCAATATTACACCTTCAAGGGTTAATATGGGGAGAGAAAAAAAAAAAAAAAAAAAAAAAACCCCACACACACACAACACATACCACACAACAACTTCTATAAGAGAGCCATGAACTATGCGACCTTTTTGCCTGAAATTGCAATTTATACCAGTTTGTGATCAAGACATTTTTAGCAATTAATACTTCAAGGTCACATGACCCTTCAGAATCACTTGCTGCTTAAAAACTACAAAAAAAAAAAAAAAAAAAAAAAAAAAAAAAAAAAAAAAAAACCACCCACACACAACACACATATATATAGTCAATCTTCTTTAAGAGACCATGAGTCAACATGGCACAAAAACATGCAAACCAAGTTGCAGTCATTTGAAAATAAAATTCTCAATTAGTAGGCTAATAATCTATAAAAAAATAAATAAAAAAAAAATACATACAACTTAAGGCAGGCTACTTTTTATACAAATACAGCATGTAAAGTGGCAGTTATTTCACCTTCAGTGATGTCCCAGGGAACTCCTCCTAAAAAGACCTTGCAGGAATAAATGGGATTTTGGTAGTGTCTGGGGGGTAGCTGTCCACTCCATGTGAAGGTAGCTTCATTGATGGCTGTGAAGCACAAATTGCAAAATGAGCACAGAAGCAGGACACTTGCATTATGTATTGATCAAAGTCAGCAAACTGAAGCAACAGGCTTGAATAAAATGTTCAACGGAAGTGTTAAAATGACAATCAGAGACTTTGGGAGAGGGAGAGCCTATGAATTCATGTGCTAGAGTAGCATGCAATAGGCCATACAGGCTGCCTGTCTGTGGAGCCAGGCCTCTCTTTCAATGCTGAAGGGGCTCTCAGGGGTCTTCATTAGGTCCCAGTTGGGCCAGATGGAGGCACCAGGCCAGCGGTGGGATAGACCACCACTTGGGGTGGCACTGGGTGGAGGAGTAAGAGGGGAGCTGCTGTGGTCCATACGAGAGCCCAGAGCTAGCTTCAGGGGATCCCGTTGCATACTGGACATAAGAAAGGGCACAGATGGCGAAATCCTCAAAGACGACTAGAAAACAGGCAAGAGAGAAGAGTTAGCACTGCCAATAAGAACATTCAAGGACCACAGTGAGATCTTTTAAAATGAACCTCATTAAAACACCATTCCACTCTCTGCCTCTTGAATTGACAGTCAAGTCAAACTTGTACAGCACTTCTGATAACACATTACATTCAACTGCAGCTTTACAGAAAGTCATACTGCTATGAGAGCCTGAACAGCAGGAAAAATAATTTGTATAAATGCTCTGAATTAACATGCGGTGCTCATAGCAGCTTTCAGTGGAACGGCCACAATGGCATAGTCAAAGAAACTCAAGTAAAATCTGTCTTGATTACCCATTGCAAGGGTTTATTAAAAATAAATGCACAAGCTAAACAGATATGAATCATGCACCATAAGACACAAATTTGACCTGCTCACAAATAAATTAAAACAAAACACAAGCCAATGTCTTAAGTGAATAATCAGTTATTCAGTAATCTGGAGCCAGATTTACAAACATCTTCAGAAAGTTGTCAAATGTGTGCTGCCCACAAATTAACAGTCAACTTTATAATGCTCAATATTTGGAACAACCTAATAAACTCATTAAACAGATTACCTTGGATACAAGACCATTAGGAACTCTATTCAAGAAAGTGTTTTTTTTTTTTTGTTTTTTTTTTTTAAAGAAAAAGGAAAATTGCATTATTGATGTCTACCCTTACTCTGTCTGAAAATGGCTTGTAGTGTGTTAAAGATTTGGACCAAAATAAAAAGTCAGTTCAGAAGTTTTAAATTCCCCAAACAACCCAGATACAAGTGCAAAGGAAGAGAGGGGAAAAAAATAAATTATATACACACATACACATATATATAAAAAAAACCTTATTATACAAGGTGGCAGAAACACCGAACATAATCTGAAAATGCTTACCAGCAGGTCTGAGAGGTGATCAGAACCAGAGCTGAAGCCACTGGTCTCAGAGTCCACTGGGCTAATGGAGTGGGAGTCCAGGAAAGATTGAGAATTTAAGCGCGCCATGCCAGGAAATTTTTCTAGAAAGTCTGTGGCACCAATGGAAGGCTCTGAGTAGCTCGGAAGCTTGTTGGAGATATGGCTGGGAGTCCCCAAAATCCCTTGAACTGGACAATTGTAAACAAAAAGGTCCTTAATACTTTGGCTCAACTAAAGAACAGACATTTTTGTATCGCTTACCAAACCCTCAGAACAATACAAGCACAATTTAAGAACAAGACCACAAGAATGGCCCGAGAGCACTCTTGTAGCAGTACTGAGAATTACAAGCGCATAAAGCAGGCCGAGAAACTGGATCCATCCCCAACAAAGGGCTCTGACTCACTGTTACAGGCCAAGTGAGAGCAGTTCAAACATGCTTTACTTAAAACAAGGTCAAAGACCCAGAAAGAAAACTTGTTTCATAAACAAGGTCAAGTTTCACTTGAAGCCAATACTGTATAAATTAGAGTTACTTGTATAATATTGTGTCAACATTATACTACGGTTGCTTTAATGCCATTGATTCCACTCACGTGAGGCGGTGTTGGTCTGTGCTGAGGGATCAGTGTCATGGCTGCTCCACGGTCTCTCCCAGTCAGACAGGCTGAGGGACTGTAGGCCCAGACCCCAGTTATTGACGTCAGGCAGACCCCTGGTTGAGTCCTGCCCACCGCTGGGAAAAAGCATCCTGCTCCGGACCGCAGACAGGTCCGAGTCGGGACGACCTGTTAATAGGATCCAGAAACAAAACACTTTTTGGTGACTCCGCATCAGCAGAGCGAATAAAAGGCATGCACATTCGAGAAAGCATCAGCTCCCTAGACTCTGATAAATCACAGCTCTCCTCCCTCCGCCTGGTTAAACAGCACAGGAGCAGCAGTCTCTGCAGAGACGACCCACCCTGCATGTGACCCAGGCGCTGCTGCCCTCACAGCCCCTTGCTAATGACATCAGTCTCTGGCCTCCTCGGATGCCACACCACCGAGCATTCCTAGCAAATTCTCCTGCAAAGAGGCAGCACCCCCTCCCACCTCTGGCTCAGACACTCGAGGTGGCAGGGAGAGGGAGTTTGCCGCTAGCTGCAGGCTAAGAGACAGAAAACTCCAGTGAATCGCAGGACTGTTGCTATTGGCTAAGTAGCTGAAGAATGAGCAATCTGTGCTTCTCATGCAGAGCTGGACTGCATCCAACTGCTTGCCCCAGCCCTGATTCAGCATCCTCTGTAACGCCTGCATGACGTCGCATGACCAGTGTTGTAAAGATGCTTGAAAACAGGGCCAAAGATGAACGTGCAAACATCAATGCAGCATAAACGTGGGTAGCAAAAAAGCTCAGTTTTGTTATTGTGCCTGCATACAGAGGAATTTCTACCTTTTTGTAAACAAACTAGGGTTTACCATTAAAAGGGTCTCGCTTGCATTTGGCAGTGGGAGTTGTGCAAACCCCACTCAGATCCAGAGAGTTTCCCAGCATGGTGTTCATCCTGGAGAACGCGTCTGCATTGCTGCATGTGGACAGGGCTGGAATATCAGAATCCAGGCAGTTAAGAAGTCTGGGATTCTCACTCTGTCAGAACAAAACAGATACGCAGTCACAGAAATGGTAAAACACAGGCCTGATTTTTCCCTCACCATTTTTGTGTTCAGTTAGCAAAACAGTAGGATGCCATAAGACTTGAAATTGAGGATAACTTCACTGGTCCACTTTCACAAGAGTGATTGTGAACAATATGCTTATTTATACATACTTACGTTAATTTGCCACGCATGTTGTTAAACTGAACTGCAAAGGGTTATATCTGACAAACCCCATCAATGGCAACTGTATTAAATGGAGCCCTACCTCACTGTGAACCACCATTACTGATAACAAATGCAGGCGAACGTAATAGCTAGCATTTCTGCATGCTCAAAAATAAAAATAAAGTAACTATATTTGGGGTTATTTTGAAGGTCTTTTATTATAAGGTAACGTAGTAAGCACTGGTCAAACAACCACAAAAAAAAAAAAATTTAACTAGCTCATAAAAATGGCTTAACAAAAATGGTGCAAGACGCGAATCACCAAACTCACCAGAGAAAACGCCATGGTAGAAATACCAACCAAAATTATCGAAAACAACACCTTATTTAACTCTCCTAAGTCTACTTAAACCTTTCGACGGATATTTTGGCTTAATGTACAACACCTGTGCCTTCTCTCCTGGGATGCTGTTTTTCTCTTAAGTAACCAATCACTGAGTTCATATTGATATTTATTCATGAGGGGCGGGCACTTGACGCGAACGCGACATTTTTATAGGCTAATTTACTGCTTCAAAAACTTCCGTATCTTTTAAATAGCACCCAAACTATCTATATTACAATATAATTTAGGAGAATATTTATGACTCCTGCCTGAGTCTCATTTATGTTAATTCCTTTCATTAAACAAATATTATATAGCTGGTGGCGTCTGGCGTGTTGTGCATTTTTTAACCTTCTGCGAGATTTATGAATATATGAAAAATGTCATGACTTATTTTGCCATTATTGATTGCTCAATAAGTGCGTCACGACCAGTTTAAATGAATTTTATTGACAGAAATCAGGGCCATGGAGAGCAGCATGTATAGATTATGCTTTGTTAAAGACAAAATATACTTTGGAATAAAGACTTAGATTACACAAAATGATCAACAACAGGCATATTGCTAGAGTGCTCGTAACAACTTTCAGTGTTGGCAGCCCATTCAAAACGAGTTACAAAGACTACCAACTCACTGCCTCTAGAGGGCAGCACTTACATTACTTGTTCCTGTGTTCTTTATGGTTTACCTCAAAAGTAAAGGTTTCATTTGGTTGTAATCTTGTTTTACAGTAACTCAAGTATATAATTGGCATGGGGGGGGGGTCTGCATAGAAGCACAGAAGTGTACTTCTCAAAATTATGCTCCTAAATACAGATGCTTAATCTGAGTGAATGTACTCATGCAAGATGCTTAAATTCAAGCGAAACTGTAGTGCAGTTCAATAAAAGTACACAAGACATTTTAATGCATTCCCATTTTAATACTATATCATACAGTAGTATTTTGTACACCACACTTTTTTTTTTAACAAATACATTTCAAATGTCTGAATTAACCATTACTACACCCACATTAAAATCATGCACCATTGTAGCATCTCTTTATATTCAGAGTATTAACTTGAAACAGCAATTTCATGTTAGCAGCAAATTTGCTGTCCATATACTGTTAGTTTTGTGCCACACTGACACAGTCAAAAAAAAAATTACAACTTAACCTCTGAAACTGCTATAAAAGGACATAGATACAGAAAACAGAAATGTCAACACAGAGTTACCAATAACTTATACCGATTACTTATTTCAATTGCACCAACTCTTTTTTTTTCCCCAGTCACACACTCTAGATTGAGGTGGTCTCATTTTGAAAAGTCATCAGACCCTCTGTGATGTGTTACAATGGAAACTAGCGAGGGGAACCATCTGGCTGTCTGGACCCCACGTTACCCAAAATCAGTTGGCCACAATTTTGTACATAACATAAGCAACTTCAATGACCAAGTTACTAATCAAGACAAACTGAACAAGGTTACACCGGTCATGGAAGCAACAAACATACTACAATGACGCACAGAGCTACACTTCATGCCAAAACTAACATGCTCAAATGTCAGCTTCAGTTGATTGTCTCTTTTTACTTCGACCCAGAGCAAATCTCAATGAATTAATTAGTGGAGTAAATTTGCTTAAATTCAATACAAAAATTGTGCGCGCGTGGGGGGATCCATTAATAACTGCTAAGGTCTACTGCACCATCTACACTCCTCTTGTATTTTTGTGCTGTTGGCAATGATTTCAGTACAAGCTCAATGAGCAATACGAACTCAAATTTAATCTCACGGCCCAACTCAAAGGATTTACTACATCCAAAAGGTTCAAATGACCTGGGCAGATTTTAAACAGGGGCTGGAAGATGCCATTTCAAGAGAGAAACCTAAAAAAGAAGAAAAGAAAAAAAGAAGTTAACATTAAGATCACCACCATTAATAATAATAATAATAAAAATTCATATGTTGCATGGGAGATATGATGGAATGGCCTTACTATATTTTAACAGAATTGCCGTGATTTCCATCCAGGCTGGGATGAGTCTGAAGTGGAGGGATACCAGCGCATCTAGTTAAAAAAAAAAAAAAAAAAAAAAAAAAAAAAAAAAAAAAAAAAAAAAAAAAAAAAAAAAATGAACACCTTCAGACTTTGTGACTGAGCAAAGGAAATCACCACAATCATTAGCATTAGACCAAAGCAGTCACAGCTGACAGTTGCTTGCTTTAAACGCCTAATTAGAACACAACTTTTGCACTGTTAGCCTTTACTTGACATTTAAATAGCCTCTACTTATCTGGGATAGGAAAACATGTTAGCATTGAGCAAAACTCACTCATTGATATAACAACTAACGTAACCAAGATGACTGGCACACAAAACATGAAATTATCTTTTCAAGGTTGTCAAAGAGATAAAAGCATATTGCAACCAAAGCATAATGTTGTGGGGCTCAAATAATTTAAATTATGCTTGCTACATTGTCTTATTGCCCAGTAAGAATACTCAAACTTTTTTCACACATTTCTAATAAAATGTTCAGTATAAGTGTACAGTAAAGGATTGTCCAATAAGTCAGATTTACAGTAGCTTAAAACAAACACTTATATGCACATGAGTTTATATTATATAGAAGTCTAATTTTTAAGACAAATTCAAAGCAACATATATTGACGTATTTTTCCATTAAAACGTATAGTTTCCATCTCGGGAATTTTTTATTTTTTTATATTTTTAAATCTTGCAAGTCATCTTGTCAAAATCAAATGCATTTTTTTCCTTAAACTTGTGTTCCATAAATTAGTGCATAACATTCATAAAGACGAATTTGGATCATGGTGCAGAAACAAAAGAACTAAAAGGTAAAATGTAAAAAAATACAAACCAACCATGAAGTGGGAAAACAAGTTAAGAAGAGCAATCAAAAAACAGGAAATATTGAAACGGGAGGGAAAAAAAAAAAAAGAGGAGCAAAAAACGGCCTCACCTGAGCATGAAGTGCAGCTGCTGCAGCGGCGGCCGCTGCTGGGTAGGTGAATGCCGTGTGGGGCAGGCCGGGACTGAGCTCCGGGGTATAGAGAGTGTAAGGAGACCAGGCCTCTGGAGATGCTGGGATTAGCGCTGCCCCTGTCAAGTCATCTAAGGGTGGGGATAAGCACAATGAACCATCTCCTCAGGCTCAGGACAGGTCAGAATGTCAGACATGACTGAAATCACTTTAAAAATCAAAGTGTTTGACAAATTGTTGAAGTCAGAGGCCCTCACACTTTTTAAGACTTTAAAGATGAGCAAAAAGAAGCAGGAACTAAATACTGATACCTGTATGATCTCTGGTAATTTCTGTGACTTGGAACAGAAGAGAGGTTGAATGAGATGTGAAGTGCTAAGGTTTAAATGTAATAGAACTAAGAGAACAGAAAAGGCCATTTGCTAATGACACATGCATGTGGAGGTGGATTAGTTTCTTGTGTTTTTCTAAAATCTACTCTATACATGTGTAGCTACAGTACAGAGTGTGTGCCTGTCTGTTTGTCTCTGCAGTGTGAGAACTACCGTGTTGGCCATGAACTTACATGGGTCCCGTGCTATGAAGTGCGCTCCTAGAGCTGGGTGGATATTTGTGGGATTCGGAGTGCCCATCAGCTTACTCTTTGCCATCTTCGTGTTGGCCTTAGCAAACTCTAACCGGAGGGTCTGCGGGTTTTCAGGGTCAAATCGAACCCCCTGGAGACACAAGGGGAGGAGGAGGGGGACAGAGTAATGGGGATGGGTTGTGCCTGCCAGACCCTGGTCAAAATGTGCAGTGCATTTTAAGCTGGTGCCCACATGCAGTGAACGTTTCTACTAGTGAATGAACAGCAAAGCTAGTGGTTACCTAAACAGAGGTGGACACATACTACACGCTAAAGGCAAGAAAAAGATTGATAGTAATCAACCATAGAGTGGCTTCTCTGAATCATGGCGTTCTAACTTTTGAGAAAAGTCTCTTGCATTATTTGTAATGTGTTGGAACAGATCAGTGAATGTGACACCTTAATCTCACCCCGGTTTATGGTTAAATTAGATAAATAGAGAAATGTACACAAGCTATGCTTGAGTAGAAAAAGGTATGCATATACAGTAAAAGACAATGCATCTAAACCACATCAAGTATGAACCTAGCTGGGAATCAGATTTTCAAGCCATTGTTTACAGATGGCTGCTTTCTTACATTTAATGCATTTTTTGCCGCTTCAGCGCCGGAACGACTATCAAAGGTTACAAACCCAACAGGCTGGAAAAGAAAGAAAGAGAACAAGTCAATGGCCACAGTGTCATTAATGAAGAGACCCATTAATGTAATTTTTTTTTTTTTTATTATTATTAAAACAAACAAAAAGAACGTGATTGATCACTATGCAGTCCTAAATTTAGGTTTACAATCACTGGGAAGAGAAATAAATACAATTAGGCATGACAGCAGCAGAAGTGTAAAAGCACATTTTTTAATATAACACACAGGCCTGGTCAGCTGTAATATCCAACAACGTCTCACCTGCTTTGATGTTAACTTGATAAGTGAACCCTCATAACCCTGAAAAGGAAAAGAAATCCAATTAGCAGCAATGTAGTCACATGCTTGAAAAGGAAGAAATTCCTGCTGCTCTCCGCATAAGAGGCCAACTCTGTCAGATAGAAACGTTTTCAGAGCATGCACTTTACCACACTGCTAACCTGTGCCACTGGAACATATCTGCTGCGGAGCATTATTACAATTCAAACCATTCTAAAACTCAATTTAGAAACTTGATTATTCCTCTGCAGTTAATTCATGGTTTCTGTGAGAATTGGGAGTATTCCTAACTGTTGCTTAGGTGACCATAACAATTAGTTTTGACTAAACACATCAATGAGATTTACCATTTAAAACATCGGTTTTTACCTTAAATGGTCGAAACAGCAGATAGAGCTCACGAGGTTTGATATCCGTTGGCAGACCACTGACAAATAGAGTTCGTACCTGTAAAATACAAGATATAAAAATCAAATGACTTATTTTACACATTTAAAATATTAATAAAAATAATAATATTAGATAACAAAAAGGAGAAAATTTAGTTAAGAGACAGAACAGAAATGAAGAGATTCAAGGAACCAGAACACAAACTTAACATTAAATTTAATAAAATAAGTTTAAAGTTTAATGGTTTGCAAGAATGGAGTTTTAAAAAGCCTGGCAGGTTTATACTCAAATACAGAAATCTACAGTACAAAGCATATGCATTTAAGGCCGCATGCAGCTAAATAGCTACAGAAATAAATATGCATCCACTCGCTTTGACTTGGGAGGTTCAAAGCCACAATGGACTGCCAGTGGAACAGCGATGGACAACATCGCACAGCGTGACAGCACTTCCTTCCTCTGACCCACAGCAACAACCCCAACAGCGCAACACCATTCCTTGGCCCCCAACCACAGCTCCACCACCCCTCACCTCTACATCTTATTGCTGTGCGTCACCTGCATGTTCTACTAATCTACTAATTTCTTCATGTTGTTCAGGTTAACTGATTATTCAAACAGCTGCAAGTGGCATTGACAGTCCAAAATAGAGTTTTCAAAGTTGTGCAGGATGTTATATTATGTGTGTCTTTTTTGACATACTATTCATGAATGGTGCATAATTGCAAC
>JAUCMS010000127.1:20225765-20267063 GCA_032357445.1 Enteromius radiatus
TATCTAAAGTAAAATATTTTATATCAAATATCTAAAAAGAATATAAAAATTTAACTTTAGTTAGCCATTTACTTTTAACTGTTTGCATTTTTAAAAGCATGGTGTATGAAGAAACTACTAAATCATTACTCCGTGCTGCATTACGACCATTACAAAATGTAAAGAATCACTGACGCTGAAATCAATTACAAACAATTCGGTGATTTGCGCCCGTTAACGTGACAACCGAGAGGCTTCCAAACAACTACGCATTTTAATTATTAAGACCTTGGCCAAAAAAAAAACAAAAAAAACGCATACACACAACAAACCTCACACGGCGCAATTTAACTTCTTAAATGTTTTTTACATTACGCCATTTACATAGCCTACCGCTCAACAAAAAGACAGCCCAATCTTTCAAGGTAACGTTAAATGTGTAATTATTCATTTTAAAACAAAACAATTAATTTTCCATTCTGATTTACTAACTTCAAACCACCGTCTTTTAATTCTCCGTTGATCATTTCCTTACTTTTCCTGACAGCAAAAACTCCGCGGAGAGACGCTGAGGCTCCCCTTCACACCTCAAAAGTTTGGAACAAAATTTACATGGACTTTGATTTACTCATTACAAACGTTACCTCAGTGACTAACTTAAAACGCCAAACTCTCACCTCCTCTTCAATAGAGACGTTGTTGTTTGGCTCGGAGTCAGACTTGATACTCATCTTGTGCGTGAACTTGAGACACCCAGAAGGACCGTCAGAAGTTTTGTGTTTTCCGCGTCCTAAAGTGCGACTGGATGCTGAAGGCGAGGTGTCAGAAGTGCCAGGTGAACTGAAGACGCGAAGGTGACTCGGTGAAAAGAAGTGCAGTGCGTGGTGGTGAGGGGGAAGAGAAAAAAAGAGAAATGGCGGTGCCACCTCACATTTACCTCGTTTTAAATGTTAAATTTCAAAGAAAGCAGAGCTCATGGGTAAAACCTGTTCCATAGTTGACCTGCTCGCCAATTAGGTCATCAAGTGAGATGGGGCAGGCTCGAGAGCGGCGTTGCAGCTGGTGGATAAGCCAACCCCTCCATTAGTGAATCATCGCCTTCATGGGAAAGTACGGACCAATTGGAACCGCTCCTTTTATTATTGGAGACATCTCCTATCAACTGTTTCAGGAGGAGGGAGGGGAGTAAATAAATAAAAGAGAGAAATGGCATATTAATTCGTTTACTCAAGAGATATAAAAACTTTGTAGAACTAACTTTAAAGTTTCTTTATGGGTGGCAGTTGTGAAAGGGTCAGGGTGTAGCCTATACTGTACATCCTCTATTTGTTTGTTGAAAAACTGAGCTATTCTAAAAATAACCCTGACATTTGAGTGCATTTAATTATGGGAACATCTGTTTAAAAGGAAAGCTTGTCTTTAGACACGGCGAGACACACACAATATAGGGAGCGTCTATTAAAAATGGGCCTGTACTGTAAAGCTCATAAATTTATGTTAGACTGTTTGCACCTTCAGCTGGTCTTCTGTCCCGTTTCCTGACATTGTTTAGTCACACAACTACTTTAGCTTGTTGAAGCTGGTGGGGTGCGGTGGGGGTTTGAGAACATTTTAGATTTTTTTTTTTTTTTGTAGCGATTGACCTAGTGTTGTTTTGTACAATCTGTCTAAATATAGACATATTCTTTCTTGCCGGGCCTCTCTAATTCCATTGTACATAAGGGAACTATGAACTATTTATAAATCCTACAGATGTTTATACACAGACTTGCAGTTTGTTTGAGGGCCTGTCTTATGGTGACTGCTTAATTCGGTTACAAGCTCCAAACTGGATGTGTCTAATGCTTTAATGTACTAACAAATAGTTCGGAAAAACATTTGCTAACAACATCAAATGAAAGGTTGACCGCCCTGATGTCAGTTTTTCCATTAACACTCATTCTAATAGTAACCTATGCCTCTTGTCTTGTTCTCAGGGGTTTAAAAATAAGTCAAACAGAGCACAGAGGTACACAGAGCCAAAGATGATTATACAGTAGACAGACTGATAGACGTATCAGTGCCAGGCTCTTAAAGAATGACAAGTGTACAGATTGGCTGAGTGCAGACATGCCACAGCCAGAAGGGTGCTGGCATTCATCTGACACGTTACACCGCAAAGTGACATTCAGACCAATGGTTTTCAAAATATTTCATCTCCTTCTAGTGCTTTATAAATCTTACAAACACAACATAGTATCATAAAAATGACCCTGCGAATTCTCGGCGTATTGTTAATCAACATCCCGTTTCATGTCATCTGCTTGTTAGTGGTGAGCTCCTCTACACAAAGCCTGTACAGTGGGGCCAGAATGCTGTGATGAGGCCTTCATGTTTTATTGGAGAAGAGCAGGCCCATTGTCCCAAAAGCCACCTCAATCCACACTCCTCCTCCTTACGCCTCACTGGCCCTGTCCCATCACATCAGAGTCATAGAGCTCCACAGCACTTAGCTTGTGTTCCCTGTGTCCTCTGTGCCTCACTGCGTATCCAACATTTACTCCTGCGCTCCTCCTTTCAGCTCAGAAGAGACGTTCAGGTCTGAATAAGGAAAAGTATTCCTTTTGGAAAAGCTTAATCACTTAAGATGCTCATAAGTGGTGACATTATTGAAAGTTTTTTTTTAGTTTTTGATTCATGCTGTGATGACCCCCAGTGATACATCCAGATGAATTTTTTGAACTTTTTTAAACAGGATCGCACTGATGTAAAGGCTGGAATGCACTACACAACTCATTTTATTTGTTTGTTTTTTTGTCCTAATTTACAGTCTGGGTATGTCACCAGTTGCAAAAAGTAATGGGCACTAACACATTTTTTTTTTTTTTTTTTTTTTTATTGTTTGCCATTTTAAGACAATTGTAGAACACATGCTTCTCTGAGCAGCGGTTCTCCATGAGTTTGTTGTTATTTCTAACCAGAGTCGACAAGTGTTTTCAAATCTGTTACAATTTTAACATTTTTATAGTGTATTCCAGTCTTAAGGGGATTTCTCCATGTACTCAGGTTTTAACTAAATAGCAGCACACAGAGACAACGGTGAATGTACATCTCTTTATTGTAACAAGCTTGATACTGTAGTATTATCCCCAACTGGGATGTGAACTGCTCTCAGTCTCAGTAAACCTTCCCGCTCGGGCCGTTTTAGACACTAAATGCCTAATACACAAAGTCACCACAGTTCATTGCCTCATGGTCAGGGACATTTTTGCCATTATAAAAACAAACCATTGGCGTAGAATCTCTGGAATAATTGTTGATGCAGAGCTGGATAAAACTAACAAAAACAGAATAATGGTAAGCGCTGCATGCATCAATACAGTCTGTTTCCTGTTTACTTCTTGATGGACTCTTTTGCTTCTTGAAGCAATGAGACCTTTTGACCAAAGGATTTTATTATGCCCTTTAGCTTTCTCCTGCATCTGCATTCTCTTGGACTCCCAAGTCAGAGTTGACAAAAGCTCTTGTGTTAATCTGTCATTTCCTCTATCAGATGCCATCTGTTTTTTTCTTATATTAAAGACAACTCTGAAGACACCCACAAATGATAACTAATGTTTTTGTTATTTCCAAGCAGTTAGAATATATTTTAAAATGTATTTTCTTTCTTTTTTCCACATATTAGTTAATGTTTTATTATATCTTCTTGATTAAAAAGCTATTTATTTTATGTCCTCCCTCATATTTTCACAAGTGATCCCATGTTTCCTGTTTAAATTTGGAAAATGCACATAAAAGGTTATGCTGTTAAAATAAAGGGCAACAAATTCCCAGAGAGACAAATTGGGATCTGATACCATGGAACTTACATAAACATTCCATGCGTTTAGGAAATACAATCCCAGCCAAACTCTTTGTTAAATAAGGAACATCTCACGAAGACTATGTAAAATGTAAAAAACAAGAACTGAAATAGTAAATACTCTGGAAACTGGATGGGAACATCCAAATTTGGCTCTGTTCCTTGTGCCTAGACTGACTGCCAAACAGAACAAATTACAACAAACTCCCAATGAGGCTCTTCAGTGCTCAATCTTAAATAATTGGGCTTAGCTCATACTGAGAGATGCAAACGTGAGTTACTGTGTATTCAGACAAATGATAATTTGAATGAACTGAAGCTGTCCAATGTGAAAATACAGGATGACTGTCTTTAATACTAATAAAAAAGATGATAGTTCTTAAAATTATTATTCAAATTAGATAGCAACATAGACAGATAGACAATTTCAGGCTGCAAGAATAACAACTCTGGTTTTGGAAGTGTGCTGTGCCTCAAAATATGTGGGGGTTTATTTAAAGTTTTCTAACATTTAATCAATTTTAGGTCATATATACAATATTATTGTATATGTTTAGTCATGGAAGATGCCATTTGAATTTTACAGGGATGAAAACAAGGCTGTGAGGGAGAGGTCTTTTCAACGGTACTGTGTATAAAACTCAAAATCACTTTTATCAAAAACAACTCAGTTTTATGCAGTTTTTGTCTGCTGAAAGATTTTTTTTTCATCATCCTAAAATCCATTGAAAACGCTGTACTTCTGTGTTTCTCAGAATTGCATAAAATTCAATATAGTGCTACCCTAATATGTGCACAGTCTGTGCAAAGTCAAGGGTCAAGGGTCTTATAGTCTAAGTGCACAAATTAAAGTTTGTGTATCAACAAACTTGATTTTAGGGGACGGTCATCACTGGAAAGTCTTTTTTAAGACTTACCTTCAAGCACAAACAGCTTTTGAGACCCACTTTTCTGGTGGCGCAAGCAGAACTTCATATAGCCATTTTAAACCTCTCACGCAGCCTAGACTGCAAAGTAGACCTACAGAAACACAGAAAAACCAGTCAAGAGGAACTGATCTCATCAAATATTAAACAGAAGTCGGGGGAGTGATTCAGTGATGCATGGGACTGTTAAGGGCTGGATAAGGGGCGTGCATGATGGAGATAAAGTGGGTCAATATGCATATGTTAAGATTTACCTTCTCAGTACGAGATATGACAGCAATAGTGAAGGTTTTAAAAATGAATATGGTCACAGATGTTTTGGTATTGACTCATCATTTGGCATTCCAGAAATGTGAACATGTTGTGAAGACTTACTTTAATAGATTGATATTGCACATATTCTCTTGAAATTCTTCTAATATCTTCTCAACATTAGTCTACGGTATCTCAGTGTTTTTGTAGACAGTGAGTAAAATCACATATAAGTCAGACTTAAATACAGCAAGGGACTGGGCATTACGCAGCTGTCCATCACATCTACTAAAGTCTGTCTCAGCCCAGAAAGATGAATATTTCATAATGACCCTCCCTCCTGTATGGTCCTGTCAGCTCCTGTTCTTTCCACAACTGCACAACACACTCTCTTTGGACTTAAGAGGACGGTACAGTTTGCATTATTCAGACGCACCATGCTGTGCACTTTCTGTCGCTTTAAAAAAACCTGGCCATATGGGATGATAAATAAAGCAGCCTAAATGTAACCATACATGTCCGAGATCAGAAATGTTGCTCTATTGCCTGTACAGCTTTGAAACTTTGCGCTTGTACAAGACTCAGTGTTGACTCAGCCGCAGAGAGGAAAACTGCAAGTGGTAAAAGTTTTTTAAACACAACCTCGCTCACCCTTTGTTGTTTACATAATATGGGACACAGTTATGCCCAGAGAAGTGGACACAGTGTGTGTGGAGTGGTAGGATTAAGAATGAGGAACAAAAGGCCTATTGACATCAAATGGTTGACAGGCCGCCAGGAGGACAGCTGCTTGCTCAGGTCAAGCACTATCAATCAATGTGATAATAATAATAATTGTAAGTTAATATAAATGTCACAGAGAGTAAATGGAAACAAAATAGCTATTCTGTAATATTTTTATTTTAATCATCTAATTATTTTCTATTAAGGTAAAATATGTTTTACCACAATAAGATGTTTAGTTTCAAGTAATTCGTTTTTACATTTTAGTAATTTGTCATTTTTAGTAGTTAAGCTAATTCAAAATCAGTAAAAAAAAGTATTATTATTATTATTATTATTATTATTTTGTCTATATATTTTTAGTTTAAGATACTAGCTTTTCTTTGCATTTTTTCTTTAGAATTTCTTTCGATTTTATTTAATTTTAATATTTTCATTTTTATAAGGTTTTGTTGAAAACTACTGTAATATTTTCATAAAATCTAATAATATATATATATATATATATATATATATATATATTTAGAAACAGATTATGATCTCTCCATGGTCAATCTGTGCTTACATTTGTTTTGTTATTGTAATGAAGTTTAAGATTTAGTTTAAGATTTAAATTTCAAATGTCATTTTATTTTATTTTAAACATTTATTTTATATATATTTTTGTTTGTTTGTTTATCTTTTTTATTTTTTACATACGGTCTTGATATTATTAAAAACCAGAGTCAGAATTACTGTAATATTTTCATAAAATGTAATCTGTTTTTTGTTTTTATTTTTGAGAGTATGATCTCTCCACTGTTACATATGCATTTACATCAGTGAAAACAAGCCCTGATTTTTTTTAAAGTGGTAAATAAAAACAAAGAATATTACAGTATGTTATTATTTTACTATACTGTTTTATACTATTTCTATTCAAATAGGCTATGTCATGTTTAATTCAATGTTGTTTTTGCCATTTCTTTATGCATTTTTGTGATTTTTTTTTATTGATTTACATTTACAATTTACAAGTAAAACTTTTCTTATAGCTAAACAACTGTAAATCATACACCTTTTTTCAGTGCATGTTCATGCAACAAAATCAAAAGGACAGAGCTTTTGACACGGACTATATGCTATATTCAGGCTCATCCGAAGTTTTTTATAACTTGTCCATTTCAAACAAGTCTAATATATAGACATATACCCTCAATGGTGTCCCCTGTCTCTTCCTCAGCAGGCAGTATTTGGCAGTGTTTAGAGGCTGGTGGGGGTAGGCGATGTCACCCACTGGCTGATGTATACCACCTGCCTTGGCCTCAGCCTGACCCTCTGCCGCCCCCACAGCAGAAGCATTCCACAACCTTCCAGAGTCATGTTTGTACTGAAGAAGATTAGACAACCCTCCCCTTAGACTGAGCTGCGCAAATGACCAGCCTCCGCTTCATGCCTCTTTATCTAATGAGGCCAGTCTGCACTGCCAAGAGTCTCTTTCTCACTGCCATACTAGCAGCAGGATTATGTTATTGTATTGAGTCATTTTGTGAGGTCATATCATTTTGAAATATTAGACAGGGTTGTGTTCTTATATTGATATATGATGTATAATCACCAAATGATTTGATTAATGTGTCTTATTTAAGAGAAACTAAACCTACTCAGCAAACTTCCAGTAAACAAAGACAAACACCCTTATCGGCGTCATTACCTCCCCATGCATCTCCAAACAATAATAATAAAAAGACTTGCTGTTCATTTATTGATGACTTCCATTTGGAGGATTAATTTTTGTGAAAGCAAACATGAAACCCCTCAACACAAGCACCACATTGGTATTATATTTTGTATAGCCTACATTTCTCACTTTTTAAATACTATTTGCATTGTAAGATTGGGTTGAGACATCATAAAAAAATAAATAAATACAAGTTTGTGTAGGTGTGGTTGTTGAAACCCATCAGGGACAAATGCAGAGTGTCAAAGACTTTTTTTTATGAATTTCAGTGTGAAAACCATAAATGGACAGTTCCGGTCCCTGATTCTGATTGGTAGAGCCTTCGAAAAATACTCTACAAATACTCTACAAACATACTCCTTTGTTTATGTCTGTGTGTTGCTTGGCAACCTCTGTGTTCTAACCATAACTGTTGGGACTATGCTGTTTGACATATTACAATAAATACTAACCATTTTATAAAAGCAATAAGCCCTTTGAAGTTGTTGTTTAAAGTGAATTTATAACAGCTAAGGGGGTCTAACAATGCCCCTTAGCTGTTAGTTATAAATTCACTGTAAACCATGGCTTCTTGGGGCTTATTGCTTTATTTTGCCTGACCTTACTGACAAAAAGTAAAGGCCACTGTGAAGCTATTTAAATAAGGTATATTTTAACCTCTGCCTTCATTTGGGATATATCCATTACTTATATTTTCTTAAGGTAAATGTATATTTTATATGTAGGCTAGTTTTGAGGAGTTGTAGTTTTAGAGAGAGATCAATAAAAGTTGTGTTAACAATATATCATGTCTTATTAATTTTACTCTGGTAATTTTACAGATAAATGAAGACATTAAACCATGCCAGAATAATCACAGATTTACAGAATGAATGTCATCATGAAATGCAATTCAAGCATGAACCAAATACCTGAACTGACAATATTTGCACTAGAAAGAGCAGCTTTAAAGAATGAGTCAGGAGGTGACAGTGGAGGACAGGATTGAGATATTAGGATTATTGCTTCATCTAGTGGTGATGATATGACATAACAATGGACTAGGACTAATACAAAATGACTCTCCAATATATCTATATCTCTATCTATCTATCTATCTATATCTAAAAGAGGAAAAATCACAGTTTCCTCCTCCAATCAGTAAATGAACTTGGGGAGTGGAGCAAAACAAGATGTATAACCTCCTGAATTGATGATGAAGCAGCACTTGATCCACTGGAGAGGGCGCGCGCGAGGAAGCAGCATCATAACGTCTATTTAAACCCGAGACTAGTCAGGATAACTCAGCCCAATCCATTACATAGAGAAGAAATGATCAACACACAAGCAAGGTAAGTAATATTCGCGTCTTTTTCGTTCTTTCTTTTATCCTTGGTTAGGTCAGTACTCGAGCATATCAGCTTAAAGATATCCCGTACATGGTTTGGCGTTTATAGAAACCGTTAGTGCTGGATAAGACTCAATTATCGTCTCTTAACACCTTTTGTTTTATTTAAATTTTTATTGCATTAAAATGTAATGTATGCACTAAGTCTAATTGAAATGCATTGATGTTCTGCAGAAGAACTGCTACCTGTAAATATGCTACAGGAAAAACTGTATCTGACATTCAGATGAATAATACGCGATGATTCTTATCTGTTTTACTGTGTCTGTAAATCAAACAGCTGGCATCATTTGCTATCGCCGAGGAACTGTTTAAGACTCAGTGTTCCATATTTAGATTCGTGACTCGTGACGGTGTAGAGTACATTATGTTCTTACATTATCAGTAGTTCATGCCCCGGACCGCACAGTTGTCCTATAAGACCTTTTCTCTACCATTGTGGTATGTGATTTTGACGTTTATTTTCTGTATTCTTTATTTTTATTTTGAAGTTTGTAATGCAGCACTGTTCCTCCGGTGTCAAACAGTTGCACGATTATTAGACAAGCGCGCGTCCTATAGGAACGTTACGCAATAGCCTACTTCAGCTCGCTGCGCGGCCAAAATATAGCCTAAAAAATTTCATTTCATTAAAAGTTGATAGAGCCAATATATATTGCAAATCTATATTACTCATGAAAATGTATTTTAGCAATGAAAATTAATTTTAATGATCATTTAGACGAGGTGTGGAGATCGGGTTATCTAGTGAGTAACAAATGTAGCCTACCTGTAGCCTAAGGTAATAAGGCTTAGAAAAAAGGGTTTGGGTCTACAAAATCTAGCATGCAATGTTCATGTGAAGGTTAGGTTCAGGTGTAAGGTATAGTAAAATATCTTACGGTTAGTACTGATAAATCTGTAAATGTGTAATTTAACATATTGTAAACGCATTTATAGTACCTGTACCAACATTATTCAAGGGTAAAAACAAATAAATAAAAAAATTAAAAAAAACTAATAGCTATTGTCTTATCGAGCTGACTGATAATTGACTGTTACATTGATAATTGCAAGCATTTTTTGTTTTACAGGTTTTCTAAAATGTTAGGTTTAAATATGAAAATGAGTAATTATGTGTATTGTACCCTTATTATTGTCATTGAAATCTTATTGACACAAATAGATAGTGCTATAAAAGAAACACTTAACAGTGTCTCTTGGATCTTTTCTTTCAACAAAACACTAATCTAACCACTAAAAGCCTAAAATCTCAAACTTTGTTTTTTGTCTAGTGTCTCCCCTTAAGACTAGATCAAATATATGCCATATAGGCCTATAGGATTATGCCATATGAAGCCAAATGAGAGATTGTGTCAAATATCCTTATGTCTTGTTTGTATAACATGAATTATTTAGGTGACAAACTCAAATGTTGAAGTTCTGTCTTGTGTCTGTGCAGAGCTGTACTCGTGGATTCGGCTTGTGTGCTCCGCTGGGTCAGGCAGCAGGCTCCAGGGCCTCAGTGGTGCTCCTGATGCCCCTCACCCAGAGAGGATGAACACAGCTGGGCAAACCACGAGCAGGGATCCGACTCAAGATGTGCTTCTTTATAAGGTGAGGCCGTCACATTCTCACGATGGAGATGCTTATTTACTAAAGCAACAGATCTTCAGTGGTCCAAACTATAAACAGCTGCTTCTGTCTAGGTTCATGAGAGGAATGTGACTTTATTTAAGCACAGATAAGTGTAAAGTAATTTCATGAATTTTTCTGTCATCCTTTCATGCAGGATGGGAAGTTAACGGTGAAAAAGCAGGTGACCTCACTGGACAGCGAATCATCTGTTCTGCTTTTTCAGTATCAGCTGAGTGAGCAGTTGTGGTGGAGTATGCAGACTGTGCTTTCTGGCCGTAGCCTCTTTGTTGGTTTACCAAACGGGGAACTTCTCAAAGGCACCAAAGAAGGGTAAGCTATTAGCAATTAGCATGGACTGATTTTAGCAAAACAGACACTGTGACAATGCTGTCACATTAGGTTATACATTTTTCAAAACCTTTTAATCCTGGCCTAAAAGGTCTTGCTACTTTCTGCACTCTCACTGTATGCCAAAAGGGACAGATTCTTCACGCACATTTATTGATACAAGCGGACGTGTCAACATTTGAACCAAGACAGCTGACTCATATTACTAAGATTGGAATAAAGTGCAATGCACAATATGGCGTAATAAGTTTGACTTTCTAAATAAAATCACCAATTGCGTCACTGCAGGACCAATAGAGGCTCCAGTTCCCATAGAAACAA
This sequence comes from Enteromius radiatus, assembly GCA_032357445.1. NCBI lineage: Eukaryota > Metazoa > Chordata > Actinopteri > Cypriniformes > Cyprinidae > Enteromius > Enteromius radiatus. Next base: position 20,236,880 of record JAUCMS010000127.1, read on the forward strand.
TCAGTGTTCTGAGGCTGGAATACACACTTTATAACAGCAAAAGAAACTACATTTATTGGAGAGTTTGTCAGGTTTTATTCCGGAGTTAGTCTTGCATGTGCAAAATAGCCAGGAGGCATTGATTGAACTCACTTTCCTTAAAAGGGAATTAGTGAGTATGTTTTCATTATTCTTCTTAATCCTGAAGGCTCACTGCTGTTTTGGAGTTTGCAGAGGAGAAGCTGAAGATCAATCATGTATTTGTGTGGTTCTTGAAGAACAGGCCTGATAAATGTAAGTTCAGGATGAGTGGTTTTGATTTGCAGGAAATGGGTTGGGTTTGGGTCTAACAGTTACAAAGAACCACATTATATTACAACATTTTTAATTATTAACTGTTTTTTAAGACATGATCATAAAATCTGATGCATTTTTGAGAAATGTTGACGACTTCTTGTCTCTTCCACAGTGCTCCTCACCAGAACGTTCTGCTACCTTGGCTTTGAGCTTGTAAAACAAGATCAGCTAATAGCATCCATTGCAGGAGATTTGCGTCTAATGGTCTATACTATTCAACAAACTCACTCATCAGAAGAATGACTACAAGGCCTTTAAAACAAACAGAATTCTTGTAGACTGTTGCTAACTCCACTAATTGCAAATTTTGAAAACAGCATTTTAGAGGGGCATTCAGGGTAACTCAGTATCTGAAAAAAAAAATATATATATATATAATGTTTACCTTATTGATAATTTAAAGAGACACACTGAACATTTAAATGTGTTTAAGTATCAAAATAGCAATATAACTGGTTTGTTGTGTGTGTAGATGGCTGATAATAACTCATATATCATGTATGTGATATATGCTTTGAAGAGTGACTCTTGCGTTCTCTGTGGATGAGTTTTATTTAACACTTTTTATGACAAAAACAAATTATGTAATCTAAATTATAGCAACACCTGCATGCTGTAATGTGAACTTTTATTGCATTCAATGATTAATAATTGACATGGTCTCTCAGTAAAACTACTAATAAAACCAAGTTTAATAATTGTATATACTGTAATTAAGCTTACTCTTCACAAATTGATATGAATCATTAATAAGTTTAAAGCTACAATTACATTATTACATTAGTGTCTTGGTGATATTACAACAGGAACATTTATTTATATTTATTCATATCACATTGTGGAATGGTATGTGTATGGAGAATTTATTTCAACTGCAGTTATAGACTTTCTTTCTTTCCTTCTTTCTATATTACACATTTTACATTAAACAGGGAATATAGGCTACTGACTTTTAAGGCATATTTACGGCAAAACAAAACAACAATAAAAGAGACATGAGTGGAAATCTTATAAGTAAGTAAATATTCTGACAAAGGCGCATATGTTTGTGATGCACATGTCTTTCTGTTTAATTTCTTTAAGGATTTGAAACTTTGCACAAAATCGTGTCAAAAAATTAAAAATAAATAAATATAATCACACAACCATGCCGAAATTAACCAACTGAATGTCAAATGCATTCATATCAAGGTCATTTGAAGCAGTACAATGATTTTTTTTTATGTTTTATTTCATTATTATTATTACCAATCATTTATAAAACAGTCTGATATCGCATATCAGTTCAACTACCGCCCCCTAAAAAAATACAGAAAACTAACTTACCGTCCACCCGAAGCAGCACATTGATTTTATGGAAGGTAGGTAGACAAGAGTTGTAACATAGACCCTCGCCTATATTCACACAATCCGTTAGCTGGCATGCTTTTACAAAAATTTTATTAAATATTACATTAAATATTAATTTTGACACCTATTTTCTAACACCCGGTCGATGAACTTTAACCTTTATAGAAAGTCGGATCAGAGAGCTGTGATTGGTAGGTTTCGCTGAGTGACACAGCGTCATCACCATCCCCACCGATCCCTACCATGATCACTACCCAGTGATCATATGTAGCTACTGCTACTGTCCTCTCCTGAACATATACATCAGTGTCATCCTAAATATGGCATATGCCTGATTCATCTCTGCTGTACGGTAAGACGTTCACCGCTGTTGCTCAAGTTTAACCGAGCTGAGATCACAGATGATGAAGGAGTCATGCTGTCATTCAGCCGCATGAGAGCTTGCTAACTAACGTTAGCCACTACAGATCATGCTATTAAAGCGAGTAGACTCCTGGCAGACTATCACCTGTATGCCTTTACAAAGACGCTGAACTCTCGGAATCGACCCTGGCAGTGTTTATTTGAACATGATTCGAGACAGCACTATTATGTTACAGAGACAGTGTGAACACCAGTACTAGTTTAAGTTACAGAGAGCCAGCAGCAGTTAGCTCAGGCAAGTAGACTAATGAACGAATGACACTAGCAATGTCACTTTAAAATAAATCGGTGCACTAACTAAATGTTTTAGGAGCTAGTAGTGAATACTTAAAAGTCTTAAAAAAAATAACTTATTTCACCCCGGCCCCAAATGAAAGTGAACATTCTGTCATCATGTACTCACATCAATGACAATCTATAATTTAAAAAGATGATATTTGAGAAATGTCATAGTGGTTTTTGGCCAATGACCATACAATGAAAGTCAGTGGACAGCAAAAATATTTATTTTTCAAAAATTCTATCTTTTCATTTCTGCATGGGAAAGAAATACATACAATATCAGAAGTAGGTATAATGATGACAGAAATACAGTTTTTTGCCAGAATTATTATTGTAATATGCATAGCTTAAATATACTTTTATTAAAAAATCAATATTCATAGTAACTCAAAAATATTAGTATTCATATTAACTCAAAATCTGAAATGTACTTCTTTTTTCCCCAAAGCTTACATATTTTTATAGACTGTAGGTTTTGTAGTTCCTTACATTTATAGTAGTGCAAACTCAATTCCTAATCACATTCTCGATTAATCTCACCTTACTTTGTTTAATGGAACACAAAAGTTGCCGCCTAACGTCTATTTTTGTGTTCTATGCAAGCAAGAAAATTCAACAGGTACAGTTTCAACATGAGTAAATGAATGTTCTTTTGGGTCAGCTGTCCCATTAACATTCATCCCCTATTAATTTCCAGGTGGCCTGGGACTCCTGCCGTACAGTAAAGGCAGGAAACATGCAGCAGAAGCGCAACATTCAGATCATAGAATGGGAGGACTTGGACAAGCGCAAGTTCTACTCCTTTGGAGTCTTCATGACCATGGCCATCCGCGCCACAGTCTACCCGGCCACACTGATCCGCACCAGGCTGCAGGTTCAGAAGGGGAAGTCCCTCTACACTGGGACCTACGATGCCTTCCGAAAGATCCTGAGAACTGAGGGTCTGAGAGGACTGTACAGGGGCTTCATGGTGACCACTTTCACACTCATATCAGGGCAGGCCTACATAACGTCTTATGAACTGGTAAGGAAATATGTCTCCAATTATTCTAAAAACAATACGCTGAAGTCCCTGGTGGCGGGAGGGTCGGCGTCACTGGTGGCCCAGAGCATTACAGTTCCCATAGATGTCATATCGCAGCAGCTCATGATGCAAGGCCAAGGAGAGCACCTGACACGCTTCAAAGTGAAACCCAAAACGGGAGCAAAGCACTCTGTTTTTTTCGGCCAGACAAGAGACATTATTGGACAGATATTTGCTGCGGATGGCATTCGTGGCTTCTATCGAGGATATGTGGCATCTCTCCTCACATACATCCCCAACAGTGCCGTTTGGTGGCCGTTTTACCACTTCTATGCAGGTAAAAGATGTTGTAAAAGCCCTCAGCATCCCTTTTTTTTTTGATGAATAAAAATGTTATATTTTTTTAAATGATGCATTATATTGATCAAAGGTGACAGTAAAGACTTTTATATTGTTACACATTTTTTTATTTCAAATAAATTCTGTCATGGTTTCCACAAGAAATTAAGAATCACATTTAGCATTAAAAATAATAAAGAATCTTTCTTGAGCAGCATGTTAGAATGATTTATAAAGGATTGTATGTCACTGATAATTGCTGATAATTCAGCTGCACAAACACAGAAATAAATACTTAAAAAAAAAAAAAAACGTAAAATAGAAAATATATTTTATGTTAATATTTCCCAATATTACTGTTTTTACTGTAGTTTTGATCAAATAAATGCAGCCTTGGTGATCATAAAATAATTTTGAAAGGTAGTGTAACATTAATTTGTTCAGTTTAGTGGCTGGTTGTGTATGTTTGTGTATGCCTATTTAAGTGGAAATACCAGTTTTATGTACTTTGAATCTTTATGTTTTCATTGATAAAATACAGTTTGGTGTCACATGGACAGACGTCATCCTGGGTGGTTGTCAATCCTTCTGTCTCATTAGAGAAGGATAATGTCAGCTGATTCTGAAGCAGTTGAAATTTAATTTGCTCTTATTGGCTCCACAGAACAGTTGTCCAAGATGGCTCCCAGTAACTGCCCTCATCTAGTGCTGCAGGCAGTGGCTGGACCTCTGGCAGCTGCCACAGCCTCCACTGTCACCAACCCCATGGATGTCATCAGGGCCCGGGTTCAGGTGATTTCCATTAAACACAGTAGAAAATCAGACAATCAGCTATAATATATATAGCTGGCATGAGTGCGTACATGTACAACAAAATACAGATCACTATCAAAAACCAGGTTATGTAAAATGAGGTTAAATCAACATGCTACTTTTTTTGAAAATGGGCTAATTTCCCAACTCCTCTAGAGTTAAGAAGTATAGTTAAGAGTATAGTTCCTAGTTATGTTAGCCTAGAAAATCACAACTTTTAATTTTCCGTCATTCTTGGTACACAAAGTAACAATAGAAGAGTCATGTTTTAAATAGGAAAAATATAGGAACTCTTTGGCCATTTTTGATTGTGATGCTAATGGTCTAATCTGATTCAATGATCTATGTTAAGCTATAGCTACAGTAAAAGTGCTATCGCCAGACCTGGAGATCAGCTGAATAGATTCAAAAAGTGACTTGTGGCCAGGTATGGTGACCCATACTTGGAATTTGTGCTCTGCATTTAACCCATCCAACGTGCACACACACAGCAGTGAGAAGTGATCAACCACACACCCAGAGCAGTGGGAATTCACTCCCATCACCCACAATCCCTGTGTCTTGAACCCGAGACCTTTGGGTTACAAGTCCATCTCCCAATCCATTAGGCCACGACTGCCCCACTAATCCGTTTAACTCTAGAGGAGTCGGAAAATGAGCCTGTTTGCAAAAAAATGTGGCGTGTTCCTGATACTACAACTGATTTGATGTATAAGTGTTATTCTTTACAATTGTATATTTTTATTTATCTGATGTGTGCTTTCCCCAGTTCTCATTTTTACCTGAACACCCAGAAAACCCAATAACCAAGTATCTGACTGCTTTGTATTGGCAGGTGGAGGGCAGGACATCAGTCATTGAGACCTTTAACCAGCTGATCAGAGAGGAAGGATTCTGGGGGATGACCAAAGGCCTCTCTGCTCGCATCATATCCTCAGCGCCCACAGCAATAGTCATGGTGGTTGGTTATGAAACTCTCAAAAAGCTCAGCTTGCGTCCAGAGCTGGTTGACTCCCGACACTGGTAAAAAACTGTGTCTGTCATCTCCCCCATGGCTTCTTCACTCCACCTTATTTTCCATTTTTGCCTTTTAAATCTCCTGCCTTGTGATGCTTCAGTGTGACAGTGCTGATTGCTTTCGGGTGATTCTCAAATGATTCTGTTTTTTTTTTGAGCTCTGTGTTACTATCTGTCAATGGGGGGAAAATGCTGCTCAGGTTTGTAATTGTTTAAGTGGCACAAAAGTTTTTCCTTGAATGAGTTTGTAAGAAATTATGTGATCTAACAGATTGAATGTTTTAGAAGAATTATATTTTGTGACTTTAATTTATTGATCACTCCCATAAGTGGTGTTTTAAATGTCTTCATTTATTGATTTTCTTGAGGATTTAAACAATATTTCCTTACATACAATATATTTTTATTTAAAAAAACTCACTTTATTCAACTGTCCCCACAATGGCATTTTATCAGTAGTAGTTTATATTGTATTTTAAGTTTATATGACTAGGTCTTTCATGTGTACCATGTTCACCTCTGAATGTATTTTTGTTCTTTTGTGAGGTGTTGGGATGTTTTAAGTTGCCAAATCTGAGCAAATATAGGTAAATATGTTGAAAATCTGTTCCTGACAATTGTAAACTGATTGTAAATATATTGAGTTATATATTTGTGCGTATGCCCTTCAATTTTTACTCACTGTTTTTCCAATTTTTTTTCCATAAGTGAGACTTGTGAGCTGATGTTTAGCAGAATGTTTCAGCTGGGTTTGTTTGTTTTTTTTAAATAAACGGGTATGAGGGGCGGTTATGCTCTTAAAAAGGACAACTTACCATTATAATGTGCATTATAATATATGTACAACTTGTGCACAAAGTACAAAATTATGCAAATCTTTCTTGCTATAGTATACTTTAGCTAGAAATGAGAAATGACGCAATGTTAATTTAATGGTAAAGTATGCTTTTGAGAACATCTCATGATGCAATTGGAGTGGAAACTGTGGAAATGTTTTTTTTTTTCTTTTTCTTTTTTTAACCATACCCCTTATATATGCTGTCTGTGGAGCAGAAAATGTACCTGTAAATATTGCTTCAACAGTGTAACTGAAGGGAAACTTTCGGCGCTCATAGATTCTGTGCTGTGTTGTTCTACTTGTCACCACTAGGGAGCAGCCACTAGTTTTTCTCAGTCATAGTAGATAAGCCAGATCAATTTATTCCAGTCATAATAATTATATATTTAGCAGATGCTGCTGTTCTGAACCATTTTTACTGGCATTTTCACTTTAACCTCATCCTGGCTACTTTAGAAGAACAGGAAAGACAGGTAATCAATAGTTTAGCATTGAATAATTTAAACTTGTGTATAGAGGAATCTGTTTTTATTTTTTGGAGCATCAACAAATTAATAGTTCATGGGAATGAACAACCTGAATCAAAAATTGAGAACTTGCTCCACAAATAAGTACAAAATAGAATCTATGGACTGATTATATATATATATATATATATATATATGCTATATAATAGTAGTAAATTGATTAAACCCTCAAAGTTGTCCTAAAATCAAAAGGTGCTCTTGTCTTAGGACAACTCTGATTAATAATTTTGATCCACTTCAAATGTTGACTACTAACGTGTGTGTGTGTGTGTGTGTGTGTGTGTGTGTGTGTGTGTGTGACTCACAACCCTTAAAGGTAATTGAAGTACATTTCTGTATCAAGGTTTGGTGCACATTTGTAAGTGTTAAACTGTAAAAGCATGAAGTACATAGTAAAAATGATACATTATATAAGCAATCATAGGGAAGGGCCAAAGTGGCCCTTAAAATAAAGTAAGAGAAACACATTTGTTATTTTTAATTTACATCCAAATCAAATTCCATGAATAATCTTAAGGTATAGGTAGGCCTCATTTTAATATTGTGAAGTCAATTAGTGTAGTATAACATTATGTTGGCATATTTATAATCAATACATTTCTCTAGTTTTTTTAAGACTGTAATACACAAAATGTTTTTTTTTTTTTTAAATCAGTAAAGCCATGCAATTTCAATGGGGGCTTGCAGTCAAAAAGGCTGAAATCCACTATACTATGAATAATAAATAAAAATCTAAATGATTTTTTCAAGTGCTTAGGGAGACTTACAACTTACTTTTTTGCAACATACAACTATACATTCATAGCTATAAATCCAAAACTGATATGTGTTCCACACTGCAGCAGAAGATGAAACGTGACAAAAAGACTTTGAGTATATTTCATTTCAGGGCAAGTCCACTGCCCCCTACAGTGTGTTTGTCTTTAATGATTAGTGCCAGAGCAGTGCTTCTGTAAAGCCCAAGGTTAGAGATGAGACAAATGTTTCCCCATAGCAATATTCATATGATGGTTAGTCGTGCTTCAAATGGAACTTTGGGGAGGGGAAGATATTATTCAGTCAAACTTTACATTTCAAATCTCAGGTTTGCTATAGATATCATCATTTCTTTTCTGTCAGTAGCAAAGCTTTGAAATGTTGGTGAATCTGCTGAAGCGTGATCTGATTTAAAGCGAAAAACAACTTCCGAATGACCTATAGTATATAGGCTAAAATTTAAAAAAAGTTCTGTTTTGATTTACTCAGTTGGGATGCTGGTGAAATTGTTTCTGTTGTTTATACTGAATGCCATAATATAGCTGCAGAAAATAATAAAAATGAAAATAAACTGGGACAGTTAATGCACTGAGAGTAAATAAAGCACACAGAATGTGCCATTGCTTCTCTTACATTACTCACGCAGCCCAAGATTTTAAGAAACATAATTAAATCATAACAGAACAATGTCCTGCTATCAGTGTGTTTGTGGCAATATTTTGTGATGGGGGTGTGATGTGCAGCTGTGATTAACTAGTGCTGTGATAGGGCCTCGGCCCTCAGGCCAGGAAAGTGCTGCCAATGATCCATGTCTCAGCCAGAACACAAAGGCACAGACTTCATCACTGCTGCCAAAACCACTATCTTACACCCACAACGGCCATGGTCCACTGAAAACAGCGTTTACTGTCCTTTCTCATAAAAATCACATTTTTGTTTGTTTTTCTTCGGTTTGTCCATAACATATATTTTTTATTATTATTCAATTATATCTTTGTTACTTTTTTTATATCATAATGTTACGTTTATTTCCATTTATTAAGAAAACAGCATTAAAAATGCATTTAATTTATAAATTAAATTAATAAGCAGTATAATTTACAGTATTAATCTTTGTTAATGTTAATAAAAAATAAATTTCTTCATTGCTTGCTCAAGTTAGTTAACAGTGCAATAATTAATGTTAGCAGATACCAGATAAATGCATTAGTAAATGTTAAAATGAAGGGAAAAAAAGGCTGCATTCAAAATCTGGTTCCTTTTTGAATAACTAATAATTTTGCGACTGTTAAAAAAGGTTTGTTCTATACAGTATTAATATCAATCTGGACATACTACAATCGTTATGAAGCAATTATCATGTGACCTACCAATTTAAGTTGCGTTTCTGTCATTGTGGCCTCATGGGATAGTACAGTTTCTATTTGATGCGCACTTCAGAATCCTGCCGGAAGTAGCGCATCATCTGGGTATTTTTCCCTGATTATTGTGATTTTGGATGCGAAATAGTATTGTTCACTGCTCATCCATGTTTACTAGTGTAGTTAACACATGAAACCTCGTTGTGAGTAAATTTTCTTTATCCTACTTAAAGAATGCTGCTGAGAGAAAGGTTTGGTGATAAGCAGATGGGAAGCTTGCGAGCTGAGGTCCGATGACTCAATCGCTGATTAGTTTGAGGTCAATGCAGATAAATGATCAAGCAAAGATCAGATGGACTGGAGTTTGAAGCCCTGCTCTTCATAGTCAGACGCCCAGGGCATTGACGCACGTCGTCCCACTGGGAGTGACTTCCATTAGGTACATTTCTGAGTGAAAAATGACTGAGCATAATAGATGCCCTAACGAGTCTGGGGGTCTCTATATCTGTGATATCAGTGGACAGGGTGTTGTCACACTGGGCCGTGTCTCTTTTGCAAAGCTGGACGTTGATGGATGTTCTCCATTAGTGTATGTCGATTGGTGATTTGTGATTTAATCTGGCATGACCTCAAACCAGGTCCATCTGCGCTTTTAAAAGTGAAGGGGGTTTCTCAGCAATGTCATAGAAGAATCTTTTCTGGTTCCCTGAATAGTCTTGCAGCGAATGCTTCTTAAACAACAACAACAACAGCAACAGCACTTGCTTATTTATTTATTTTTATTTATTTATTTTTTTTTTTCCAATGTGAAGAACATTTACACATTTTTCACTTTGTAGAATATTGCATGGAATGGAACAGTTCCATGGATGTCAAACATTCTTTTTTTGGAAACATAGTTCCATTGAAGAACCTCTATATTTTAAAGTGCAAGTCTAAAATCTTAAAATATTACTTTAATTAATATTAATATTAATTAAAATATTATTAATTCACGTTAGGTAATACATTACCAAAATGTTATAAAATTGTTGCCCATACAAAAATAAAATCGCTTCCATTTTAAGGTGTCCTTGTTACAGTGTAATTACACAGTTATGTGTGAAGTAATATAGACTAATAAAATATATTTATTACATAGGGATTGATTTAAGAATACAGGCTTGTAATTATGGATACGATTATTACTATAGTAAGTGCATGTAACAAGGAAACTGTAAAATAAAATGTTACCCACAATGCAGCATTCCATTTTCTATTCTATTGTTGATGCAATAATATTATGCAATAGACTACAGTATGTTAATGAAACCTTTCTGCATGTTCCTGAGAAACAACGGCACTCAACATCATGGTCTTGGCATAGCACAGTCTGTTTCGTGGACCACACATTGGCACATTCACCGGGGCCTTATAAAAACAAAAGAGAGAAAAGATACATTCACACACAGCAACATCTGAAGGCCCATACCAAATCAATTGATTGATGGGACAAACGGTGGCTGATGAGGGCGCGCAAGTGAGTGGATGGGTTCGTTCCTTCTCCTGGATACTTCCTGGAGAAATGACAAAGTGCTCTCTGCCCTCTCTCTACATTAATTATCAACTGCTGTCTCAAAGGCACTTTGTCAAAGAGATAAATGAAACAACATCGGGACAGGAACAAATCAGACTGCCTAGAAGGGGAGGGGGAGTTCAGCCTGGGGCCCCTCTTTCTCTCCTGGGGCTCCTGTCCTTCTTCTCTTGGGAGGCAGGATCCAGGATGAATGGGTCTTCATGGGAAATGTGTCGAGGGCTGTTTTTAAAATGTGCTGTGAGTTGTTTAAAAATATTGACTCAAATTCATATAATTTATATCTGGAGTGCATACAGACTGAAAAAAACAACAACTTTGCAACACTTTTGTAAAACAAAATAACAAAACTGAATCAAAGAAGACATTCTGAAGTAGAAAGACTGAAAAAGTATTTCTTTTTTAAATGTACTCCAGTAATCATTCTCCCGATTTCATGTATTTGTAAAAAAAGAATTCATATCGAGTGTCATAGTGACAGCGCTGCTGAATAGATTTAAAAAGTGCACAGGCGGAAAATGAAAACTATAATTTACATTCACTTTAATCCAAAAGTCAAAGTACTGGAAAAGCGATAAAAGAGACCATAGAAGAGTCTGAACTGACTACTTAAAGTCTTTAGGAGCTTTATATGAGAATAAATGTGACAGCCCGGATCGTATTAAAGCAATGAATTCAAGGGTGCGAGATGAATAAGAAGCTCCTGTAAGCCATTACATCCATCTGGGTGGGAGGGAGGGACCACTGACATACGTCACAGATGCTTGCTATCAGCAGTGGTCCAGAAGGCGTAATACAGAGACTGAAAGAAAGAGAGGGTGACACTCTAGAAGAGACAGGGTGAGAAAGACAAGAAGAAACTGACAGCTTTTTCCATCTAAAAAGATTTGTTTACTGGGTTTCTGAATTAAAAGGAAATTTTTTTTCAAACAAAAGTGGTAAAAAAGGAACAGGTCAAGATGCCTAATTTTGCTGGAACCTGGAAGATGAAGAGCAGTGAAAATTTTGAGGAACTCCTTAAAGCGCTCGGTAAGTGATTCACTCACTTCATCCTTCACTAAGTGTGTGATTACTATAGACTGTTTTATCCTGTTGTTTAGACACCGTCTACAATCCTCTCTTCGTCTGCTGTTTAGTCTTCAATGGCATATTCATGGATTAACTAGTGTGAAGAGTAAATCACTATTATTTTCGGGCTGTTGGCTTCAGTCTCTTTTGTTTCTTTGGCAGCATGAGTTGCCTGGATTCTTATTCAAATTCTCAAAGCTACAGAGACAGTGCAGAGATTTAGCAAGGGCACAAAAATCCACCAACAAAGTGGATTTGATTACATTTTTTGAATGAAATGAAATGTAATTGTTTCATTACCAAGAATAATAATACACATTTTGTGCAGCCCAGAAATTATGGTTTGATCAAACTGTCTGAACAATTAGATATTTCTTTCTTTCTTTTTACATTATGGTTCAAATGTTTATGTTTTTGAAAAAATTCTCAAAAGACAGCTTCACATATTTGATCAAAATATGAGTCAAAAAGTGTAATATTGTGAAATATTCTAATAGAACAACATTTTTCTATAATAATATGTATAGAATGTTTCTTCAGTGTCACAATCCTTCAGAAGTCATTCTGCTGGTTTGAAACATACATATTATTAGCAATATTGAAAACAGCTGTGTTGTTTAATCATTTTGTAGAAGCTGTGTTATTTCAGTATTCTTTGATGTGAGTTCAAAAGAAAAGCATTTACTTCAAATATAAAACCTTTTTTATACTGACCCCATCATTTTAAACAACAGTGAGCTTTTTTTCTGATACCAGTAAGAGTGAAATTGACGCCTACAATTCTCCAGAAATCTTCTCAGCATTTCTGAGAACTGAAAAGTTTATAATAGTGATCAGACAGTTAATAGTTTACATTATAATGCCTTGCCAAAAATGTGCAATTAGCCCTTGTAGTTTCAGCATTGTTCATTTAGAGCCGTGGCATTCCTTCCAGTCAACACCCTGTCATTGCAGCTCCTTTGCAACATCTGCTGATAACAATCTACTCTGTGGTCACTTGATAACTATTTATGCAGAAAATATGGCATACCGCAGCTGTATGAATTCTAAACTTGCCCCAGTTATGACTAGGAAAAAAAAATTAACGTCAGTCCCATTAAAAAACATGAAAACCACACAAGTGAAAGCAGGTCAGAAATTCCCTTTGCCCCAGCATCTATTGCAGCCGATTCAAATAAATGATGTAAGTATTCCATCTTGAGGGAATTAGAGCGAGATATACAAGTGGATAATTACAGCACCAGCAAGAGTGACGAGTGCTCGTGGAGTTATTTAATCATTTATTGAGTATAATAATCTTTTCATTTGGAGACACTTGTTTGCAAAAATTCTGCCTCAGTGACATAAAACTGAAAACATTTACAGAAGAACTGGTGAATTTGACATAAGGCCTGTGGCGTCATTAGATGTTTTGTGTAATGTAGGGGTGAACGCTATGCTGAGGAAGGTGGCCTGTGCTGCAGCCTCTAAACCTCACGTGGAGATCCGCCAGAACGACGAACAGTTCTACATCAAAACCTCCACCACTGTGAGGACCACAGAAATTAACTTCCAGATAGGACAGGAGTTCAACGAGGAGACCGTGGATGGGCGCAAGTGCAAGGTAATACAGCTAAGACGCTTTCCCTTTTCTTGATCAGTATCATTATTCTTTAGAAATGAGAATACTAGAATATCCTATCTATCTATATATATATTTGCAAACACACACACACACACACACAACAAAACCAGTCTTAAGTGTTAATTTTCAGAAATTAAGATTTATACATGATCTGAAAGCTGAATAAATAAGCTTCCCATTGGTGTATGATTTGTCAGTATAGGGCAATATTTGACCGAGATACAACTATATGAATATCTGGAATCTGAGGGTATAGAAAAATCTAAATGCTGAGAAAATCACCTTTAAAGTTGTCCAAACAAAGATCTTATCAATGCATATTACTAATCAAAAATTACGTTTTAATATATTTTCGGTAAGAAATTGACTAAATACCTTCATGGAACATGATCTTTACTCACTATCCTAAGGATTTTTGGCAAAAAAGAAAAATCTATCATTTTGACCCATACAATGTATTTTTGGCTATTGCTACAAATATACCCCAGCGACTTAAGACTGGTTTTGTGGTCCAGGGTCACATATTAATTCAGAAAGAACTCAATAAATTGAAAGTCGCAGTTTGTTCATCAAAGAATCCAAAAATGTATCGTCTTCAGCAACAACAAAAAGAACAGAATAGAATAAAATAATAAAATTAAATTGTTTTTTTTTGTTTTTTTAATGCAGAAAGTTTTACGTGAGGGGTAGAGTTAGAATAAGGTGATAGAAAATATTTTTTGTGTTGTTAAAAATATATGATATAATGTTTTAAAATTTCTCTTATTTTTTCTTAATTAAGTCGTATAAAAACTGAGAGCAATACAGCAGGAATAAATACAGTTTGTGACTGTGCTAGTCTCTTTTTCACCTCTAAGTCACAGACAGTTTGGTAAATTAGATTATATGACACACAAGTGCATCAAAGCAACACTGCAGGCTCTAAATAAGCTACAATCGCCCTTATGTCTTCCGCTTTTAATCTCTCGGATTTGAATGGATCTGAGAGGATTCGGGCTCAAACGGCTGCTCTCATCACATCCAGCAGTGTGCAAGATAATGCGTGCATACTAAAGAACTGATGAGCACTGATATGACAGGATGTGTTTTCATTCTGAGCCTGTCAACCCATCAGAGGCTGCTGAAAGGGCAATGGGCGGTGACAGGCCGAACTGTCATGTGCCAGAAAGCCTTTTTAACAAGCTAACCTTTATGACTGCTGCCTTTTTACAAGCAAATAAAAGCAACCACAGGCCTAGCACAAAATAAACATCTGTTTTTGGCATAAATGGACACCCAAGCATTTTTCGTTATTTGGCAGGCATTGAATTAACATGAAATGAAACCTGTATATTTAGTAATTCAATTAAATGCAGCGCAAAACATAAAGCAGAGTGGGTTATAAAATATATAGCTGTGACTCATCAGTATGACGTGTAGCAGGTCACCTGAGGTGATCGTCTGTCCTCAGTCCATTACTTACTGTATGATTTATTCCATCAAATCAATGTCCTAAAACATCGTAATTCAACTGCAAATGGACAGAAGAATTCCTCTGAGAAAATAGAAATGTTCTTCTGGTGTGCAGCACATGTAGATACAGATGTTCATCTTCAAAAGGCTGTTGTGAGATTGCCTGTAATCGTCCACAGAGCCTGGTCACATGGGAGACAGAGAACAAGATGACCTGTAAGCAAACCCTTCTGGATGGTAACGGCCCTAAGACGTACTGGACAAGAGAGCTGAGAGGGAACGAACTCATTCTGGTGAGGAGCTTTTCCATCACCTGATAATCATTCACTCTGTGTCCGTCATTGCGTGTTTTGAGCTAAACGTCTCTGAGTGTGACATGTTTCAATCTGCTTTGTGATTGCTAACACCCATGAGAAACCGATCACTTGGATTTGTTTGGAATTTCTACAAAAATGCAGGACTGGGTAAACATCTGGCCTGCTCTGTTTTATAGGCCAGATGGACAACAGTAAAGTGGCCTTATAACTGAGGAGGTTTTATTACTGGCTTTATTCACTGGCTTTGCTGCCCCTGGGGGACATCAAATGTCTTCCTCTCTCGTTCAAGTATCTGTTGTAAACTTTAAAGCGGATTTGGGAAAGGCTTGTGATGGTGAAACACTGTGAACTGATTTTCACCATTCTTCACATGGGTCGCTGAAAATATGTGCCATTAAAAAAGCAGTTCATGAGCATTCAGTAAAGGTAACGGTGCAAATACAACCTACAATAGCACTTAGCCTTGTGTGGATCACATGCATCCTGATAAAGTTCATGCTATTTATACAAAGCATGATGTGCAGGCTGTACTTAAAAGTTTATAGAGGCTCTATGTAACACAAGTTAAAACCAAGGCCCAATTCTGAAATTGCTTACTTTGCAGTATTTTTACATTTTTCTTTTAAAGCATTAGAAGCACAAACTTTTTTTACAAAGTATTATCCTTGCATAAAATTGGCCTGTAAGTCACAAATATAGAAAATGCCTTTACTCCACATTACTCCTTTACATGAAATGTGACTTTCCCACTTGAGAAGCCTTAAGATGAGATGATGTTACTTGTATTTGATATAATATATATGGAATTGATGTTTAGATCACTGTAGTAAATAAAAAAATTATAATTGTTTAAAGGTTTTGATTACCAATATTGTGTGCAACAAAGAATGTTATATTCTTGTACATTTAACCAAGAAATAATATTATTTAGATACATTAAACACATCATCAGCAAATGAGTTCATAATATTCTGTTTAGTTTTCATTGTTTTTTACATATTTGAAATATTGACGGCATCCATCGTGAGCAAACATTTTTTGACCAAACAAATATTTATCTTCCTTTTTTCGGGGGGAAATATATCTGTATCAATAACAACAAATCAGCATTAAAATGTGACTTCACCAAAGGTGCAGTTCTTTTACATATTTTACAAATGTATCATTGCTGTTCATCATCTGATCTTACATCATTAACTAACTGCATGAATTTTACTGTACATTTCTGTCATACAGACATCAACTTGACATAGTCACCACTGATAAGCTACTACTAAATATAATGCAGAAACTTTAATACCAAAACTTGCATGTTCCGTACAGCTGCTTTGCAATGATTTGTGTTATAAAAAGTGTTTTCCATTATTGATGTATTTGTTTATTCTTATATTTTGAAATGTTTTATACTGACATTCATATAACATTTGTTGAAAAAGCTAATTACGAGGCCATTTCAACCCCAATGTGCTCTATTCGTGGAAAGCTATTGCTAAATAAATGAGCTCAACAGGGAAATACGCCGGACCATTAGCACAGCACAACTTGCATTCACTGGTATTTTTGGTTTTAATGCATTCATAGACCTTGACACAGTTGGTGGCATTACAGCATGCCAGACAAGACATGTTGAAGTCACATCTGTGTCTTATTAGCCACAGCAGAAAATGTGATGCATCACAGTGAACTGGTAATGCAGCTGGCTCACATCAAAACTCCTTCAGGCTCACGAGGAGGAGAGACTTCTGAATGTGTGATGGTGATGCATGTCTTTCCATTCAAGACCAGCTGTTTTGTCATGAGCTGAATAATCATGACCAACTGCAGCTAACTAAAAAAAATGCCTCTTTGAATATGAATATTATAGCAACTGCTCTCATTCCTATTGTTCATCGAGTTTAATGCATTACTCTTATGAACCACTTGAAACCATTTGTCTTGTGCTTTGCAGCACTCTTCATTATAAATGGTTTACATAAAGTTTACATAATTTTTACCTGTTTTTTTCTTTCATTCTAGTGATTAATGTGGTGGCTTCTTGTGAAAATGGCCACAGTTCCATAAAGCTGGCATCATGGAGGAAAGTTACTGGCAGTGACCCAGAAAACACTTTGCAAATGGGTCTAATTGATCATGTTACATGTAGGAATGCTGGCGGTGTGTAAGGGCCTGACACTCCTCTCTCTAATGTGTCCCACGGCACCGGTGCACACAGCAGATGGACCATCCTTATTCCATTTTTTAAAAGAGTGCGTGAGGTGGTCCCGCTCTGGAGCGCAGATGGTCTATGGTGTTGTCAGCTGCTCCAGTTCAGTTTTGATGTGATTTCCAAACGTTTCAGCATTGAGAAGTCAGAGGCACTTCCTCTTGATCCCATCAATACATCAGTCAAAGCCGTGATAAACAACTTTCAAACAAATTGCAAAATGTCTTAATTTCCTAATTTTATGAGCGTCACACGACTGCAAGTAAATCATGGTGAACAAAATGAACTGTGAATGACTCTGAAAGAATGAATGATTTAATGGTGTGTTCTCTCTTCATTTGTTTTCATTGCTCAGACCTTTGGGGCCAATGATGTGGTGTGCACACGGATTTATGTACGGGAATGAGCACTGGATGGAGGGATGTCCCAGCACTTGCAGCTTTAGAGGAATAACATTTTGTGATTAACTTGCACTGTTGTGTGTTAGTTGATATTTCTTCTGTTCTGACTTCATAACCTTTTATTCAATTTAATCATTAGATACATTTTTTCTATAATGTTCTTAATGTACAGTGTTAGTCAGGCCTGGCTCAAGCTTTAAGATGATTTAATGTGGGCCGCAGGACTCTCAGGGTGGGCTGGTGAGCAAGCCTGGTGTTAGTTATATCTGACAGACACTCTTAGAACACTTGTAATGGTTTACTGCAGCCATGTCTAATGATGTGTAACTTTTTGTAGTCATTGACTGCATGAATAAAGACAACTGTTAATGATATGATTGTACATTTTTAAATAACTTTAACTGGCATTTTTTTATTGGAAGCACACCATTGATTCCATTCAGAAGTTCAAATACGCTTGAATATTATATGTTGTTGAATGATTCACAACAGATTTTAGTCACACTTTACTTCAAGGTCCAATTCCTGCTATTTACAAACCATTAATATGATTTTTGCCTCAATAAACTCTTAATTTGATTATTATAAATAGTAAGGTAGTTATGTTTAGGTATTTGGGATGGATTAGGGATGTAGAATATGTGCTTTATAAGTACTAACTCCTAATAAAAGGCAGGCTAATAAACAACTAGTTAATAGTGAGAACTGGTCTCTAAAGTGTTACTTTGTTTTTATATTTTGTGATAGTTGTTTAGGAGTCATTTGTTTGTCCTGGGGTGCATCTATGGTCACAAGTTCTGTCATTACCAACAGAGTTCAGTGGAGCTTACGACCAAAATTAGATGAGGCTTTTGAGAAACACACTTCTTCAGAAAAGTCCTCCAGGTCCAGCTAGGACTATATGAATTTGAGATCCATCTTTTCACACTGAGGACAGAGGAACTTATTCACAACTGTTATAAAAGGTCAAAATATTTACAGATGCTTAAGAAAGCAACACAAAAGAATCAACAGGGCGTTCTTCTCTCTATCTGCGAGTATCCGTCTCCATTTTATGTTCTGTGAGTTATGGACTTCGAGAGCCTTTTAATGACCCATTTCTCCAGGGACTGCTTAACTATAATACGGAGCTAATTCCTAATTAAATAATGAGCTATATCGAACCAACACCTTTTACCTCCTGGTAAGTTAAATGTCACAGTAGACTTTTATTACTCTCTTTGGTGTTTAAGCAGACTTGGCTTTTTGTGCAAAAAACTACAAAGATATATATATATATTTCTTAAAATTATACACAATTTTAAAAAAACTGTTAACAAAAGAGTTAACTGCATTTCAATCAATCACTTTTATTTATATAGCGCTTTTAACAATAGAGATTGCAAAGCACTGAACATTATCAAATAGGAGAATATAGTGATGGTAATGTATAATGACAAGATTAAACTATTTATTTATCAAATGCAGAGACGGTCTCTAATCAAAATGACGATAATCACTAAAAATTAGGTGTCCCCAACTAAGCAAACCATGAACTAAAACCCCATCCGTGAGAGAATGGGGGGGGGAGGGGGGTACCTTGGGAGAAACCAGGCTTAGTTGGTTTTATTAGGAAATTAGTTTTTAATCTCCTAATAAAAACCTCACAGAATTAGTGTAAGAGCTCCAGCGTTGCAAAGTAATAACCACATGCCTCAATGTGATCATAAGAGTTTACCTAATGCATCAACTTAACTCTATATAGTCACATTTGGGTGTAAAACATTACACTGCGCCCCAGGAGAACGTCCAAACACTCCCTCTGCTGCCAGTGTGGAAAAACTACACAGCGTTTCAGTGCACATGAATTATGCATTCTCAATATTCAGAGTACATGAGTGTAATTCAGTGAGAAAACATGCATGCATTATTGATCCGTATAGTTCCAGGGAGCTCGACACAAAGCAGGGTAATCTACTACAATTCTGTTTTATTTCAATCTTTAAAACAATAATGAATAATATAAAAGGGCTGTACATGAGAACATAGAAACATGCTGTCATTGCCTTCTTTAAATATGTTTTACATATTTGTCAGCATAAACCAAAGCCTTAAAAGCACATACAAATGTGCCCCAAGATACATTTTTCAGATTTCTCGGTACAAGAGGGCAAAATGGGACCAAACAGGATCGTTTCTAAGTTCTACTCAGAACACAGGCAGTGATATCACAAATTTGAATACAAGTTCAGATAAGGGCGAAATATAGGGTCATGAAAACTCTTCCTATTCAACATTTCAGGTCGCGGACAAACTTGAAGCTGTCGAAAATGAACATTTTCATGACTACATAACAAGAGGAGACAGACTGACCAGACAAAACACTTCAAACAAGTACTCCCTTTGGTAAGAATAGTCATAAAGTGTTTTCTTAAACATCCCAGCATTAGCCTCCTCCACTAAGCTGATAAGGAAGCCTAAGAACTGAACTACGTAACAGTGAAGGTTGTCAGAATATAAACAGTCTGGCATATATACATTGTATTTACATTACAAGAGCTTTTGTGACTGTACTTATTCTGGTTGTTCCTGATTGACACAATGTGGCTGGTATCTTAGCTGTCTATTAACGGTAATACCTTCATTAATGGTGCTGTAATTAACCTGTCAAAAGAGACCTTGATTACATTTCGTGTATATTGCGAACAACACACGTGGGAAATTCACATCATCAGTCCTGGTTTAGCTGCATAGCCCCAAACATGGAGGCTTTTTTAAAAACCGATTCATTTTCTGAACATGTATGTGGTTGAAGTGAACCACAAAAGACATATTGCTAACAAACTACTATTCACCTCGAGGAGATGAAAAATAAAAAAACAATATACAAATGGGCATGAACTTGACCTGTTTTTGTAAACCACCCTTTTCACAAAAAGCCACTCAAAAAGACTGATTCTTATTGTCTTGAAAATCTGCAGCATTTGCAAGAAGTGTTTTCTTGCCCTCATGATTGAAGGTCACTAACCAACTGAGTATAAAGTTCGGGGGGGTGGGGGGGTGGGGGGGAGACTCCAATCTAAAAATTTAAAAAGGTAGAAATAAAAAAAGAAAGTGAGCAATCCTCAAAGAACTTGATGGCGGTCAGATTTTAATTTCAGTGCTACTTCAGTCATCGTAAAAACAACATAAAATGGAGGGAAAAGCCCCCTCTTCTCTTGAAAACTTGAGCTTTACAACGTGGTGCTGTAGGTGACTTTGTATTTGTTGATGTTCTGGAAGTGGAGGATCTTGGGCTCACAGACGGTTCTGCAGGGCAGTAGCCCCTCCTGGCCCTCTCCCATCAGCCACTTGTAAGTGGTGGTCGCCATGTCGTTGGTCACATGCTCTTTCCGCCACCTGTCTAGCCACAACTGAAAGCGCTGATGCAGACGAGTGCTTACTCTCTGGTGAGACTGAAAATCAGCAAGATAAACAGAAAATCAATCATGAAGCATCTTGATAAACTAAAAAATATATTCCTCTATCACAGTGGTGAAATAATTTAGCAAGTTAATGACTTGTGTACATGAAAATAGGAATACATAATAAATTGTGAATCATTAAAAATAAACTAAAAAGTATTAATCATTAAAAAAAATTTTGTGTCCATACAAGGAAAAAAAGTAAATGGGAACCAAAACGGTTTTATCACCAGTATTAGACTTATGGAACATAAAATATTATGTTTTGAAAAATATTGGTAATAATAATAAAAAAAAAAAAAAAACACCCAATAAGAGAGTTTCAATTCAATATATATATATATATATATAAATATATATATTATCAATATCAATAATATTCAAAATATCTTTGTTTCTTCAGTAAAACTTACAGGTCATACAGGTTTGGAATGACTTGTAAGTGTAAGTAAATAATGAAATAATTCTTGGGTGGACTATCCTTTCAATATAATCAACACTCCCAGTTTCTGTTCAAAAAAATAATTAGGCTATTTAATTTAGAGCACAATTACAGTAGACATTTCTTAGTCAGTATGGGAGGGCAGGGCTTCAAATATTGTGTCAAGAAAACTCTCTGCTCTTGAATCAAAATGCTTGAGAACCATTGATCTATCGTCTATATACCTGATGCGCTCTCAGCTGTGCAGTGCGTCGGTACATGTAGTCCTCCGACTTGAAGACGTACACCATCTTGTAGGAGTTGAGCTTAAACATGCACTCCATTTTTGAGTCCTCGCCACCCTCTGAGGATTTCTTGGCTGTTTCTTTGGCCTCTCTCACCTGCATCTCCTGACCTCTCTGGCACTTCCTGATTCGCCTTAGATTCCTTAAAAAGAAAAGCGCACATGGTTCAGTTATCAAAAAAACGAAATCTTTCTTAAATTTAGTACAAATGCTATCAAACATGTTAAGGCTCAGCATCTGACAGCCTAAGGAGAGGAACATCCTAATCAAAAAGAAAAATTACGCACCAATGCAACTGTCTACAGTGCACCTGGGTCTCAACAGATACGATAAATTACCAACAAAAATGATAATCTCCACTGAAAACTCATATCCATGGCAAAACCGTATTGATCAAGTGCCAAATCAAGGTACTGGATGAAAAAAAAAAAAAAAAAAAAAAAGTAATTTCCCTGCTTCAATTAAAGACTAAAATTAGAAGTGTACTTACCAAAGGTTATAGATGTGAATGGGCATAGAAACCATGACTCTTATTTTGAATTCAGGACTTCACTTAAAGAAACTAGCCAATCGTCACCAAAAAAAAAAGAAACCAAGTAGGGAATAAGGTTAAATGGCCAGGATATGGGTTGACATTGTGCATTATGCATTGCATGACCATGCACTAGAAGTGTTTGTTGCATTCATGTTCTTAGCAAAAACAGTGGTGCAAATGTCAGCTACTCAACCTCACACCGCACATAAACAGAAATGAATCAATCCAAAAAAGAAATAAAGATTTGAGTGTCAGTTTGTGGATGAACATGGAGACATCAAGATCATCTCTCCAGCACTGCACATAAAACATGCATTACGAAAACTGAAAGAACAAGCAAATCAATCATCCTCCCATGCTAGAGCTCAAGCGTCTGCTGGAAAGAAATACACGCACATTTGAGGATAAAATTCAGACCAGAGTTTTATTGACAAGCCCCTCTCTGAAATACAGCCGTCAGACCGTGGTGAGTTTGAGTTGAAGTTCGAGTCATAACACCACTTTGTAAACTGACAACCCCAATCGAACTCAAGAGAGAATCAGCAATGGGAGGACACATTGTCACTGAGATCTCAGCATACAAGGTCTACTCACTCAGATCTTACAGGCTATAAAAGCATTTATACATAAACATGAAATCAAGTCACATACAGAAATGTATCTGAGAATAGAATTACACAAACAGACCACAGCACACTTTATATGAGAAAGTAAAGAAGTTTTCTGAAACCCAAAAGTAGGCTACTTTAAAAAAGATTATTATGAAAATCTATTCAAAAAGAAAGTACAGATCTGAACAAAGCACTCTGCTTTTTTTTTTTTTTTTTTTTTTGAAAACAGGCTCATCTTATCTAAACGCACAGTCTTCAGCCTCTTCAGAAAGTTGCCCTTCCAAAGAACATGGTGACTCAACCGAACCCTTTTAAGAGCAGGCATATAAAAACATCTTCCATATTCTCAGATGAAAAACAAATATTAAAAATGCAATGAAATTTCCACCTCATTAAATGTGTTATAAAGTCTCAACTGCGATTTTTCCCTAAAATAAAAAAAAGAAAAGAAAAACGGTGCACATAATTTTAGATAACACCTCTGCACACATTCCCCACCAAACACACCATACTTACAATATATAAATAAGCATAAAATAACCAATGTGCCTGTACTGTGGCCACATCTGAGCAAAGATAAACAGCCTAACAATGAGTTTTCATTAAATAAATTCTCAATAAAGTGCAAATGCAAGCAAGCAGAGAGCTTGTGTGTTTGGGTAGAAATAAAAAAACAAAAACAAAAAGAAAAACAGGTGATTACAAACAGGCAGCACTTGTACAGTGTGACTCCCAGACATTTCCAAAGACTACCGAAAGTATTCCTGGGATGTTCCTGTCTTGAGCTGATGCTTCATGGGAAGTTTAAAGGACTCACGGCTCTAAAGATGGGTGTACTTGGCTGAGCCTCACCTGGGTAGAAACACAGGCTTCTGGGAGAGGTGCTCTCGCAGCTCTGGAGAGGCCGAGCTGGTGTTCAGATATCGCTCCACATAGTCGGGCCAGCGCTGAAACAGACAGGCAGACATTCAAGGTTACTTTTACAGAATTAAGAATTCACTGTTAATAGCATAACTGTCTGGAACAGCTCTGCTCATCTATTTTACCTCTTTTTGGAGCACAAGACCAAAACTGACAGTCAAATATAAAATGAGCAGAATAGAGAGCAGAATTAAATTATAGTACTACAGAAAGAGGGGAGAAAAAACAACAATAAAATACACTGAACTTGATGAATTAAATAATTATAAAATAATGATTTGAAAAATAGTGATTGTAATGATCAATTCATATTATACAAATATATATATATATATATATATATATATATATATATATATAAATTACAGCAATTACAATAAACAAACAGAGCATATGGTTGTACACTTCTCTGTTGGTGATTTTCTAACAATGAAGGTTAGCTTAAGTAAATTAAAAATAACATGGTTTGGCAAACAATATCTTTGGATAATGGCATTAAAAATAAAATTAATGTGTGTAGAAAAATCCTCTCCCTTTTACCACGTTCTCTCTTCTCTGCCGTGCCTCTCCTAGCAACAATAATTGCTGCCATTTCAAGTATTCAAATATGAAGTATTTCAAATATTTTAAGACATGTTTCTTTGGGGTGTTAAATAATGGTGCAACTACCAGTAATTTGACGAGCTCAAACATTAGTAAAGCACGTTGCGTGATTAATTTGAATACTCTTCTCCTAGAACTTTTGTGTCTGAAAGGGAAATTCCTAAAAATGCATACTCAATAAGGTCAGGCGCAAAAATAACTCCATGCCTTTTCAATGCTAATTTATTAGTGCGCGTCTTTAGTAAAAACCTGACGGTACAATTTTAATGCCAAAAGACTGATTATGCTGATGCATACTGTTAGTAAAAATGGCCTTAAATATTACAAAAAATGTAAAATAAAACACAATAATAGACCAGAAAACCAAATGATTAATTTCAATGGTAAATTGCATAGTAGTTAATGTCACTTAATATAAAGTGAGACTGTTTTTTCTAGTGGCTGAGAGACTGCACTTCCAGTGATGAGAACTTGTGGGCTTCGAAATATAGAAAAGTCCAGAGGAACTGTGGGAGCTGATGCAGAAGCAGATGTACTTTGACCACAATGTTTTTTTGCAAGACCCACAACCAGTGTCCCCTAGAACACTGTGGCATCCACAGTAGCAATGAATCCAACACCACTGTCTGATTTCATGAAGAACGTCACAGCATCCAATCCACAAGGGTCCACTGTCTGTCACCATCTCTGTAGGCTTTATGGAAGGATCAGTACTTCCCCACTTATTCCTCCATTCATCAAACCGCACCATGTTGTTTCTGATCCAGCGGATATTGCCGCAGGGAGTGTACCTTGGCAATATGTTCAGCTGATCGGGACACACTTCTTCTGTGTCCCGGTAACAGTGCCACAAGCCTGAATCAATTTGTAAAGGAAGTCCCTGAAGAGTGAAGAACTGGTGTAAAGAGTAGTCAACAAAAAGCTTGTAGTCAGTGTCCAAAAATTTGTCATCCACCTGGGCTGTAACAATGTAATAACTCAAAATGGACTGTGCTCAAAGAGATGTTCCCTCCAAAATCCCAAGCACAAATAGATTCTGCCAGGACAAATGTTTTTTGTTCATCTTTGTGGGGTTTTTTTTCAGATGCTGGTTGAAGTACAGCTCTCAAACATTCATTCATCAACAGCAATGATCTGTAAAAGCACATTGTTGTTTTGCAGGCATCCCTGCATTCCTCATGGAGTCCATCTTCAGAATACTGATATACAGACCATATCAAAACCAGACAGGAAACTTGTGCATGATTTCTGCCTTTTCTCCTACAATAGTCTGTTGAGCAGAACTGGCTTAAAGCAAATTCCTGCCGTAGCTTAGTTTGTAGTTTCTTTCTGATATTTGGGCCATTTAGACATTAGTGTGTTCCCAGCTGTTCTTACATGTCAGAAGCAACTATTGGCTTAATATCTGGTACATGAACATTGTCAGCTCACCTCTGAGGTGCTACAGGAAAGAGCAATTAGAAAATTACACCCTTTTTGTCAATTCCCCTCAACAACTCTTGCAGTAGCAGGTGGCACAGATGTAGCAGATGTTGTTGGATACAGCGATGCAGCAGAATGACAAAACCTGTTCCTCTGATGGATGGATCTCAGTCTTCAAGAAACGAGTCAGCAGAAGGCCTATTGCACAGCGCGGAAAGTAGTTAGAAGGTAGGTAGGTAGGTTTAATGACTCTAGTTTTGATGTCATACTCCTTCCCCACAAAAAAAATAAATAAATAAATAAAAATAGGATTAGCACTAACATCACGATTTTAAATCAGTTTTCAGATTGTGAGCTTTAAAATAACATACTTTATTTGTCAAAATCACCTGAAGACAATCACACTACTGTCCCACCAGTCTCACGCAGCCAGACCTTCATACTGACGGCTCAAGGTCCAGAATACATGGCAGCTTTCACTCCTACAAGATGGGGCCAAGGCCCGCCCGTAAAGTCGTTTGACCAACATGTCAAAAAACCAATCACAGTTTTGTTTCAGCATCACATTTCGGGGTGTAGAATGTCGGCACGATAACAGACTGGTGTGCAAAACTCTCTGATGTATTTTATAAATTCTATGCCTTGCACTTTAAATATTTCACATACAAATGAAAATCCAGTGTTTAGTTGATCCTAATAAGTACACGTCATCACAGCTGTAAATGCAACAGCTTGGTTCGGCACCATGGCATCTTTGTTTCCAGGTGAAACGTTAATGAACACAGCATGCGGCTCTCAGAAATCCTGTATAATTCAACCAATCCGATAAAGAGTTCGAAAGTGTTTCTGCATTTGTGTGCCATATGCATCAGATGTTTAGCCAACTTTCTGTGGGCGGGACATCTGATGCTGAGACTACTGTTCCACCACCAATAGTCTCAGCCTTTTCAAAAACAGATGTGCTCTTGCATGGATGAACAACTTTCACTGTGATGCAGCATCCTGACACTGTAAGGGACTGAATAAGCCGCAAAGTAACCTTTGCTAAGGATGTTTCTGCAACACTTTGCCACCAGTGCAGGTTGGATTAATAGGTTAACACAGAAAAATCTTTAGCCGAGTCTAAGACATGTACCTCAGTATCCACAGGTCCATCTGAGTTCTCCTCCTCCGTGTCCAACAGCTCCACTGCCAGCTGCACAGTCCCTTTAGACTTCTGGAACAATAACTGCAAAGAAAAAAAAGGTTCACTTTAAATATACATGGGTAGCAGACCCATACACTAAAACTATTTGTAGTCTGCATTTTACTAACTATAATAATTATACACTCATCTTCTATTGGTTTCATATAACTACATTTTAATTTGTTAATTTAAATTGCCCTTTTTATTGATTTTTTAAAATGACCTTTTATACAGTATGTAACACAATTGAATGAAAACATCCTGCTAAGTTTTAAATCTAAAACCGTATATAAAAGTTATTGTTTTTAAAAGAAAGTCAACTCTGAATCATTAAAACGAATCCAAAGCCTTTTTATATTGATGTCAACATGAAACTTAAGCATATTGCCCACCCACTTGTTGGTCTTTTCCATTGAAAATACAAATTATTTTTTTGCCAGTTTCCTTGGTAACGCTGTACACAAAGCAGTACTGCTCTCACAAACGCTTTATGTGTCATGTGTTGTTGGGACTGCCATAACATGAAATTTTCATAATCCATAATAGGGATACTTTAAATAGTCACACTAGGCATACAATCTAAGCTGTTGAGGGAAAAAGACAATATAGATAAGTTATCCATCTACACTGATGAAACTGTGGTTAAACAAAATAGTTAAATAAAGAGGAGAAGGTGAAGAGAGGCAGCAGATAACAGCGTGACATTGAAAAATGTGGTCATTAAAACAAAAAGCTGTGATTTTGGCCGATTAAGCCACTTTGAACGATAGCTTGATGGATGGTCAATTGGTTTGCTTGAAAAAAAAAAACAACAGAAAAGTCTTATCAGCATTTCCTATACAAACATCCTTTACTGTGACTTCAACTTTGTGACTGTGAATGCAAAAAAAGCACATTATTTCTTTCAACACACCACAATATATAAAACTCTAATCCTTTTTGCTTTTCTCAAATGAAGTCCAAAAGTAAACTTCAGTTCTGGTGTGAACACTTAGCATACAAGTACAACTGAACACATGTATATTGAATTTAGGCATGCCTTTTCTGCTTTCAGGTTTTTATTACATAATAGAGATGAAAACATCAGCACAAGATTGTCTGCACAGAAAGATCAACGCCTACTACTTCATCATTGCCTATTAAGCCCCACCCACTCATTTGTTATACAGACAGAAGAAATACTACAACAGGATCACTGGACTAAAACATTAACATGACATAACATAACATAACCTTCTGAAAAGCCCTAATATTAGGAAAACAGCTTTTTATTTTCAACTATGTAAATGTCTCCACGCAGAAGTATTGGTTTACAATTTGACAAGCTTTGCAAACAGACTTTTTTGAAAGATATACATAAAGTAGTATCTGTGGTGTGACCTGGTAAATACTTTTTTGTAAATTGCGTGAAACAAATGTTTAGCATATCCATACTAACGAATCCAAAACCTCAAAGCATTCTAGTTTTGTCATTGTCTACTGTCTTTGCTATTTATCTCCTGAAGTTATAAACATGTCTTTGTACACATTTAAAATAGAACTGAGTGTCTCTCAATGCCCTCACACTAGTACTTGTCAAAAGACAGCTATTGCTGTTGCCAGTGCCTCTAGTACTTTTAGTACTCTGTTGTTGTTGTGTTTCTGCCATTTCTTTTTTTGACTTGAAACAGTGGTCTGGGCCAGTGTTGCCATGTTTGAAAAAAACCCCAAAAAACTAACAACAACCGAAGGCGTATGTACACTTTGTACCCACTGTTTGCAGAGAATCAGGCTGCATGTGTACAATACTATGTTGATGAGAATATTTACCTAGACTATCCATAAAAACTACAGTATACTTTAAGCATTAAAAACATACATCTTTAGGAGTTTTATCCATACCATACGAATTACATAATAAGTATCAATTGCTGGGTCTGAAATCAAATACTTCTCCAATAGAAAATAGTATGTCCAAATTAAGGGCGTTTGAAAAACTGTAGGTTTAAACTACCAAGATGACCTTCTACTTCCAGCGAAATTCTACAGTGTGCATTTGATGGAAACTTTACTTTTGCTATATACCATGGCTACTGTTACATATTCAGGGATTTCACTGGACAGACAGACAAAAGATATTTTCCCCCTGCAGTCATTACTGCGTCATCAGAGAGAGATGCCTCGCTTGAACGGATGATTTTTGCTCCAAGCGCACGTTTGGCTGTATCATAATTTTCCAAAATGTAATTTGTGTGGAAATATTACTAAGCCTGCAAACAGCTGTTAACACAGGACAGAGACGCTGAAGACAGACACAAAGAGAAAATATTGTAGCAGGCAGCGCAAGATCATTGTTCACAATGCTCCAAGGAAGAAAAATATAAATATTGTATTAGGGGCAGTGGGTTAATATGAATGAATCTCTGAAGGGAACTATCTTCAGTAAAGTTTGGATGGCATTTTCTTTTTCTATTAGCTTCCTTTTTATAAAGTGCAGCGCAGAGCATCTTTGTTTACAGCGGTCATCAAAGCCAACGCATATTGAGTATGCTCCATTAACGCCATCTGCTGTCAGAGAGTCAACTTGCATGTTCTTTCAGTCCATTTGCTGTTTTTCTTTTGTGCAGGTGGTTTATGTAGCATAATTTTAAACATCTAAAGTCAGACCATTTTATTTTTTGCCTTAGATCTTTGAAATCACGTTTTTTATAAGGTTAAATTACATATTTTGCCTGAAACTGAACTAAGGTCTACTAAAATGTTATTCCAATTTTTTCCTCACATTTCACAAAATATAATATCACTATCGTCTGGACAGTGGAAATTACGGTGATAAGAATTTTAGCTCATATCGCTAGGGTTGTAACGGTATACCGGTATGGCGGTTTATCGTGATATTGGCATGTATGATTATCATACCACGCACATTTGCTTATTACCGGTTTTGAAAATAAAATGAAACCAGATCTCACTCGCGCTGCAGTATATGCCACTTCTTTGCGCTTGACTGCTTAGACTCCTCCCATACAGCGGAGAAAAAGTCTGATACAGAGG
>JAUCMS010000127.1:20267163-20280516 GCA_032357445.1 Enteromius radiatus
TTTTTGTTACAATAAACCATGTTCAGCCAAAAACCATATCTCATTTTATTCATTTAAGGGTCATTGTAGCTGAAGATATTTTCTGAGACGATTATCATACCGTGAGAATCTCATACCGTTACAACCCTACATATCGCTGACCCCACTCTATAAAAATTACTTTCTAATGGTCGCAAAGCAAGTTAAAATGCAAATGTAGTACCTACACAATAACATTTGGCAAGTACGTCTTGGTACATTAAAACAGACAATCCTACCTTAAAACAGTTCTCATCGGACATCAGCTGCTCAGCTTTGCGCTGGTAGGCTGATTCGGCACTTCCTCTAGAAGCTTGGGTGGACAACGATCCACCGGTGGCTTTGTTGGCAAACTCGCTAAGGTAAAGATCAGTCACCTGTACACAGATCTCATCGCTTACTATATGCTGCAGCTGTGGGAAAGAAAGAAAAATTCAACCACAAGATGACATTTTAAAACGCTGAAAATGCTTGCTAAGAACTCTACCTCAAACAAAACAAAACCCAAAATCTCTACCTGTCTCACTATACTCTGGATGAGTTTATCCATGGTGAAGGCAATGTAGGCATGGATGGTAAACATTTCCCTCAGCTGGTCCTCATATTGGGATGTTTCCATGTTGCCATCCAGAAGGTTTCGCACCATCTCTAAGAAGGCAGAGTAGTAGTCTTCAACATCGATGTCCACTGTGAAAACAAACAAGCCATTTTTAATTCAATCACCAACAACAGCATTATAAATAAACAAATTACAGCCGTAATCCACGAGTCGCTAAAGTAGTTTCCATGGTGACAGCGCCCTGAGGGTTGCAGCTAAATCTGAGAGAAATATCATTAGCTCTAACATGTGTTAACACCCTTGAGAGCGACTGGTGATAAAACATCCACTTGTCTTCACAAATTTAGGACGTTTCGCACTCAAGTTCTCATCTTTGGTGTGAACCATGCTGACACAATCACTACCTGCTGAAATCCTGAGTGAAATCTTAAACTTACTGGGTTCCTTTAAACGCAGCTGGATGGCCGGGCTGTCGTTCTTCTCTCTTTTCAGTCCCAACATGTTTCTTTCCCACTCTCTCTCTCTGGCATCTTCCTCGATTTGTTTTTCCGCCTGCGCGTAGATCCGTAGCAGTCGGGAGCACAGTATCTGATGCAGCCGTAGAAAGATGTACCAGTTATTGTTGACATAGAAGAGGTTGTAGGCATCGTCACAGTTACTCAGCTTCTGCTGAGTAGCTGCTGTATGGCTGAAGAGCAGCTTAGACTTTGTCAATGTTGTCCCATTGTGCTTTTTAGTCCCATCTTCATCTGGTTCGGTCTCCTCTTCTTCCTCCTCCTCCACATCAGAAAGCTCACCGCGTCGGGCGAAAAGCATGTCGGGGATGAAATGGTATATGATCTGTTTGATTTTGTACTTGTCGTCTTTGTGGATCCCAGACTGCCTCTTGACGTGGTGGATTATTAGAGCAGCTGCGTCTTCCAGGATCTGGCTGTCCTCGTACATGAGGGTCATGTGAGGGCCTGAGGGAGGAGCGGCATTGTCTTCTGAAGCCTGCTCTTGCCGCTAAGTGGATGAAAAGGCCATTATGTGCAACCAGACAACATTTAATATATATTTAAATTTGAATGCAAAATGTACAATTGGAACATTCCATACCTCATCATAAAGGGTCTCAATTTCATTGAGCAGCATCTTGGAGCGAAACACTTTTGTGTCGTTCTGTTTGAAGTTAATACCTTGGTGATCTAAAGACTTCAGGTAATACTTCTCATTCTGTTCCCTCCAGATCTTATTGAAGCCACGCTGAGCCTCTCGCCACTCTTCTTCTTTAGTTTTCAGCCTAAGAAGACAAATAATGAAGTCTGTAAGGTAACCTTTATTGAAAAGAACTGTTTAAGACAGAGCTCTCTCCATCTGGGAGACAAAAAAAAAAAAAAAATTATTAAAGATTATTAGAAAACACAACGCTAATGGGTAGAAATAATATGGTAAATTACTTGGGCACTTGGACTGCATTATTTTATTTTTTAATTTAAAATTGGCTGTTTAGATATTAGGTTACATAAAAAAGCCATAAAAATTACATTGAAAATCACACGTTCATGTTTAACAAGTGAAAACATGTTTTGTTGAAATTCTGCTGCCAACAGGAAGAGTAAAAACTGCACTGTAAGGGCATTAATATTTTGTTCCCTTTAAAAGAGCAAAATTTAGCATTCTTTAGTTGACCTAAATGTGAAAAATAAATGTGAATGCAAAGAGAACCATAAAGTCTCTATTTTTCTAAAATTATCAAATTTACAATTACTTTTTTTTTTTAAGAAATGGGATGTCAAAAGTACTAATTATTATATTAATATAAACAATTATCAATCGTTATATTAATCAAATAGCCTAACAGAAACATATAGCTTTGTGCCTTAATGTTTTTGATTTGTATAATGCATTCACTTGTCTTGCTTTTGCCGCTGTAAAAATATGGGTAGATTTTCACAATGGTCTGAACAAAAACAGCAGACGGGCTGACTGCACTTTAATGCTCTGTGGGTCCTCAAAAAAAAAGGTCCTTCCATCATCCAAATTTAAGCCAACTAAATTGAAACCTTGAAGTGAACCTGGATAGGTTTATGGTTTAAAAAAAATGCATTAGGCTAATCTTTTTTATTTGATTTTAATTTGAAAATCTGTGCAGTCCTATATGCTTTTGAATAATTTCCATAATCATGTACTATACTATTTAAATTGTACTACAAATAATACAAACATGTTTTAAAAACTTGGCTAGCTAATCTATCCTTTTTCAAAAAAGCACATTTTCTCTCATCAGTGCATGACATTTTTATAGTCTTATGAATTTGCTATGAAGGAGTCACCTTCAGACAATAACATTTATGCTGACCTTTTGAGTACAATAGGTACAGAGACAGCAGGGTTCGTCTTAAGCCCATCTATGATGTCTGGAGCTTTATCACCATATATCCTCTGAATAGCTTTACGATGGATGACCTCAGAAGAGCCTCCGATGGTGTTGTCCAGCCGGAACTTGGCCTGTTCTTCAGCAGACATGCGCGAGAGCCTCTTTTGAACAGTCTCCAGAACACGGATGGTGGCGAGATTTGTCTCCAGAACCACATCAAGCTGCATGACACATGACACTGAAATGAATATGCTATCATACTCAAGACAACGACGCTTTGGTAAACTAAAGTAATATAAACATGTTATATTACTGTTTGTGCTTACCTCAAAGCGCTCATCTTCACATCTATATATATGCTCTTCATACTGGGTCTTTTTGGAGCTGACAAAGGTTGAGTCTTCAGACCAGGATGGAAATGACACCCAGGTATCATTTAACACCTAAAAATTAATCAATATTAGAATAGGGCTGTTACATTAGATTTTTAATACATGATTATTGTAAGACAAACTGCTCCCACACTGGAAACCTACTTTATTGTGGGAAATTCATTAATCTGCTTTATCATGGTGTATTCTTGTAACAGAGCTGTTATCAGTGCCAAATGAGCCTTCAATCATACTTTAATGAAAAATATATGAATCAATGAAAAAGAGAAACAAAGCTCTCTACAGCATAATTCCTAACAACTGAAAAATTGAAATAATCAAACCCTAAGCAAATGGATACCCCATATGACCAGTATACCATCAACCAACACTTTAGCTTGAGTGTTAATTGTACAAAAGAAATAAATTAAAGTTGTACTAGGCATGAAAGGGTGGTGAACTCACCTCTTTGCACAGTGGAGTCCTGCCTGTACATCGAGGCTGCTGGAAGCTCTTGGGAAGGGCTCTGTAACTGGAGCCCAATCTTTTGCAGGACGCATAATCAATTTCCATTGCAATGCCTTCAGTGGCTCGCTCTTTGGGAAAGCTCTCAATATGGGCACACTCTCTATAGCCCAGGAAGTTCTTGAACCATGTAAAAAGCTCAGGGAATTTCCTGATAATCAGAAAAAGCAATAACCAAAATGTCAGAACTAACGTGACTAATAGGTTTATTGATATCTGATTTCTAATAATTAAATGAAATAATTGCTCCATAAAAGTCTTTAATCAGACTGAAAGTATTTCAATATGAAATTCAATTAAATTCCACTCACCCCAAAAATGGTAAGACCAGCTGCACAAGTTCAGCCCGTGAGATTACTTCTTGATTGAAGATGACCAAACAGCGTAAGAAATTGTCGTAAGCCTCTGAGCTCCGCAGAGCTTTCCGCACCTGAGAAGGGAACACAGTATAATTGCCAATCCCACATAATTCTGACTATAATCTTTGTAATGTTTACTATACCAACTTAATGCAGTTATTTTTGTATTTCATTGTAACTACTGCAAAACCATATAAAAAGCAATCACCTTTTCAAAAAACAGAGATTCAGCACCAATTCCAAGTTTGCTGGCTTCAGCCATTGAATGGTCTTTTCCCATAAATTTTTGCTTTTTCTGTTGAAGAGTTAAAAGAGGATTAATAATGCTGATTGATAATACAATAAAAAAATAGCAATTTTTTAGGTTACGTTTTACACAAAATTACCTTAACAGGGGGTGTAGTGGGCGGCCCTGGGTGTCTGCGGATTTGACATCCATTCTGATTAAACCTCTGCTTATTGTTCAGTTGGGGTCTCTTTACGGTCACCCCATGATCAATACGCACAGATTCAGCCTTCTCAGCTGTAGTCTTACTTAATAACTGAAGATAAGAGAAAAAAAAGCTCAGCTCTATCATTTTTAGATATTATTAACACAGAACTCAACAGACCAGATCTCAAAACCTACCACTGAACTGTTAGCATCTGGCAGGAACTGCCCAAATTCTGAAAGAAGGTCCTCTTGGTTCTTGAAGAGCTGGGCAACCTGAGCATATACCTGCTGCTCTGTGAGAGTGGGTGTGTAGTTTCCTCCTGCCTCTTTAGCATTACGCTGCTCCTTCTACAGAACAGACCAAGCACGAGATTACAGCAAGAAAGCAGCATAAAGGGCTGTAAGCACACACTGGTAGGGATGCACCAAATGTTTGAGACCGCAAATTGTATGGCTGATAATAGCAAAAACAAGCTCTGTGTTCGGCAGAATAAACAAAAAGACAGAATAAATTGTACCAAACAATGATATGACAATCAATGCAAGTCAGTAAGAGCTCATGGCGGTATCTTCTTGCTAGCCAGGGTTTAAAGATAAAAGAATGAGGAAAAATTGCACTTAAACAGTGTTACTCTTTTTTTCTTTTAAGGCATGTGATATGATACGCGTGACCAACATTATATATAAATCTGTGGTTGTCAACAAAAAGAAGCACTCTTCCTGCAGGCTTCTGCTAAAATAATGAAAAAATTAGCAAAAAAAAAAACATTCATAAATGTTAGTATTTTCCTGTTTTTCTGTAAAATAAAATGAAAAAGACAACAATAATTATAATAATTATGGCTGCATGCTTAATCGAAGGCGACTGACATCCACATTTTCTCAGTAAAGCTGGTTCTGTAATCAGTAGTAAATCTCCAGCACATGCTTTTAGATGGAGCGGCATTTCCTACACAACGCTTTAGTTCACTCACTGACAAGCTACACAATATTTAAAATTCATTATACATTCATTATCGCAAACTATTTATTTGTGCAAAAATTAGATATTATTCTGTAATACTGACAGCTATTTGCATAGCTTCTTAGTAAACTCCCACATTTAATAACATGTTTTTACTCCAAACTCTACATAATGTCAGTCAAGCTTTTTAAATAAATTCTTCTTACACAGAATAAGACAAGCCACATATTTCATAGCATTCTAAGCAGTAATAAAGACAAAGACATACTTTATTATAAGTAAAATTACAATAAGAAGAACTAATAAAATATATTTTCGTAGTCATGTCACGTTGAATCAATAAGAACAGTTAAATCTTCTGTGTATTCAGCTAACATTATAGGGATTTTGTCAGTAGGGTGTATTTATTTATGTATTATTGAGTTTCTGGACAAGAAAATCAAGAAAAAAAGCACATCTTGGCTGTTTAATTTATGCAACTGGCAAAAATACAT
The DNA here is from genome assembly GCA_032357445.1 of Enteromius radiatus. NCBI lineage: Eukaryota > Metazoa > Chordata > Actinopteri > Cypriniformes > Cyprinidae > Enteromius > Enteromius radiatus. The sequence goes on from JAUCMS010000127.1 coordinate 20,273,246, forward strand.
GCAAAAAAAAAAGGAAAAAAAAGGGAAAAACCTGTGTTTGGTATTTCACCCAACTGTTTCATTTTGTTTGGCTGCGGCCAACTATTTACATTTCGGTGCATCCCTATACACTACTGTTTCAACATTTGAAGTGGGTAAGAATTCTTCAATGTTTTTGAGCAAAAATACAGTAAAAAATAATAAAAAAAATAATGGTATTAGTCTGACTGACCCAATTTTTGATAGCGTACTTGGGTGAATAAAAAGGTTGGTTGTACAACACAGCGGTACAGAGCATTCTGACATACATATATCGTCCTCAGTGCCTCTGCTCTCACCTGGTATGTGTGCAGAATTTCCAAGAAGGATTTGTAGACCTCGGGTTGGCCCTGAAAGCGGTTCTTGATTTTGTTCACGTAGTTGATAGCATGGTTGAACTCCACAGGCTGGTTGTTCTGCAGCGGGGTTGAACCGGCAGTGCTGCTGCTGATGGGAGTTTGGGACTGGACCGAGGGTGAGCGCGGGGAGGCGTAAGACGGAATGGACGGATTAGGCTGGCTGGTTGGGGTAAGTGCAGGAGACTGCATTGGCTGTGGAAAATAAAATAAATTTAGACCAATTTGCAAATGCACAAATCTATAAGTAAGTACAGAGGGTAAAACAACCCTGTTTTACCTTGCTGATCTTGGCAGGGGTTGGCTGGCTAGGGATGACCAAGGCTGCAGTGCTGGTGGGAGCTGCTGTTTGGGTCTGGTGCTGTGCTGGCTGTGTTATAGGAAGGTTTTGAACAGAGATACCATGCGGGGTGATGTGGTGGATCTGGCCGGGAGTGGTCACATTAACCAGATCATTGGTCTGAACCTCAATCTTGTAGCCAGGAGGCAGGAAGGTGTTGAAGCCCATGATGAGGTCCGGATGACCCTTGAAGAGCTGGGAGACTCTGCTGATCACACCTGGTGTATCAATGCTGACAACACAAGGACGGTATATTTATGGCATTTGATTTGCAGTATCCTTGAGTCCAAGAACACTTGATCATAATAGTGCTTGCAATAAAACCACTATACGGATATTCCTTTTACTTAATTACTTAACATGAAGTATGACAGATCTCCATTGAAAAGCACTCAATTAAAACCTTTGTAATAATGCTATTATTTTATATTATTGTATATCATGTAATTACATAATAATTACATTTAGTTTTTTATACTTTAAATTATTTAATAGTGAAACTTACAAAATCTCCCATTTACTAATACAGAACAATTACTGGCTATTTAAAAACGGTCTTTCTTACATCTTTGTGATTGATGATTAGACTTTCATGGACCTATTTTAGGGTCCTATGCAAACTCCATTTTATTTTTTGTTTGTTTGTTTAATTTACTTGGTAATTTTTTTGGATTCAGTTTTATTTCCATTTAAATTTTCCTGAACTCATTGTTAATGTTTAGATAAAATTGTATTCAAAAAGCATGCCTAATCAATAAAAAAATAAATAAAAATCATGTGCCCTGTGAAATGTTTTATTTTTTTATTCATGTTATTTGTTACCAAAATCTGTTTATGCATTAACTATTTGAATCCATAACAATAACTTAACCCAAAAATCACTTTTCCAGAGATGCAGGTTTCATATTCAATCAAATAATCTTTTTGCAGCTTAAAATGTATAGATACTAAACCATATCGCAATGTGTTTTAAATGTTGACCTAGACCTACTTTTGATTAGTCATCCAAGCTTTGACAAATTTCTGTGACATCCTGTGCTACTGTATGTCCACTGTATGCACAGAATCCATGGGAAAATTTGCAGCCTCTCTCAACTCTCAAATACCATTACAACCTGAATGCTTTAATAGCTCCATTGGATTTACACAGCCATATATGTTTATATGATGAAGGCACAATCATCTAACAAACTCTAGGCTGTTGTAACTAACAGTAATCACGGTAACTCGCAACTGAGCGGGGGAAACAAAGATCTTGATGCACTCCAATTAGTTATAATATTAGAGGAGGGGACATGATTTCTGGCCCTTGCATAAAAAAGGGGGAACAGGAGGACTGTTCAATGGTCTATCTCCACAATTTAGTAGTAAATTATGAGTAAAGTTTTAGTGGTTTTGCAAATGCTGCTTGAAAGTAACTTTTGTGTGAACAGCACTTCATACATCACTACACTCTGCAAAAATTTGCTAATGTGACTGATCACATCACTGTCTCAAAAACTGTTGTGCTTTGTTGGTTCTCACACTTGAGATGAAAACTGAGTGTAATGAGCAGCTCTAATCTAACATTTATTTTCTTCAAAGCCTGACACCTTGAAATACTATACTTTTGCTGCCTCGCAAAGCATTTGTACTTTCATCTGCAAATGAAAAAACATTTGAAAAACAAGAAAGGGATTCATCAGGAAATCAAAAATGAATTTTAAAAGAAAACAAACATAATACTGTACACAGATATGATTAATGTTCTTACCAAAAAAAAAGAATTACTTTCTTCAATGCTTGATCTACTGGCACAAACAATTTCTCTCCTCTATCACTGACAAAGAAAGAGGAACCAGAGCACAAAAGCAGCCACAAGCACGTACAAAAGACAGGTTAAGTGTCTCTCTCAGCTACCCTGGCTGAGGATAAAGTCCCAAGGGCGCTCAACAAAACTAGACCAACCCATTTGAGGTATGAAGCTAGACAGAATTAGAAGGGACAGAATCAAAACGAGCCTCAAGAACAAAAAAATCTAACAAAAAAAACTAAACTCAAACTGACCTTTGAGACTTGAACTCCTTCATGATATCCAGGAAGTCATTGTAGACCTGTGGCTGATTGCCAAACTGAAGCTTAACTTGATCCAAATATGAAAGAGCATCTTCAACCTGAAATTACATAGATCTTAGTTCTCCAGTAAAATTAATGCAGATAATTGCCATGCTCTTCTATAGAGATTTCTTACCTTGAGTCTTTGAAACTGCTGCTGACCCAGTGTTGGAGCAGGGGCTGGGGCAGGGGCTGGGGCAGGGGCAGGAGTAGGATGAGAGTGACCCTGGCCCACAGGCTGGACAGCTGGCCCATGGTGATGAGGCCCACTGTGCACAGCTGAACTGCTGGTATGTCCATGTCCACCAGAACTCTGGGCCATTGACAACTGTTAGAGTAGAAGGAAAAATGGTTCGGCATGCTAACATCAAGTGAAATGCCATTTCCCTTTAAGACTATTTGATGATTTCTCATTTTTACAAGATTCAATATATCCCAAATTGTGCTTTAAATAAATGAAATGTCAACAGTTTTGCTTAATTTGTTAGCTTTTGGGCCAAAGGAACAACTTAAAGCAAGGTTCCTGTAGCTTTTGACCAATGAAATTTTCCAATCATTCATAATTACTCGATAAGTGTGATTCTTTATTTCTTTACAGAAGTTGCACTTACAAACCACAATTTTTTTGCCTTTAAATCTTTAAAAAGCAGAGTGTAACTCTAAACAAGCACATATATGCATACAGTGTTGGCCAAAACTGAACACCTGACAGATCTGAAAACATTTTTGGCCTACAAATTTCATTTCCTAATTTGAATGAAACATGTAGATCAGGGGTGCCCAACCTTGGTCCTGGCGATCGACTCTCCTGCAAAGTTTAGCTCCAACTCTAATCAAACACACCTGAAGCAACTAATTACGTTTTTTAGGATCGTTTGAAAATTAAAGGCATGCGTGTTTGATTAGAGTTGGAGCTGAACTTTGCAGGACAGTCGATCGCCAGGAGCCGTGTTGGGCACCCCTGATGTAGATGGTGAAGTATGATAAAGGTTGCTCGCTGGGGTCCAGATTTTGAGGGGCCAATCCCTCATTTTCAATGTTGCAGCAGCTTCCTGCCATCACGGGTAGCTCCAGCAAAAGTTTGTTGGGTATTGAAGTGACCAATTCAACAAAAACAATTAAAACCTCCAATATATTCCAATTGTTCTTACAATATTTCCACCACTGTGTATATATGCATACATATATTTATATCTACATATTCTGTAAATTAATTGAAGGCTTTATTATTTTATATTTTTGTTTAGTTATTTTAATAGCCTACATAATATATAGACACACCAAAACACTGCAAAACTGTTGAAGATTTTGTACCTGATAGGTCTGTGAGACCGAGTACTGCATGCTGGACGATGGCTGCATGTTGTCTGGAGCAGTCTCGTAGAGGGAGGAGGCAGAGTTGAGGATGCGGTGCTGAAAGCTGTCCACACCCCCGGGGAGCCGCCGCTGAGAGCCGATCACTGTGTCCTGATCCTCCAAGCGCCGCTTCATTATGTACTCATGCTCCTCACTGTGGCGGAATCTACAACAAACAAATAGCAAATATACATATGAAACTAATATAACTAATATAAACAAACTCCTAGACAAAAACTTGACTGAATTCTTGTTTCTTATGATCTTAAAAATAAAGAACCACAGGAGGGAGAGTAAAACACCAAAAGTTTAGATTACCTACTCCTTTTTTTTTTTTTAAAAATATTAGATTTACTGATTCAATTAGTTGAATGTGCTGACAACACAATCACACAAAAATTATCAATGGAAAAAAGATTTATTATCCCATGGAGGTCTGGATTTGCAGTCATACCCAAAATTTAAGTGGTAAACACACTACAGGCTGATCCAACTTTGATGTAATGTCCTTAAAACAAGTCAAAATGAGGCTCAGTAGTGTGCGTGGCCTCCACGATTGGTATCCTGAGTGATCTCCTCCCAGACCTCCAAAGAAATGCCACCCCACACCATTACGAACCCACTGCCAAACAACATGCTGGAGGATGTTGCAGGCAGCAGAACATTCTCCACGGCGTCTCCAGACTCTATCACATGTGCTCAGCGTAAACCTGATTTCACCTGGGAAGAGCACAGGGCACCAGTGGTGAATTTGCCAATCTTGGTGTTCTCTGGCAAATGCCAAATGTCCTGCACGGTGTTGGGCTGTAAGCACAACCCCCATCTGTGGAAGTTGAGCCCTCATACCACCCTCATAGAGTCCGTTTCTGACCGTTTGAGCAGACACGTGCACATTTGTGGCCTGCTGGAGGTCCTTTTGCAGGGCTCTGGCAGTGCTCCTCCTGTTCCTCCTTCCAAAAAGGTGGAGGTAGCAGTCCTGCTGCTGGGTTGTTGCCCTCCTACGGCCTCCTCCACGTCTCCTGATGTACCGGCCTGTCTCCTGGCAGCGCTTCCTTGCTCTGGACACTACGCTGACAGACACAGCAAACCTTCTTGTCACAGTTCACATTGATGTGCCACACTAGATGAGCTGCACTACCTGAGACACTTGTGTGAGTTGTAGACTCCGTCGCATGTTTCCAGAACAAGAGTGAAAGCCTATTCTGGAAGCCAAGACTGGTCGTTCAGTAGGGATGTGCTTGTAGAGACAATTTAAGGATTTATGGTATTTCAGAGGGAAAAAGCAGCACAGATATGATTGACTTTCTGAACAACTTGCTAAAAAAAAAACGCATTGGCCTTTCCTCGGAACCGTGAGCTTGGGATCGAACGAGCACATCATGCGTTACTACCGAAGCCAAACCATGCTCAATTGTAGTAAAATTTGGCATCTCCAGACCCCGTACCTGGCAAGGATGCGTGTTTTCTGCGACGACGGCACCCAGATGTATAAGGATGCTGTGGAAGCAACGAGGGACAAGGTCTCACAAGGATTCTCTGTCTCAGTGGTGAAATCATCCATCACTACAGATCAGGAAGAAATCGTACAACTATCTACCTGGTGGTGAGGAGGCGACTAATCTATGATCATCTAGTAAGCCCCACTTTCTGTACAATGTGGGTTTTCCCATAACGGAGACTTTAACTAGGTAGCAATCTTAATATCACAAAAAATACCATTTGAACAATTCTCTGAAATTTCAGATAAGGAAGGGTGACACATAATAGTTACAGGAAAAAGAGTTCACATTACCATATCAGTATGCAATATTTATGCCCATGTCCGGGACACCTTAAAAGCGGTCATTAGAGGCAGGATTATAACTTTTTGTGCCTATGAAAAGAAACTAAAATAACTAAAGCTAATAAATATCAATCAAAAGATTCAATTCAAAAATCATTCAAGAACTATTACAAATTATTATATACACAGCCACTCCTAAAGGATGAGCAAAAGAGTAGAACAATTCCTCAATTCTCTTAATTTACCAGTTGTGTCGGAGGAACAACAGCCGAAATAACTGAAGCTGAACTAAATAATGCCATCTTTTCCCTCAAGGCAAATAAGTCTCCTGGACCTGATGGATTTTCGTCAGAATGGTGTAAGATTTTTCTATTTGAATTAATACCTCCTTAATAAGCCTACTTTGGGCCTGTAACACAACTCTAATAGAGGGCGAGATGCCTCCATCATGGAGTGAAGCAGAGATTTCGGTTATCCCAAAAGAGGTAAAAGATAAATTAGAACGTAGTTTATACAGACCAATTTCCATTCTAAATGTTGATTGTAAATGAACAAGTAGTATTGCTAAAAGATTGGATAGAAATCTCCCCTAGCTAATACATAATGATCAGACTGGCTTTATCCCTCAAAGACAGACTCATGATAACATTAGACGATCCCAACACATATTAAGTCACATTTGTAAAAATAAACTTGAAGCTCTTTTAATTAGTTTAGATGCGGAAAAAGCATTTGATTATGTAAGTTGGCCCTATTTATATAAGGTTCTTGAAAAATTTGGCATGCATGATATTTTTGTCAAGGGCATTCGTACACTATATAGTAAACCAAATGCCCGAATAAACATAAATGGGTATCTCACAGACACCATCATATTAAAACGCAGATCAAGACAGGAATGTCTGATTTCACCTTTGCTGTTCGCACTTTACCTTTAGCACAGTGGATAAGACAAGCTGAAATCATCAAAGGTATACAGTGAGTACGGAAAGTATTCAGACCCCTTAAATTTTTCACTTTTTGTTATATTGCAGCCATTTGCTAAACTCATTTAAGTTCATTTTTGTCCTTATTAAATGTACACACAGCACCCCATATTGACAGAAAAACACAGAATTGTTGAAATTTTTGCAGATTTATTAAAAAAAGTAAAATGTAAATATCACATGGTCCTAAGAATTCAGACCCTTTGCTCAGTATTTAGTAGATCGAATACAGCCATTAGTCTTTTTGGGAAAGATGCACGTTTTTTTACACCTGGATTTGGGGATCCTCTGCCATTCCTCCTTGCAGATCCTCTCCAGTTCTGTCAGGTTGGATGGTA
>JAUCMS010000127.1:20290196-20323679 GCA_032357445.1 Enteromius radiatus
TGTGTGAAAGCACTCATCCGTTAACATGGGCGCCGAAAAAAATACGCGCTGCTCACGCCCTGCTGACGCCCTGCTGACGCGTGCAGTGTGAAACCGGCGTAATAGCTCTGTCTTCTTTCTTTGCGTAAACATTTGGGTGGTGTTATGTAAATTATCCCACTCTCAAACGTAGAGAAGTTGGGGCGTGCATTTTACTTGAAATCGCATCATATGATCCCTTTAAGTAATTCTATGCTATAACCAAACAATGAACGAATAGACTTGCCACGTAATTACTGCTATATTTGTAATTATTAGTAACCATGTTATTTCTAGCTCCTCAACCCCCCCCAAATAAACACACACACACACACATACAAAAACAGGTGTACCAAAATACATTGTCATCTTTAATTAGTGTTGAGCTGAGAAGTTTCAGCAGTGAGTACAATATGGCTCAGTGGAGGTTTCTAGGGCAAGCAAGTGAAGCCAGTTATAGTGGCCAGTCTGGTGCAGGAACAGTTGTTGGCATGTGAGTGTTGGTGCTGTTCCAGAGCACCAAAGACAACAGTTGCTGACTGCGAGAGAAACATTCTGCTCCAGAAGTGACATTTGCACCATCCAGAAGCTGTTACTATTAAAACATGTTTCAAGACACTAAGAATTTATCTATTGTGATTTAATATTTTAACTTTATTTACAGAGATGAAAAAATGATCACTGAGGCAAATTTAGAAGACTGGCAGATGGACGGATGATATCATGGCCATTAGGGAAACCATCAGATGGGAGGTCAGTGGAACACTCCATTGAGTTGGGTTTGATCTTGCCCGAGGAATGTTTTCAACCAAGAAGAGTCGCTTGCTTTTCTCACTTTTGAGAGGATCTTCTAGTGCACTTAAATGAAAAATTTAGGAAACTGTCAGTTGACCTTTTTCTGAAGAAATATCTCTTCCAGTCATTTAGCTTGTCGTTATTACCTCAGCCTCACTTTGTCCCAAACTTCCATGATATACACAAAATGTGTCAGTAACAAATTTAAATGACCAAAAAACTTTTACCTCAGGGTTTTTGGAGCAGTGGTACAATTACACACAGCCATTGACAATTTTTACTATTGAAAAAAAAAAGACTAAAACCACCGTAATTATACTCATGCATTACTTCAGCTCTGTTTTTGAGGGGACACAAGACGGCTTCCCTAATGAGATGTTGATTCTGAGAGGTCAGTTCATGGCAGGTCTTCTAGGTGAGACTGGCACAGATTTATTTGGGACAAGTCCCAATACACTATTCTACTCGTTTAGTAATGAAGTAATTCTATGGTCTGTAGAGGGCCATCGACCTTGTCTATGTAGAGGTAATTAGCGAGCCACAATACTCACTGCTTCCTGAAAACAAAAAGCCTACTTTTTTCATTATGAATGTATATAATGTTTGTCTCAGCCTGCCTCTGACTATCTGATTTAAATGAGCTTTTTTGTGCTTCCCTCTGGTCTTTGCTTGTTGAATAGATGTTAGCCATATTGAGTAGATGCAATGATGAGGTACATACAGGTATAGCACATAAAAAATATAAAGCAGAAGTGCTGCACAGCTTTCTGTGGTTGAGAGAAACAAGCTGTCTTGATTGCGTTAAGCCAAGCAGTGTGAGGGATGGATGCTGGCTCATCTCAAGATATCTGATTACCTGCGATAGACTACTTGAATAAACTGGCAAAGGCCCTGTTGTGGACTTGAACGTGTTATGGAATCATGCTTATTGGATGCTGTCAGGCAGGCCAGCACATTTAATTTACCGTTTGTCCAGGAACGATATTGACCTGATTCCCATAAAAGGGTGGTTCTAGATTAAAGCAACTAATGTTTTGAATATTCTTTCAAAGAGGGTTGTCTGATTGGTATTGCACACACACACACACACACACACACACACACACAATCCAATTATTTCTTAACTGATTGGCCACTATGTAAAACTGTGGGCAGGTTGTATGCTTCAGATGGGAAGTATGTAAGTTCCAAAATAGATTGGAAGCTATTTATTGTTGTTAGTGTACAGGCAGCATATCTATTAACAAAAATACTTTAGTGTCTTCATTGCAATTTAGTGCCTTTTTTAAAAGCAGTAAACATAATGCTGTGTTAATCTTAAATTATGCATGATTCCCCATACAATGTGTTCTATTGTCGTGCATTTGTGTTTTTTCTTTCTGTATATTGTCAGTGTCCTGTGCCCATACTCTTTGCTCTTTCTTGAAAATTGAAATTCATTAAAATAGGAACATAACCCGCAGACATCTATAGCAATGAATCCCCCATGTCAATTACTTTATTGCCCTTCATGATGACTCCTTGTGATAGATCTTAAATTGGCCATGGTACTCCATAAAAATGAAGCATTATAAGCCTTGAAAATCCTCTCTTGTGTGACTGTATCAAAATAGGTGAAATATAACAGCAACACACATTTTATTAAACAGTTTAGGCAGAGGTTGCAGGTGTTACATGTGAACATTATGTGAAAGTAAGGCAATTTGAAAGGCTGCAGGCGTAAAGTGAATACATAAGTGAAAGATTGCATGAAAATAAAGATGACAGGGTAGATTTACTAAACGGTGCTTAAATTATGTATGGCACACAACAGATGCTTTGCAACAGTCCAGTAACTCAGGTTCCCTGTAATTTTTGCCATTGTGACCTCTTCCTTTTATATATTGACTAAATATTGTAGCACAATGTGAAGAAAACAGCTTTGAAGTACTTCTAAAGCATTTACTTGGATTGCTTTTGCAATGCTGCAATATGTAGGCAATATTCTATATATGGTAATGTGATTTCAGCAGCTCATACGTCTCATTGCGACTCTACCCTCAGCGTGACACATGCCTGTGGGGGCATAAGAAATTGCATGACGATCAGAAACGACAGATTAATGCAAATTCAAATAGTCGTTCTGCTTTATATCCATTTAATGTAGTGGAGGTCAAACGAGCCCTCAGCTGTGGTGATGACCCATACATATGGTTGTCACATCATGATCTCCATTTTAGACTCTGTCAGCATGTCGTTTGAAGCTCCATTAACAATCTCTCAAGATCTGTAAATTGCACAAAGACAAAAGATTTGATTTTATCGTAAGGGCATAATCCTTTAAAAGAGAGACAGCCACTTGTATCAATAAGACGTGGAAAATGGAAAAGTTATCGTTAAAGCCCGCAATTAACAAGGAGGACCCTTCTAAGATCAAAATCAGCTTTTCATTAAAAAACCCCAGCAAAGGTATCCTCAAAACTTGCACGATTGCGAAACGTTCAGAGGTGGGAGATTTCAGAGGAGATTTCAATTTATTCTGTCCTTTCAATGACACATCCTGTGTCTCATTCTCCTTTCAAGCTGAGAGTTCCTGTGGTGATTTTCTGCCGCTTGTCCCCATTCCATGTCCACTTGGCAAATCAGACTCCCCTCAGGTCCCCTGTGCTGTGTCTTTTCTTCAGACTGGAGACCTCTGACAACAGATACAAGACCTGTTCTACGGCTCGGCAAGGTGCGAGAACATAAGTCCAGCTGAGCAGCGATGCCTCTGGGTAAGCGTAATCCACAACATACATTTAGCAACTTACAGTCCGAGACCTTTCTCTGTTCTGTGCACTTGGGTCCAAGCATGATACCTCCATTATTATCTCGGGTAATCAGATTTCTGCCAGCATCACAGGGATTTGACAAATGGCCCTGTGCATCAGGCCCGACTCCCCATTTCCCCCTCTTCAGGCTCTTCCTGTAAATGTGCCCATTCTAAGTGTGATGTATAATAGTGCCCGGCGCTGTCAGACAGCTCTGAATGAGATTGTGTTTTCCTTTATTGTTCCTCTGCCTTTGCTGAGGCAGTCAGATCTGAGGATGGACATATCCATCGAGATGCCTCAATAAGCTGAATCTCTTGCCGAACAATCATGTTGTGCAGTGCTGATATGTCAGAGACAGGACTGACACAGAGAATGGAGAAAATTCCTCAGAAACACTAATGATTTCTCAGTGCTGTTGCTTTATGGGTTGAATTTCTTGAAAGTACTGACAGTGGTGTCGCTTGAGCCTTTTACTGGGGCAAGAGCCTCTGTGAAGTTCCCCTGTTAAAATTACTGATAAATGCTCGATTAAGAGGTTACCGTTTGCTGAACAGAGTCGTTTTTCTCAAAGGGTTACTCCAACCCAAAAAGAAAATATTGTCATTAATCACAATTTTGTCATTAAAAATAATTCATGCCCAGTGGATATTTTCTAAAAATGGAGAGACACACAGAGGAGACAAAGGAACCCTTTAAGAGAGCACTATTTTCCATATGTAATATGAACCAGTTTTGTTTTATGTTGCTAAGGTGACCAATGGCCACATACACACTGAAAAATGTTGGAACTGACAAATGCGCTTAAATGGAAATGAAACCATGAAGCCTCCACAGTACAACTATTACTTGTAATGTGTTTATGTTCATTATATCAGAGGCTTTTTTTATAGCAATATGTAAAAATCCTTGAAAGCTATTTGTTAACATACAAATGATTTGTTTAGCTTATAATAATTTAGCTTATTGCTAAAAGTATATCTGGTATTGGTGCTTGTTATATGAAATGTTTCCAGAAATGTTGGTACTGTGATAACAGGCTTGCTAAAAGGTCTAAAATTGTTTACTTTTCCAGCTGATGCATTCAGGCAGTTTACTCATGTGCTGAATCATTTGCAGAGGTTTCTCACACTGAAACTGTAACAGGATACAAAAAATAAATAAACAAATAAATGCAGAATGAGGTTGACCACAATCCAGGAAACTAAACTCGCTAATGTCTTCTATTGGTTGTAAATGATGAAGCAGCTCTTTATTGCAAATGCAGCTTGTGAATGACTCTACTGCAGTCAATGACAATTTATAACCATAATAGTATCAGATGAAGAGTATCAAAATATAGACACACATTTTTGATCGAGGGCTTGTGCCCCAGTAATGATGAAAAGCTACAAACGGCCCAGCTGTCTGAGCTAGCAGTAGTAAGATGAAGTACCTTACATGATATTGCATGTAATAAGCACAACTGTTATTAGTTGGGGTTTCACCTATGCTTAGTTTCCTTTTGTTGGGAAGATTTTTAACAAGTTGGATTCTTCACAATGCAGAGCTTGATGACTCCTTAAAATAAACCATCAATTTGCATTCAGTGAAACAAGGTGACGGATTAAAGCACTAATGAGTAATTTATTACAGCCAAAATACTCAAATGACAAGAAATGCTTTCCAGATGGCTATATTTGAATTGCCTAGGCTTATCTTCATCCTCCCATGGTCTCATGGAGTGAAACACCTCATTTGTTTTGACTCACTCAGTGCTGTCTTCCAGCTTGCCATGCTATTTGGCATCATGCTGTTTACTTCTGGAGGAGGGCATGGGTGAGTGGCTGCTGCTGCTTGACACATATTAGTCCTTTCCTCCTGAGGTTTGCATTGAGCTTTGATGGCGTGCTGTGTTCCCTCACAGTGAAGAGAGACTTCCAACATTTAGGCCTTTGTATATTTGTGGTCTTGTCTGGGTCACACTAAGTTGCACGTTAACAGTTAATCATGACTACTTTGTCAGTAAAAGGCTATACACCTTGTCATGGGTCTCTTCCATTGAGGTTAATTCTATTGCAACTCAGTCAATAAAAGGAAGAAATTAAATTTAGTAGCTGAATTTGATTCAGTACTTAAAGTGTCATGGAGGTCATTAGTTGTAAATTGTGTGACTCTGTACGGCTAAATGAGGTGGCACGAAATGGATCTGACCTTAACCCTTAATCATAAACCAATAGAAAAGCAACAACGCAGATGTTGCTGTTGTATAGAGTATGTACAGTTCACTCTGTCCAATATTGTTTACAAAAGAAACTGACGGGATGGTCAGGACCCCAGAGTGGAGCACAAGGGTCTTGTATAAGCCTGAAGAGATTTATTTTGCTGTAATGACCTGCTAACTGTCCATTGTCCTGCTTGTTACATGGCTGCTCCCCAAATAAAATGGAAATGAAATATTGATCTTAAAATTTTGCTTTATTATCTTCCTCGCAGACAAAAAACACAGCTACCGTGTAGAAAACAATTGGCCTAGCAACAAGATGAACATTTGGGGTAATATTATAACTGAAGTTCTCCAAGGTCATTTTCACTATAGTCAATAACTGAGATACACTATACAAGATATGAGAAACGAGAGCAAATCTGTAATGTGATATGAGAGACATGATAGTATTGCCTGTTAGTTACCAAAATGAGTGATCTAATACAGCGTTGCCACTGACAGTGAACATTAGGAAATATCTGACTGCTAAATGCAAGTTGTGTGGAGAGCTGGGTAATAAATATTTACAAAAGCCCAATGCTACTGTATATGTACTAACATTATGTTCAATCTCCCCCAAAAAGGACAGGTAATAGGCTATACATTATTATTTATCTTTCCAACTATGCAAATCTATCCCCCCGCAGGCTTAATAGTGCCCTAAACACACAACATCTGTGACAGCGGAGCTCTAGTTTTCATATGCCCCTTGGGTGTCGCACAAAGTAACAAACCTTCTCAGTCTTAAGCATACCAATTGGCCAACTTTAAAACTGTTTCCATTGTGCGCTGCCATGGACATTTCTCTCTAGTTATATCATCATGCCTTTATTTTATTCTATTAGTGAGCTTAAAATCTGTTCAGGAGAAAATGACAAAGTTTTGCCTAAGGTGACCCGCATGGCTTTTATGTTAGTCTAGTCTTGTTTTCCCCTGACATGTTTCTCAAACTCAGAGTGTATGTGTGGTTAAAAATATTAATGTTCCGCAACATTTTGTTTTCACTAATGTAGACTTAGGCCCTTCAAGAGGCTGGGAGATTACTTAGGGCCGCTTTGGGGGGAAGTTGGATCTAGGCCAGAAGAAAACAGCGATATCTAGCAACACGTCTTTTCATTGAAATGTAAATTTTGGCCTCTGGATCAACATTTCCAAATCCTGTCCTACATTTGCTTTTTAAAATCAAACCAACCAGAAGCCCCACTTACCTGTATCCTCCATAAATTACCGGTGATGTAAGAAGCCGGGATGTTGGAGGCAACCTTTGTTTGGTGATACTGATATTGCAGTCTGCGTGTAATGAGGTCATTCATCGTCCTTTGATGCAGCAGAGCTGGGCGGCCTGGGAACAAAAGGTGGCTGGCGGCAAACCTGACTCATAATGACAGAACAGACAGAGTCGTCTTGGCTAATGGCAGCCTGTCATGATTCTGATGATTTCTGCAGCTCTATTTCACTGGTTTTGTCCCTGAGCAGTTTGTCTGCATGATGAAGTGCTGAATGCATTTCTGATGGATCGCATGTTGTTGTTTTGCTTTTTTCCCAAGCAGAATGTGAATGACTGAATGTGACATATGCTAGAGCATCTCTTTTCTCATCTGTAATTTTCGAGACACCATTGTTATTTTGTTCTGATTTCCTGAAAAGAAATTCTAATGTAAAACGAAGCACGCCGACAGGCAAGCCGGAAGGTTTCTGGCAGTTTGAGAAACATTTACTCATTTTTTTTACTCAAACCTGTAATGCCACGGACTGTTTTTGTCTTTTGTTTGCATTGCCCATGTGCTCTGTCTTTGTGTGACCTAGTTTCAGTTAATTATCAACTGTGTTCAGGTATGCCGTCCTCGTTTGTCTCATTACCATCACTTTTTAAGTTCCTTTCTGCCAGCCCCGTTGCTCACCCTCAGCCTACCATCTGCATGCCACAGGTCTGCCAGTTGTCATCGGCGTCGTGGCTGGAGGATCCCTTAGCTCCACCTCCAGCCTCAGAGTCCCGGACTCCGCCTCGACCCTCCGACTCGTCGGCTGCACCATGGCCCCTAGCTCCGTCCTCTCCACCGTGGCCCGTCAGTCCACCAGCTCTGCCAGGCTCCATTGTTTCTCTGGCTCAGCCTTAGTCTGTCATCGACCATCTGCTGCCTCTGGACTCCATTCTACACCACGCCTTGTCCCTCCATTTCCTGCCCATCTCCGCTTTGGTTGCCGGCGCTATCTGCTCTGCCTTGGCCCTCCGATCCTATGCATCGGCCTGGATCATCGGCTCTCTGTCTCTGCCTCTGTCTCCTCAGTGGCTCCTCCCTCCGTCGGCTCCTCCGTGGGTCAACATCATGGCTGGGCTCAGGGTCCTGTCGGATTCCTCCTGCTCTAGATCCCTCTTGTTTCCCCCTTGGTTCCTCCCTCCGTCCTCACCACCATGGACTGGTGTGCCGTCCTTGTTTGTCTCATTACCATCACTTTTAAGTTCCTTTCTGTTTAGTCATTGTTGTCCAGTTATTAATGTTGTTGAATTTTGTTCTACTTGTGGATTACCCTGCCTGTCTGTTTGCCCATGTTGGATTAAAAGACTGTGTATTCATGAAATCTCTGCTTGTGCTTTCCCGCACCCACACCTTGACAAAACCTTTCCATTTTTAATACTTTAACTGAAATATTACAGAGCCCCAGTTTTGCAGTAGATAAGAGTAAGAGACACTTTGTTGATTATATGAAAATGTTTATAGATCACATACATAATCTGTTCTCGAGTCTGCTGAATAGTAAATCATCCGTCTGGCCTGAAGATCATGCTCACAGCTCCTACAAACTGTCAGGCATATGCTTCACTGGCCAAGGACTCAATTGGGGATAACAACTGTTGTCGTGTTTGTCCAGTGGGATATGACGCTTTCAGAGAATAGCCCTGTGCTGCATACAACTTCATTATGGGCATAAATAAAGTCTGAAGAGCAATACTTGTGACTCTCGGACAGTTGGACAAAAGAACAGCATTTGCTGCAGGTGGTGTTTAATAATTCATGGACTTGTGAAACTCTCTACAAGTTGGAAGAGATTTTGCTGCGTGGTAAAAATCCATCTGCTTTTATAAACGCACACCACAATGGGGTATTAAAAGACTAAACACATGGAACCAGGGCAAAATGTGAGTCAGTGATCTGACTAAATGTCTGATTGTTTGAACATGAGGTGACACTTTACAGTTAAGTGTGCCAGCATGGGATAGTTCTTCCAAAAATGAAAATATTGTCATCATTTACTCACCCTCATGTCATTCCAAACCTGTATGAGTTGCTGCTCCGGGTGTGTGTTCACAGTGTGTGTGTGGTTGTTCACTTCTCACTGCTGTGTGTGTGCACTTGGATGGGTTAAATGCAGAGCACAAATTCCTAGTATGGGAAACCATACCTGGTCACATGTCATGTCCTTTCCTTTCCTTTGAACATAAAAGAAGATATTTTGAAGAATGCTGGGAATCAAACTTCCATAGTATTTTTCCCATATGGAAGTCAACAGGGACCAACAACTTCAAAATTATTTAAAATATCTCCTTTTATGATCAAAACAAGAAAATGACATATACATGATTAAATAACTTTTTTTTTATTCTTAATTCTTTTGTGTTAATATTCATTTTTAATTAATCACAACTTACTCAAAAGTTATATTTCTATTTTTAGGATTTCCAAGCCAATTGTTTTTTCAGAACCATCCCACATGGCATGTTCCACTTATATAAAAATACTTTATATACACACCTATTTAGCTGACACATACTTGTGTTTGTGCTTTATCAGCCTCAGGTACTGATAGAGCTGATAGAGCTCAGGTACGTATCTAGCGCTGATGACACACATACAGATTTTTGAAAGATATGAAAGTAGTGGATACTTGTTTATATGTCATGGTCTAAAAAAGGGTTTACATTGTGTTTCGGAACTGTGGGAAGCTAAATATAGCATACGTAATGTTTTCATATGCTTGTCATCACCTGATGCCCCTCTAGACAGAGTAGATTTGTTTTATGATGGCGCCGGGTATTACATACACCGCAAGCGTTATGTATTTTAAAATTAGATTGCCCCAAACCATGAAACAGCTGCTCTGAAAATAGGAATTCTTTGGAGCGCATGCAAAATAGAACAAATACGCCCAAAATGAACCCATGAGCATCATGAAGACTGTTTCCTAGAGACATCAAGAATGAGAGAAATTGATTTCCTTTTCTTCAGCCAAGACTCATTAGAATAAATGGCAGGATCAAAAAGCCAAGTTTGATTAAAGCCAGACTTTGATGTAGTCATTTGCCACCTGTGGTTTTGTGTCCTTACCCAAGAGGTCCAGGAGACAATTGGGAGAGTGGCAAGGAAGATGGCATTTCCCTTTGAAGCACATCTGTAACGACCACATCCCCAAAGTAAGCCTATTTTCATCCATCACTGTCACTGTCAGGTGTGAATACTTCAGGACATTTTTAGCTGCAGGACTTTTTTGTTCTTATTACCCATTTGCAGGGTTTACGGCATTCCAGGGACTCTCAGGAGAATGAGCTTATTCCTTAAATGTCAAAATGTCCTATGTCAAAATGGCCTCTACTGCACTACTGACATCCGTAATGCCGTTCATCTGATTTCTGTTCTCTGCATTATTTAAAAGAGAGGGACACTGAGAAATATTGCAGAAAAAAAGAGAGATACTCAATGGCCAGCCTGTACTGCAGAGCCACTTTTTAGGAGATCACAGTTGCAGCCATTAAATTAAGCTTTTAAATTAAACTCTTTAAACTGTTCAAGAACAAATTGTGTATTATAGCGGACCGGAGAACAGGCTTTTAGAGACAATCACTAACTTTGCTAATCACTTCCCCTCAGGTGAACTTCTGTCATAATTTTAAAATGTGTCAGACTTCATCAACTGGATGATGGAAATTTATATGGACCTCAATCACAGGATTTTGATTGAGGGAGTCAACAAGCCTACTCATATGAAGGCTTCAGTTATTGTATTAGTATTTAATTTGTTTGTGTCATTGTATGTATTTCACCTAACAACCCAAGGATACCTATTGATTAAACTATCATCTGAACGCTTTATTTGAATAGGTGTGGCAAAGTGTAGACTCGGAAATAAACGTCCACTGCTATAATTGGCTAACAATATTTGATAGCCTACATCCTTCAGAGATGGACACTGCTGTGTTTTAGGCTAAAAGCCCAAAACTCATTCAATAACAAACAATCTGCAGTAACAGACAAAACAATAGTGAGTTGCTCACACTTGTGTTGTGACATTTTTGTCAGATCCAACATAGTCGGCACAGGATTGTCTTTTACATTCAGTCTTTCTATAAACCATGTGTCAAATTGTGCCTTGTTTATAAACAAATCAGAGGAAAAATGTTATTTGGTCTGGCACTTCATTAACAATAAAGTTAATCAAATAAAGTTTATCATTTGTTTTCTGCATAGACCTGCATTTGCCACTCAACATGTTTGTTATACCCACTACATGTGTGAATTAGTAGGCGGGGCTAAACTGGCAGTGATGTAGAAGCAGGTGTTGATCTTCTTCTGTATAGGCAGTGTTTAGCCACACTAATACATCATTAAGTAGCACATTCCAAAACCTGTTGTTTTGGCAGATTGGCTTCAATATTGACTGATTTTAGATCAGGGGGGTCAAACTCAATTCCTGGAGGGCCACAGCCATGCACAGTTTAGATGCAACTCTAATTAAACACACCTGATCCAGCCAATCAAATCATTAAGGCTTACTTGAATACTACATGATATGTGCGTTGGAGCAGGGTTGGAACTAAAATAAACTCAAGTTTGACAACCCTGTTTTAGACTAATGCCAGACAGGTTTTCAGAAATCACTGACAAATGGCCGAAATCACAGGCATATCAGCACGCGAGTGACAATCACACAGTTTGAACTATCAAAGACCCAACCTGAGAGAATCGCTGACGTGTCACAGACACCCGTGAGATATTTGGCATGCTAAATATCTGGACCTGTCGGTGATTCAGAGTCATGCTGTGTGAAATGTGTTCTGACTAAAAATAACATTGGCGATTACCTACAGCCAATGGGGGAGGAGTTACAAAGGTATAGAAGGTAAATATCCTCCTCCATAATCTTCTTTTCGTTGCAAATGAGCACACATTCAATTTGTATGACAAGCTTCTTTTGCTTTCTATCATTTTTAATAATAATCCCAGTCTCACGTGAGAACTCCGGTCTTGTACACGTAACCTTGTGTCGTTTCCATGCCACTTCTCGCGTGGGTTCGGCAGTGAGACAAAGTTGTCTGTGATTCTTTCTATTGCAAAGTCATGCAGTGTAAAACCCCCTGTCACTGATCTATCATGGAGTGTGAACACAGCAGTGACTGAATGCTACCCCAGATAGTCATGCAGTGTAAAAAGATCTGTGATGCGACTACGTTGAAAATCGTGCAGACTGAACTCGCTATAACAAGAAAGTTCTTAAACTTTCAGGATGCTTTTATAGTACAATGATATGTAAGCCCATTTCCACCACTAATTAATAAAAATGAGGTAATTGTGACTTTTTATCTCACAATTCTGACTTTTTTTCCCTCACAATTGCGAGTTTATATGTAAAAAAATAAAAATAATAATATAATAAAATATATATATGCTTACATAATACAATTCTGAGATGTAAACTCAAAATAGTGAGAAATAAAAAAAATTCTGAATTCTGAGACAATAAGTCCCAATTACAACAGGCTTCTACAGTGAACTCTTATATATTAAAAGATCAAGAGAATTTAGATTTCTCAGTTCATGAGTGTAATGTTTTGTCAGATCAATGCTCTTCCTCCTGCATCTTTCTAGCAAATCATGGTTCAAAGGCTTTCCAATAGGTCCCATCGGAACTTCCTGCTTTAAATAGAAAACACAGGAGAGATTCATGGGCTCTTGAGACCTTCAGTGTGTCTTGCCAGGTCAAATCAGGTTATTTGAACTAATTGTGTAAAAAGCATAAAGCAGAAATGCAGTTAGCTATACACAAGTCTACTTACACTATTACTGAGATTAGAACTGCCATTGATGTAATGCACAGCTCTGTAATATGTAGTGATAATTCTATCACAAGAACCTCGACTGGTGCCATATACCACACAACAGCTCATCTAATAAGTCACACCATCACCAGCTCTGCGTTGGTGTTCCAAGGGAAGATTAGTGCGTTAACAAAACGTCTAGGACAGATCCACAACGGATCACACACACGCACACACTCCTTCTCCCACATCGTGCCTTGATCTGGTTGTACTGTGCCGAGATAAATCCCTCACACACATAGGGTCGGTTCTGCTGCTCTCCGTCTTCCTCCTCTGCCCTCTCACTCAGAGGAATATCAAGGCACCTCTTCAGTCTGTTTGTGCAGCTTAACAACCCCTGCGCCTCGTGCTCCACATCACCCTTCCCCTCCACCTCCATCAAATCTGCATTTGATTATCCCCCCCATCGGTAATCTCGCTCGTCTCTCTACCTGCCGCGCCACCGCCTCTCGCTTATTGTTTAGTATAATGGTGTGGGGACTTACAAGGATTTACACCTGATTATATCCCGCAGGGCGAATCCCCCATAGACTGACCTTGCAGTTCACTATTGCGATTGGCTAAGCAGACTCAGCCCATTCGGCCAAATTCCTCATCTCTCTCTCTCTCTCTCTCTCTCTCTCTCTCTCCATTTTGTGTCTCTGGCTCTCGCTCACTCTCTCTCCATTGGCTGTTGTTTATCCACCCTGCCTGTTTACCTCCATGAGTCATCCATTTGTCACATTGCAGCTCCCGGTTGCTTTTGACAAACACTGCCTTTTGCATAAAAGCCCGGCATTAATCGCTATGTTCTGACAAGATGACGGAGAGGTAGAGACAGGTTTCACAAAGGTAAACTGAAATTTCTGGGACAACCTCCCACTCCCCCATGCCGGCATCCCTCTGTCCCTGCTCCTGTTTCTCGCTGCAGTCGTTCTGATGAAAAGCAGAATTGAGTTTCATTAGTTACATTGTCCCTGTTTTGAGCTTTGTGCCGCTTCTCTTTTCCTCCCCCCTCCTTCTCACTTCTTATCCCTCTCTGCCTGCCAGTCTTAGGCTTTCTCTCCCCCTCCCTCGCTCCCTCTGTCTCCTCCATCTCTCCATCTCAATGCGCCACAGCTCCTCCCTCCACCTTGCACAGCGTCGACTCCTCCCTCTCCATCTTTCTTCCCTCACTCGCGCTCCCGCTCTCGCTCTCGCTCTGCTGGGTATGGCATGTATGTGAGCGGGTGCACTCCTGTTTACATGCATGCCTGCATCTGGGACAGACTCTCATGCATCCTGTGGACTGTAGCTGCTCGCGCTCCACACTCTGAGAAAATTCTGGACTCCGTGCTTGCTTTGAGGAATTGTGTGGCATTTTTATTTTCCTTCTCACTCATGAAATTCTTCAAAGGCCTCCTGTGTGCCACCCTGCCACTCTGGAGCGATTCGGATCTAAGCTGTACTCCGGCAGAATGGAATTGCCAAATTTAGACTCCACCGCATGACGTTTCTGGTAAGTGCAGTTTGCATTCAGTGCCAGATAAGCGATTCGAGAACTCTGAGATTCTGCTAAGGTCTGAAGGGGGGAGACAAGACTGGGATTTTCAGGGGGGGAAATGTGTCCGAGAGGGATAGAGCACAGGCTCCGGAGCGAAAGATGCTGAATAATGCTTCTGAACCGGACACGGGACCTAATACTGTGGACTGTCATTGTACAGGGAGGGGGTCATTTGCTACAAATTAATATCTGGCTGTGTGGGCTTTCATGCATGTTTTCACCTGCACTATAAGAAAAAAGAAAAAAGAAAAAAAAAAGAAAATCTCACTCCTATCCCCTCCTCTTCTTTTTCAGAGTAGTTCTTGATACATGCTGTCTGTGAGACTTCTGAGTGTATTTTTGGTGCTGTTGTCATGGTTTATAGTTCAAGGCTTTTTATTTTTCAGGATGCATTATGGAAGAAAATAATGTATTGCTTTTGACGCGTTTGATTCTTTAATTCACAGTCCTCATTATAGAACCTGTTTTCTCTCCTTTTTTTCCCTCTCTCTCTCTCTCTCTCTCTCTCTCTCTCTCACACACACACACACTCACTAATTTTCTCTCTTTCCTGCTCTCTTTTTCCTCTCTCCCTGTTTTACTGCTTGGAAGCAACTTCCTCCGCAGCTAATGTGGCGTTTAAAAGAATAACAACATTACACTTCATTTCTTAATCTTGGCAGGCTGTCAAAAATACATTAAGAGGAGTCTTACTGGATACATCAAAGATTCATGCTATCTCAGTGTTCTCAAAGGTACATCCTTTACAGCTGTCAGATCCATAGTTTCTTATGTAAAGGTGCATTGTCAGTACACCTCTATAAAACCAAGATTCTTTTTTTGTATTATTCACCATCATATACACACAGGCCAATAATATTCACATGAGGTGTGAGCTAATTCTCAGATTCAAATCCAAGACACCATGTGCTCTGCAAAAACCTCCTTCTGCTGTTTCTCCCCCCCTCCGAACACAGGGTTATCCATCAAAACACAATGCATCTGCAAAATGCATATAGGCTTGTGTTGGGTAGGAAGATGGGAACATGAAACAACTGCATGGCAACAGTATCCTGGCCACATTCTGAAGATGATGTAGCTGCCAGCTGAGAAATCCAGGCCAAAACACAAGAGCCGTGGCTGAAAATCTAGCACCGACTAGTGATACAAAATAAAACAGTCTATAAATTAAGATAGGTTTCGGTATGCTGGCGATTGTGTTAAAAGGCAATCTCCTCATTGAGCAGATTCTTAGCTGGTGGTAATAGCTATTATGATAATGCTGCAGTCTGATAACAAACAGCAGATGAAACAAGATAAGGCAGTGCTACAGGAGAACTGCATCACCTCACGCTCTTGTGCTGTGCGTTCACACATAGATTAGAGCCTGTGCCTGTCAGACCTCGTGTTTTCACAGCTTTTGTGAATGATGCAGCCCGAGCACAAAAAAGGGACCAAATCCCCAAAATCATTGAAATTCAGATCCTTTCCGATTGTGAAGCTACCACATCCCTCTCTGCCTCTCTATTCATGTCTTTTATTCGCTTTTTTAAGCAGTCAGTGAGGGCCTGCTTTCGGCCGCGGTGGCATAGATAGACAGAGCAGGCGTGCGTTTGTCCTCATTGTGGAGGGATGCGAGAATCGGACGCCATCAGCGCAGCGGCTCCTTTCTGTCACACAAAATGAGGGACTATTGAAATGGGCTGTACATAGCAGGAAACCAGCGAGGGGCTGCTGTGAGAGGCGACCAAGTGGCATATCAGACAGCGCACACTCACTCCAGCCTCCCACAAATGCATTCAGAAGGTCACAGAGTCGCTTCACTGCAGCAGACTCTCCCATTAAAATTTAATCATAACAGCTTTATGTAAAAAGTAAAAAAAAAAAAACTAGGAGATCGGGCCGATGCCTTATTTTTTTGCCACCTCGTTTCTCAGGGTTACCCAAATGAAAATGATGTTTTACGTGTTTGAAGTGACGCTTTCTGTTGCTTCTGAAAACTTGCTGTTGTATCTCCACCAATCATCTGGGTGACTGCTGATGGCTAGATTTGCGCCTCGTGAAAGACGAGAGGAAGATATCATTGATTGTATCAGTCAGACTAATCAAATTATTAGCCTCGGATGGAGTGGTGGTCAGAGAAACAATGCTAGCATAATTCAGGAAGCTCGAGAGTGATTATCCTGTGGCTAATTTCGTGAGATAAGCTCCTTCCTAATAGAACTATTGATTAAGAACTCCAAGGAGCTCGGTTTGAGCTAGATTGCTTTTGGGATTACGGCCGTCCTATATTCTCTCCACATTTTCTCTCTTCTTTTGTTTCAATTAAACCCAAAACAAAGAGCCCTGTGTTTAAAAGAGGAAGAGCGGTTGGAGTAATTACCAGCTTTGCCTGCTGGTAGCGGTGAATTTAAAGTGAATCTCAAGAGCATTAATGAGGAATGAAAAACACTTTATGGAATTATTATTAACCGTTGCCGGAAAGCTGAGGGGAGGATTGACATGGGACTGGGCCCAATTAGACTTTGCGCCATGACAAGGAACCTGACAGCAGCCGTAGCTTTGCAAATTTAGCCAGACCATGGGCTGAAATAACCTATAATGCTTCAGCTGGCTGATGGGTGGGCACATGCTTGATGCCGCTTACAAGGAATGGATGTGTTTTATTGTCAAGAGCAAGAGACAGAAATGCAGTGCATCTGTTTCATTTCCAGCCCTTGAAGGATGCTTATTTAAACTGCAAGCATCACATATTGCTCCATCGGCAGTTAGTCAGGAGACCAATATTCGCGTGACAGGTTGTAACTAATTTCAATCTCAACCATGCTTGGAGTTGAAACATTCGTGTCGTTTACTCAATTTATGATAGCATGAAACTTCCAGGCCACTAGTTGCCACAAGGAAGGCTGCTTCTGGTCCTTTAATGCCGGAATTAATTTTCTCTTCGGATTTAAATGCTTTGAGAGTACAAGAGTGGCAAGCTGAGAGAGGAAATCATAGGGAATATACATGCTACTCTCCATTCCATATAGTGTCCATATAATACTCCTCTTCACGCAAAAGCCTCACTTCGACAGTTTAGTCATGGCTTTTGTTTGAATGGTAGAAATTTCAGCGCAGTGCTTGACATTTTCGCTTCGATAAGTCTAGAGTTCCCTATGTTTCGACATCAAGGTTCATGTTAGTTTTTCCTTTAGTGGAATGTAGCTTTCCAAACCTTGGGCTTTGATCTAAATCTTACTGTCATCAAAAAAAACAAGATCAAAAGAGAGGAGTCAAATGGAAGCAAACAGTTGGAAGATACGTCTCTGCTCTGAATGCTGCATCCGTAGGCTTAAAACCCAAGCTGATTTGGTATACAAAGTTGTTTGTGTGGGGTAGGAAGAAGACAAATGTATGGGGCAAGCAGGGCTGATTATTGATTTGGCTCAGGTCCTCACTGATTAACTGCTGTTGTAAATACCGATAAAGACACCTGCTTATGTTGTGATGAATGGTAGCAAGTTGATTTGCCACCCACAACTTGGGCGGCCTTTACACTATTTTCAGTGACCTAGCATCCAGATATATTCACAGACAGACTAGATTTTCACTCCGCTTTGCTTATCGGTTGTACCTTTTAGCAATTACCGATGAACATTTATTTAAAAGTAAATAACACACAGAGTAAAACCATTGGTCAATTCAACTCTCCAAATAACACAATCATCCCAAGAATGTGATTGTGAAGACTGCCACAACTGTATCCATAAAACATTTCTTTACATAAAAATTTGAAACGATCAGGGTATAAAATAATTGAACATTACAGACACAGAGTAAATGGTTCATCCATGCCATTTCACGACCAGACTGCATGAGAGCAGACAGCCAATTACCAGCAATTTAGCAGATAACTATTTATGTATTGGGAATATTTAGATAGCTGTTAACCACTGATTCGCTTCATACTGTGAAATGTGTGCAGTGTGATCAGGGATGCCAGAGAGGGAGAAAAAGAGAGAGCGACAGGCAGAAGGAATGGGATGATGAATAAATAGATTGGAAGAAGGAACAAAATGAACTCCCTCAGGCCAGTATAGCCAATTAGTTGCTGCACTCTACATTCGCTTTACTTTCAACTCACAGTAGCTTTCTATTAGACTGTTTTGCCTATTATAAAACATTATGCTTAGTGGCATCATTTGCCAGAACAAATGAATCATTATTTAATCCTTCTCTGAAAGAATGTAAAAAAATATATAAAAATCTATGTAAAATTAAACATTTTCTAATTGTGATTGCAAATAGTTTTTTATCAGTCAAAACAATGCTCATTTTTCTCTCAATTTTTTGACTTCCTTCATAAGACATTTGAATTATTATACAAACATGATTACAGTTCGGTGTTATGATTTATGAATCATGAAATTTAATTTAACTGGAATAAAAGTTTCTCAAGCCCAGAAAAGTTTTTTTAGTGCACCAAGGCAGAGTAACACTATTTAATCTGTTTTCACTTACTATGGTGCAATAATAGCACTTTTTATTCTAAAAATTACACAATGATTAATCACCCCACCATTAACAAATTATTCTTTCTTTGATATAATATTGTTAATAAAAAGCACAAAGGCCCTGCTGTTTACTATAAATGTTTTTTTTCTCT
Organism: Enteromius radiatus; assembly: GCA_032357445.1. NCBI lineage: Eukaryota > Metazoa > Chordata > Actinopteri > Cypriniformes > Cyprinidae > Enteromius > Enteromius radiatus. Next base: position 20,309,283 of record JAUCMS010000127.1, read on the forward strand.
CTGGAGATCAAAACAAGTTATTAATTACGGTGTAAAACATGTTGTTTCATGACTGTTTTATCTAAACTACAAGTTATATCCCTGACTGAAACACTTATTTGCCACAACAGGAGCATGTTTAATGAGCACAGTTCCAACTGGAATACACTTTAAATGCATAAGCACACATGTAGAAAGAGAAACATGTTCTCTAAACACTGTTGTGTTTTGAAAGTGTTGTTTTACTATGGCCAAAAGTACAATTTAATATATCTTTTGTCAATTGAATCCCTTATTTGAGCCTATAAAACCCAAATAAACAGGACTGTGCAAGTGGGTCACTTCCAAACTTTGCTTATTTGTCTTGTTTGGTCAAGCCGAGGCTCACCTGCAAGGTCAGGAGTATGACGGTGAACAGGGAGAGAAAATAAGGAGACTGTGTAGATGGTCCTACGTGATATTTTTTCTCAAGGTTACAGCCAGGATGAAACGGAGGGGATGGAGTGGGAGAGAGAGCAGGAAGATGGACCTTTGGGTTGAATTACATTTGTACATGAGTGGGAGAGACAGAATATCATCCAATGAGCACTCAAACACATGAGTGGTGTAACATGAAAATATAAAATCAATTCAACTGATAGCCGTCCTCTGTGGTTTCAGATGACGATGAATCTCGATACCGGAATGATTTTTTTTCCGTCTGTGTAATTTGCCTCGAAACAAAACATCCGTGAAAAACAATTGTTTTTGTGTTGACAAAGGTAAATCCTCATATTTGTTAAGAGCTTCAACCTTAAACGTTCATTTCTCTGTGAGGGTCTCTAGCTTAAACAGATAAATAGCTTGGTTTTCCAACGTTGGAGGCAGAATTGATTTTGTCCTCTAGCTTGACAGATAGCCCTGAAAGTAACAAATAGCGAAGAAAAGGACAAATCTTTGAAGCGCAACACTTATTAACTTCATGAGTGTTGGGAAGGTGCAGTAATCTAAAAGAGATCTAGTCCTCCATTAGGAGAGGAAGGAGCCATCAGCCGGCAGAAACCTTGTGAAAAAGAAGCCTTGCTAATTCCTCCCACCTGCTGACAACAGATAATTGAAAAGCGAGTCTGCAGACCCTTTGAGTATGAACCGGATATGGACTTGTCAATTAACTTGCTCTGCCTGTTTGAACTCGACTGATCAACAGTCTTTGAATTTCTCCTCTGCGAACCCATGCCATGTTGAGTTTGAGTTACAGTGGATGTTGCAATATGGCAAAATAGGGCATTACATTTGAGGGTCCCGCTCTCAAAGGAGCACTATGTTAAAATAAACTTGTGGTTGACACTTTATTTCTTTCCTTCGAGCTAGCGGGCAGGGTTGAATGGGTATGACCTTGCCGTGTTACTGAGGGAAAAGAACAGAGGAGAAAATGTAATTTCCACCGCAAAGATCTTGAGAGAGCAACTCGCTTTAGACGGCATGCAGCCTGTCATGTGACTGAATGTTGGGTAGTAATTATTAAACAAAAAGAATGCTTAGCGCGGTTCTAAAATGGGAATGTTGATGCATACTCAACATATCATGCTTTCAATGTAAACTACTGCACATTTAACTCGCTTTTTGAGGAAGTGGCACATTTATGACAATAGAGATGGGCTTTTAATAACAACATGCTTGCTTGCTTGTTACAAAACTGGCTCGAATTGAAGAATCTAATACAAGTGCGCTGCTTCCTCTTCCTATATGCAGAGTGGCTCTCATTGACTACTGTATATTTCTTCAAATCAATCAGACTAAAGGAGAACATTTCTGTCAGAATATATTGCATGCCAGGAACGGCTGGTTACACTGAAGTGCCCTGAGGTAGATTTGCCTTTAAAGACACAATTCTCTGCATGGAAATTCATGTGGGGGTGTTGACTAATAAGATGAGCTATTGACCATGTGAGTGAGTTCACTATATTGAGAATTACTCCGTCAATGCAATATTCTGGCAATGCAACAGAGAGAAGCAGTTTTTTCCTTCTTCATACATTATTCATAGTTGCCTGACAGACTTTGATTTGTATGTTTACAGAATGGGGGCTTCCTGAGCGATGATTTAATCTTTTAATTGGATAATAAATCCAACACTTTGTGTAGTGGCTTTTCAATTGCCATCAGTTGACCACCGAGGCCAAATTAGTTTTAAAGCATTTGCATAATTTAGCATTTGGGCTAAAACAAAGGTTACAATGGTTAGGAACAAAGACTGAAGTGTGTGTGTGTGTGTGTGTGTGTGTGTGTGATCCATCATTTAGTTCTGGAAGAAGAAGAAGAAAAAAAAAACATCAGCCAAAGCATTTGTGTTAAATGATAATTAGGCTTTTTGGCTATTCCTTTTTTATTTAAACTATCATAATTTTCACTTTGCCCATTGGCAAGCATTTGCAAGTTGCAGGCCAAGAAATAACAGCATAAATGTTTACAGTTCGTTTTTTTATCAGTGGTAAAACAGGTACATATTTCTGCCCATGAGCCGAGCTATTTTCTTCCTGTGGGAGTACTATGCGACAACACAACTGCGATTTTTTTGATATTGGAAGCAACGGCCATGTTTAATTAGGGAAACTGTGATCACACCATGCAGACCTACTGTAATTTTTAAGTGATTTCCATCTGCTTTTGTTTGCTTGTTCAAAACCACCAAGCAAATTTGTCAATAATTTTAATGAGCCAACACCTTTGACCTGTTCTCTCCTCAGACAAATTCTCCCAATTATAGTTAAAGGGCAGAGGTGGTTGTTTGGCAGATATTTGGGAGACATGCATATTGAACAGAAATTTGCATTGCAAGAGATGTCACACATAATAACAGTTTAAAAAAACCTTGCTATGCCTCCGGAGGCTTGATGCCTGCTCAGCCAGGGAAGATCGTGATAGATTCAGCGTGATTAAAACATCCCGTTCTTGGCAGCTCTGTTTACGTCATGACCTTCACCCTCACACCTCCTCATGCCACACAAGTCGTTTAATCGATGTAGTAATTCTCTCACAGTACCCTGATCGCTCTGCTCCCCGACTGTATGCAGATCACACTCGATAGATAAACGAGGGATAAGCACCCTTGACAATAACGGCCCTTTTGATCTAGCTGAGGAGCACTAATATGAAATTGTTATCGCTGAAACTACTCACCTTATTTCACGCCGGAACTCAAACGAATATTTTCTTTTGTTATGTATTTCTGATGCACCTGAAGACACTCGGAAATGGAAACTGCAAATCTATGCATTAAACAGATGGCTGCATGTAGGCCTTTTCCTTCACCTCTCTTTGCAGTTTCATTCAATCAAAATAGTCAGGGCCATGGATCGCAGAATGGACCAAAAGAAAGGGGTTGTGGGGGTATTGGAAATTGATGCTAGAGGGGTGTGGTTTTCTTGATGAGAAGGACATTATAATGCATTATAATTTAAGCCATGATTCTTTTTAAAATAGAGATGACAGTTCTCCCATGATTTTGAAAATAAAACATTAGACAACCAAAGTAAATAATTTACGGCTAATTTAACTGAGGTTCTAAAATGAGCCTTTAGCCTATGTATTTTTGTATGTCTTATTTGCACCAGACCTCAAAAGTCCCCCTAGCTTCACGTTACTTTGAGTTGTGCTGTATTTTTCTCTGAGAGAACACTCTTTCTGTGTCTTGTAGGTTGTGAGTTTGAAGGAAATGATATTTTTAAATAGTCAAAAATAATAGATACCCTTGAGATATGATTCTGCAAATGTGTGAAAACAAATTGTGTTGATATATGCACACTACACTTGAACCTACATAATATCATAATGCATCCTCTGGGTTTGCATAAATGTATTGGAATTCACTGACGCGAGAAGTATTTAATTCTGGGTCACTTTCACTTGCTTTACAAATGGGAGCTACTTAAAGTTTACCTAATCAATTATTAAAGCTGGCCTGTCTACTTACCATGATGTGTATTTGACCAGTCCAATTAGCAACCCTGTGTCTCATGGAATGTAACTTGTATGACATTTTGGCAAGTCCTTTCAAGTCTTTTCATAAGCCCTAAACCAAGATCTCCATCAAAGCACACAGCTGAAAGTGGCTGTGAGATTGAAATTGAGCTTGCTCGATCAATTTAGGAAGTAAAGTTTGAAGGTTCAGGGCTTATGCACAGTGAAATAGTGTCAAAGTTGGATTTGGATTTAACCCTTTAAAAGCTTAATTGTTCTACTCTAAATATAGCCATATATTATGATCAATTAATTAAAATAATGATAAAAACATAACATTATAATAATATAATTTTATAATATAAAAGGGTAGGATTTTTTCTTTCTTCAAGCCATTGTAGGGTCATGTACCTGATTCATATGTCCCTGGCTCTCAGTTTGTTTGTTTTTTTGCAGTAGTATATATCACATGCTATTTATGTAGTTTCGGTAAAAAAAAATTAGTTTTTGCATGCTGTGACACTGCAACACTGCTCCAGGTGTGTGTTCACAGTATGTGTGTGGTTGTTCACTTCTCACTGCTGTGTGTGTGCACTTGGATGTGTTAAATGCAGAGCACAAATTCCTAGTATGGGAAACCATATCTGGCCGCACTTTTTCACATTTTTTTTTTTATAATTTCTGATTTGGTTTAATCCATTATTGAAAATACATTGTCTTTGTTATAAGTCAAACATCAAATATGTTTTTATAGTTGGAAAAGAAAATATAAAAACTGAGAGTATACTTATATCTCCCCTATAGGATTGACTTATAACTTGGCTATTCTTCATTGCCAGTGTTGTTTATGGTTGTTTTCTTTTTCTCATACAGTCTTTTACTTTTTAATGTCTCTGTTATATCATTAATCAAAGCTCTGAGTTGCCTTTACGCAGCATGTTCCAGTGCAGTAGTCTGTTACATTTTTCAAGCGTCAGCATTTTCTCCAAGACCATCTCTTGCTATTTTAAGAACAGGAGCAATATGATTGTCTCTCTGTTCTTTTGCCTTTCTTCTGCCTTGGAATGAATCTCTCTCTCTCTCTATCTTTTTTCTCAGCAGGTTACCATCAAAATGGTGGCCAGAGAGGCAAGTGGGCACAGCTACCTGGTGGCATGCTGGCAGCCCATTCTCATCCTGATGCTGGGTACCGTGCTGTCCGGCTCTGCCACTGGCTGCCCCTCTCGCTGCGAGTGCAGTGCCCAAGAGCGCTCGGTCGTGTGCCATCGGCGGAAGCTGATCGCCCTCCCCGAGGGAATTCCCACTGACACGCGGCTGTTAGATCTCAGCAAGAACCGCCTGAAAGCCATTAACCCGGAGGAATTCCTCAACTATCAACACCTGGAGGAGCTACAGCTCAATGAGAACATCATTTCGGTCATTGAACCAGGGGCCTTTAGCAACCTCCTTGGCTTGCGAATACTGGGGCTACGCAACAACAAGCTGAAGTTGATTCAGCTGGGAGTTTTCACTGGACTCAGTAACCTCACACGATTAGATATTAGTGAGAATAAAATTGTCATTTTGTTGGACTACATGTTTCAAGATCTCTACAACCTGAAAGAACTGGAGGTAGGGGACAACGACCTGGTGTTCATCTCTCACAGGGCCTTTCATGGCCTCAGCAGCCTAGAGCAGCTCACTATGGAAAGATGCAACCTGACCTCTGTGCCAACAGAGGCCTTCAGTCATCTTCACAACCTGCTGACCCTCAGGCTGCGGCATCTCAACATCAACATGATTCGAGACTTTTCCTTCAGGAGGCTCTATCGACTCAAAGTCTTAGAGATAGCAAACTGGCCTCTTTTAGAAACCTTGACCACAAAGTCCCTCCATGGACTTAACATCACAACCTTGAGCATCACAAACTGCAATCTCACTGCCGTCCCTTACGAGGCCATTCAGCACCTGGTATACCTTCGCTATTTCAACCTGTCTTTCAATCCAATCGAGGTTGTGGAGGGTAACAAAATGCACAATTTGCTGAGGCTCCAGGCATTTCACTTGGTTGGGGGCCGGCTAGTCAGCATTGAGCCTTATTCCTTCAGAGGACTCAACTACCTTCGGGTTCTCAATGTATCCAGCAATAGTCTAAGCACTTTAGAGGAGTCTGCCTTCCACTCGGTAGGCAACCTGGAGACACTGGCTCTTCACGACAACCCACTGGCATGCGACTGTCGTCTCCTCTGGGTATTTCGCCGTCGATGGCGACTTAACTTCAACCGCCAGCAGCCATCTTGTGAATCACCAGAGTTTTTACAGGGTAAAGAATTCAAAGACTTCCCGGATGTTCTCCCATCAAATTATTTCACCTGTCAGAAATCCAAGATCCGGGATCACAAAGCCATTCATAGATTTGTGGATGAGGGGACCACTGTCCAATTCCCTTGCCAAGCAGATGGAGACCCAGCTCCCATGATTATGTGGCAGTCTCCAAAAAAGCAATTCATCACTACTAAAACCATTGGCCGGCTGTCGGTGTCTCCGGACGGCACCCTCGAGGTTAGATACGCCCAGATACAAGACAATGGCACATACGCCTGCATTGCTGTCAATGCAGGAGGAAACGACACCCGTTTGGCTCACCTACACGTTCATAGCTACTCTCCCAATTGGCCCCATCAGCCCAATAAGACCTTTGCTTTCATCTCGAACCAGCCCAATGATAACGGTGCCAATGGAACTGGTGCGACGGACCCCTTTCCCTTTGATATGAAGACTCTCATTATCGCTACCACCATGGGGTTTATCTCTTTCCTGGGAGTTGTGCTGTTCTGTCTGGTGCTCTTGTTCCTCTGGAGCCGTGGGAAAGGCAATGCCAAGCCAAACATTGAGATTGAGTATGTGCCACGGAAAGTAGATGGAGAAAGCAGCCCAAACGAGGGATCTCACAAGATCAGTATGAAGATGATTTAAAAGACTAATCGCCCTTGTGTGTGCATTACGTGAATAGGTGTTCTTGACAACAGACTTACCGTGAGGGAGGAATAAGGGAGTAATCTTTGCACCTCTTGTGGAATTGAGAAAAGTACAATGTTCCGGAAAAAAAGCCTTTTACATTTTTTTACAGACTGTACAGAGCAATCACACAGGGATTGTGTCCTCAAAGGGGAAGCTGACAGGTCATTTGAGGGTTTCAAAAATCTGTGTACTTGTTCGGGTAAGTGTCGAAAAACATAGTCCTGTTGAAATTTGTGCGAAAGCCAGAATCGGGAGGACCGGTATGAATTCATACCCGTCCTCTCATCTTTTTTTGTCTGTACATAAGTATTTCGATGTACATTGGGCAATACAGTGGTTGAAAGCAGCCAATCAGAGGTTATGGGTTGTTGAGCCTACTGGAGTGCATGTGCTATATCTAGATACATGCAAAGTGTATAGGTCTAATTAAATCACTGTAAATGTCCATTACCAACTCTTTATAAGAGATCAATTTGTTTAAAATGATTTATTGATTAGGCTTGACAATCATTAATATCTCAAAGGTCAAGTATTAATCATTAAATATGGTTTGATGGTGCAATTTCAATTTTGACACCTTACATAGTATCATAAAGCCAAATGTAGCTTTGAATTTGAAGCCATTTGCTTTGACTGAACACGTGACAAAACTATTGGACCTGTGGTTGTACTCACACTAAACTACTATTCCATCTGACAGATCTCTGTTTTTATTCACCTACCGGTGACAAGTTTACAATTTTATTGATTTAGTCATCAAAATGTCGTCAATTTGCCATGCTATGATGCATTTTCTACCACTCTCACGAGGCAGGTGTTACTCGGTAGGTAAATGGGTTCTACAACCCTTGAAACACTTACAGTGTTGATTTTGGGACAATGGATGGCTGTAAAACATATTAAAATGACAAGCTTTTATACTTCAATGTCTTTGCTCATTTCTTTTGCTCTGCTCCATGAATTAAATCTTGAGAGCTGGTGAGGTACACAGAAAGATAATGTACTGCTAAAACCTTCACTCTCTCTTACATGTCATATTACTATTCAACATTTTCTAAAAAAACATCTTTTCTCTGTAAATACTCATTTCAAAGTTAGTGGGTAGAACACATCATGACATTAGTTAGAATGGATAAGAAGTGTTAAGATTGTATGTTGTGTTGAGCCCATATATGCCTGACTCTTCCTAATTGAATCAACTCAAAATGCATTAGTTTTGACCATAAAGAAAAAACAATAAGCAATGGGTTAAAACTGATCAAAAGTCCTCATGTCACATTATTCTTACATATTTAATGTCTACAATGTAGGTGATAAATAAGTAATAGTAAAGCTCTGTATAGTAATTTACTATAAGCTCGGTTTGCAGTCAAAATCCCCAAATGCTCTGAAAAAAGGAACTTTTCATTGTTATTTTTGAGAATAGATATGTATGATTTACTCTACAACAATGAACTGCTATGCATTTATTTACTCTGTTCAGTAGTTCAGTAGTTATATGCAACTCCCAATACAGAGAGAGAGGGAGAAAGAGAGAGTAATCCATAACACGTTGTAACAAAATCCACAAACATTCAGAGATCCTTTAGTTTTGACTGCATTCGTTTAGACAAAGCTACCAGGGACAAAGCCACCGCACATATCAGGATAGGGCCAATCTGACAACCCATCATCTTGCACAGGGGCATAATGGAAAACGTGTCAGCTGGAGTCTAAGCACAGAGACTTCATGTTTAAATGGGAAGTGTTGGTTGTGTAAGATTGTCTTCCTGCCCTTTTTCTACTGAGATGACTCACAAATAGTTAGCCAACCCGCACAGCTCTTTAATACTGAGCAAATACAACAGCAAGGGAGGGAGTGGAGAACATTAATGAGAGAGGAAGTGGAGCATCCAGATGCCAGAGAGAAGAAAGGCAAAAATGAAAGAATAGAGATGATTAATATTTAGTGAGGTAAGACCATTAAGAACAAAGCCAATATCTGGTAATAGAGGCTCTGTTATTCAAACATGATTTATTCAAGTTAATACAAAGTTAGCTAAAATATTTAGTAACTATCTGCCACTATAATATTAATTTAAATTAAGGAGGCATTTTTCCCCTCTGTCTCTGTTGAATTGCTTTAAGTACTATTTCATCTATTTGCTATTCATATGTTCCGCCTCCTTGGTCTTGCGTCTGAAGGTTTTAGTAAAATGTTTCTCTTTTACTTTTTTTTTTTTCTTTTTACAAAGTTTACAAATAAATGGCAAGTAATGCGCTAAACTAATTATTTTTTTTTTACTGTTTTCCTGCTAAATGTGCTCCAGTAATCTTTATTTTATTTACAACTTCAATAATTTCTTCAGTGTACTGAATTAATAGTCTTAATAGTCAACAACATATTTTAAAACAAATGTGCATATCTGAGTGTAATTCATCATAATGAAGCTGCCACTGTAATTTCTAGATTACTGTTACACAAAATGGTCATGCGGTTTGTTACTCCTACAGGCTATATGGATAAACTAACACTGATTAGCTGTGATGTCTGTGAGGTAAGTGTTTCTGTTATACAGTAAAAGTGAACTGCCCAGTATTTTAATTATCATGCCACTTCATTCATCTTGAGGAGTGTATTTAGCCTCTGACTTATAAAGAATTTGTTCATCTGTAGGCTCACAGTGAGAGGATGAATGCTACATGCAATTTTGGATCAGTGAAAACATATAATGTTTGACATAATTTGTTAAAAAGCGGGGAGTTAGTAACACACATGTACAGTAAATAGTTTTATATTAGACTTGCTGTTAATTTCCTAATATATTTTGCTCAAAAATGTTATTATAAAATATTATTATATATTCCAGTGATCAGTTTTTGCTCAAAAAGATACATAACCATTGACTGTGCATAATGTGCAATGATATTTTCTTGTTAAGGGCCCGCCATTAGTCAATTTTGTGTTCAACTTCAACCTATTTTTCTGTAAAAAGGTTAAATGGTGTTGTACAAAACATGTTTTGAAAGGGAAATGTCATGGGTTAACAATTTCTGTTTTCCAATGTGTGATTCAGTGTAATTTAGTAAAAGAAACACAGAGTACATACATTTTGCAGTTCTGTGAGGGCTCTAAAAATGTAGAGCTCAGGGGCAACAATGCATTATTGTTTTGGGAAGCTACTGCCTTATATTTAAAAACTGACCACTAAAGAAAAAAGTATGATATTAACTACTGTGGGCCTGAGGTAGGAATATGTAATTTCTTATAAGACTAAAAGTAACCTTAAAAAAAAGTAAATTAAATTATAGTATTCATAATAGAAACATGGATTTTAAAGGAAAGTTGGCTATCAGAATGCACACTTAGGTTACTAACCACTTAGGCTCCATACTTTTTTCAATTTATTTTTGTCAGGCTGAGAAGAAATATAGGGCTGAGTAACAGTGAAAGCCAACACCATGTTGCAACGGTCCTATTACTGAGCCTTGTGGTATTCCATACTTGTGATCAATATGATAGCTCTTCATTCACTGCTATGAACTGATGACAGTCAGATAAGTATGATTTGAACCATGACAATAGAATTCCACTAATGCCAACATAATTGTCTAGTTTATTCCTAAAAATGCTGTGGTTGAAAGTGTCAATGTGTGCCACTGGTATATTCATATAGACTGTTTATGGGTCATACTGTAGATCAGGGGTGGGCAGCTTCAGTTCTGGAGGGCCAGTGTCCTGTAACTTTCTAGTGATCTTGAAGACATTTATTAGCTTCTTCAGGTGTGTTTGATTAGGGTTGGAGCTAAACTCTGCAGGACCAAAGTTCAAAAATAAGATGAGCAAGGGATTGTTCAAATTAAGTTAAAACGCAATAATTGCAAAGTTGTCTGAACTTAAACTTTAAAGATTACAAAAAAAAAGTTAATTCTAAAATTAATACTAAAATTATATGTTTTTACAGTTTAAAATATAAAAACCGTTTGGCATTTCACTCATGGGCAGGCTTTCCTCACTGTATCCTCATTCCAGGCTATCAAAAATATGCGCTTATCAAATATGAAGGTGTTGGTCAAGGTCATTCTAAATTGGCATTTCTTATTGGTCAGTGTGTTTAACTGTTGGCATGCAGTCACCAAGCAACAGCATAAACACTATAAAAGACTGCAGGCTACCATAAAGTGTACATATTAAGAAATCGTAACAAGTTATAGATTGAATACTGCACGAGGCACAGAATTACAGTGAACTATTATAAAGACATAATATAAGATAAAGCTCAGCCAAAACATATAGATTAAGGAATGACAGTATGGTTTTCTGTCGCTATTCACTTCTTTGAGCAGCTAACTGAATAAATCAACCTTGGAAAGAATAGATATATGTAGAGTGAATTATTCTGGCATTGTGGGCTTGCTCTTCATGCATAAAGCAGCGAGGAGAATGGCTCACTCATAGAATAGTTTTATTTGTAATGCGGTCGCTCTGCTGGGATCAAGTGGAGTAATTCTGTAATGTTCACAAACAGCCAGGAGCCGTCATCTCTTAAATAACATAAGGGCACAATGGTGCTACTTTTCTTGAGGCATTACCTACGAGTCATGGAAGTTGCTATCTTTTAGAGCTAAGCCTCCAGTGTAAACTGTCTATACAGCTGTTGTGCTCAATAATGGCACGTGATCATTTCTTTTCAATTAGCTCCACCGATCAAACTTAGCTCTTAGATTACTAATCAGTTTAGCCATGGTGAAGCAGGAGCCCTGCAGCAGAGGAGAGTAATTACAGGCAGATTGGCCACTGCTGAGAGCCAATGACACAAAGCGTCTGTGTGATGGAGGAGGATGGCACTCATCAGGGTCTCACAGGCTCACCACATGTGCTCGCTATTCCTTGTGCATTCTCTTTACATAATACTTTACAGTCAGGAACTCCTTAAGAGACAAAAGCTGTCATGATGTAGTGATCCTCACTGTTTTTACCCCATATTAATGTCACACTATTTTTTAAAAATATGGTACCACTTTATTTTGATAGTCCAACTACTAACTAACTCTGCAAATTCATGTCAACTACCAGCCATTACTGTCTATATATTGTTAAATCTTGGATTTTACTCTAAGTGTTACCTAACCATTCATGAATAATTAGAGTAGTTTGGTTTTGCTATGATATATTATAGACATTTTTGCAGTTTATTTAATATGTGGTTTAAATACGTTTCATAAGTAAGAATTTGTGGATATGAAAATTTCATAAAATTGAGACCAATGATGGCATAAGGATGCTTACTTCTCACTGGAAATTGCACACTGCCAGATGAGTTTGAGACTGTTTTGTGAATCTTTTTTAACTAACTCATTAAAAAAATTTGGTTCAGAAGAGTGACTGAATCCACTACAACTATATTCACACTCTACGGATGTGATTAACGAACACCACCTCATGAGATGATATCTGCACACCTGCATAGGGATGCACACAATCTTTCGATTTTTAGATTGTCACAGTGTGAAGCCCTAATGTCACCTCTCTGGAACTCTCTGCATCACACAGCTCATTCCACAGTAATGCACTGGGCATAATTTCCATCAAATGCACTTTCAGTGCGCTTATATTCTTGAGTGCAGAGCAGTTTCATCTCGATTGACCAGTGGAGACAGGTGGCACATTGGCTCTTATATTAGATTACAGGGTGAGATACTGCCAACCATCAACATGCTGAAGTGGTATTTAACCATCGCAGAGTACTAAGTGAGGAGGCGAAATATGAATTAATGGAACCGCTCCCATGTGGCTAACAGCAGTAAGTAATCAAGTAATTCATATGCTTTTCCTCCCTGATAGGTGCTGCCAGCTGTGTCTGTGCTGCATACGGAGACGACAGTTCTCTGATGCCAGCTTGGGTATGATTAGGAGGACTACCATACCAAAATGCCAGCTGCTGTGACTTTCTACAAGAGCAATCACCAACACTATTGTTGGGACTGTCTGAATGTGCCAAAAAGCAGTAGACAGGGTTTCTGAGATTTATGACAGATAGTTTGAGTAGTGATGTGCAGAGAGTTTTCTAGGGGCAGGAGCTTAAATGTAAAAAAGACAATCTGCAAATCCAGATCAGATCGCTCCACAAATGCAAATGAATCTGTCCAGTTTGACTGTAAAGAGCAATGCTCGTCGTCTTTTTTTTTTTTTTTTTTGCCATTTCATGTTGGTGTATACATGACAAACAGGCACTGATGAATATGCAGCATTTCAACCCCTCCTCCCTTTGTTACAGTTTCTACGTCTAACAGGCCATGACGCTCACATCATTACACATCATCACTATACATCATGTTCTTATGCAGTGAAAAAATGCATCGATGAGCAAAGAGGACACTAACATCTGCTTTGGTTCTGATTATAATGTTTATCACACTAAAACCATGCATTTTAAACCATATTAGTTCAAAGATTTACGTCACTCAACCCAAAATGAAAATGTTGTCATTAATCACTTATCCCCATGTCGATCCAAACCTATAAATGCTTCTTTCATCTGCAAAATACAATTTAAGATACTTCGGATGAAAACCAGGAGGCTTGTGACTGTCTCTCCAAAATGGCACTACAGTGACGGTGCCGAATTATTGAATAAAGTCGTTATTCCCATAGCATCTTAGCAGACGCAGGACGAGTGAAAGTGTCGACAGGGAACAAATAGGTTACTTCCGTAACCCAGGTTCCCTGAGACACGGCTACAAGCATAAGCATTTGTCACTTCATTCAAAGTAACCTAAATCCTGTGGCGAAGCGGCCGCTTATATAGACTCGGCCCCGCCCATTCAGACATGTTTCGGCGGGAACTGCGGCCATAGGTTTGCACAGCCACGCGACCAACTGATTGGTTCGTTTTTATAGCACTGCATGAACCAATGGCTGTGCAGTTTCACTGCGTGATTGAATAAGGCTTCAGTTAGTTTTTCCCATAGCATCTTAGCAGATGCAGTATGAGTGAAAGTGTCGACAGGGAACAGTCGGTTATGACTGTGAAGGTAAATGGCAGCCAAAGACAGAACAGCTAGCATGCTTTGCTTTCACCATGGTTTTCAAACTGGTACACCGTTGCTTTCAAAATTAAAATACATTGGGGACCTGATTATAGTGCTTAAAACCTGGAAAATCAAATTTCACTTGGTTTGTTTGTTGGACATAATAGCAGATTCAGTGTTATGATTGGTCAGTTTTTACATAATTGCATTTAAAATATGTTTTGTTTTATTAACAGTGTGTAAATTTGAACTCTCAGACTGTGAACCCTTGCACAGTTTATGAGCTAACCTGATAACCATGTCTAAGTAATTGGTACATGGCAAGACTATATCGCATAGCAAGCCAGCTTCAGATGGAAAAATTAGGCTAAAGAAAATGAAAATATGCCTGCTGTAACGAAGCGGACAACATCAGATGAGTGGTAAGTAAGATTTATTCAACAGGCTGTGAATCTCCACAGAGAAATA
>JAUCMS010000127.1:20325929-20339747 GCA_032357445.1 Enteromius radiatus
GATTATATATATATATATATATATATATATATATATATATATATATATTTTTTTTTTTTTTTTCCTCTGGGCAGGTGAGGATTAGGAAGAAAATGAAGAGTAATGACAGGGAAGATGGAATAAGTTCTCCCACCTTACCTTCAATAACCTATGGCTCCTTAGATGAAGGGAAGGACGGTGGACCAAATTCAATGTGCAGTATTCAACAGTCAGGTATTATCAGTAATACAGCGATCTCCTCTGTTTTTCAACCTTTGTGCTCTTGAAGCGTCTCTCCTCTGATATCCTTAATTTCCCCTCTCCATTCTCAGAAGGAGCAAACACACATAGAAGATGTGGTGAGCTCCAGTTAGTGTCCATGTGTCTGTACTCACTTGCTAAATACCCTATACCCTTTGATTGCTTTTTTCACAGACAAATTTATAATACTGACTCTTTAACTGAACCACATGCTATTTTGTGTGTGTAAACCTTCATATCACAGTATAAAACGAACACACATCATGTGTTATTTTGAAAGCATTGATCTTGCTCTCTCTCCTTAGAGCGGGTGCCATCCTGGAACTCTCTATCCTCTTTCCAGTTCTCTACAGCACCAGGTGGGTAACAAAACTTTGTTGGCTTGTTGAAATTAAAAAATAAAATACAAAGCCATTTCAGTCTGAAATGATGTCTGTGTTTTGTGTGTCTTTAGGGAAAAAGCCTGGCAGTTTGGAAGCACAGGCTCGGCCCACGCTCCAGAGGAGCAGCAGCATCGCAGATGATATGGAAACCGAGCTGGAGCGAGAGATTTCGCTCGTTCCAGTCACTCATGTGTCTCAGTGAGTAAGAACGGACCATTTTTAGCATAATTTAAACCAAGTCTATATGCCACCCGCAGACAGCAGACAGACAATTATTCAAGTTTCAGAAAGTTTCAGCTACTTACAATCTTTCAGAACTCACGGATGGCACGTCATGCGATATCTGGCGGATAGGCAATTAAAAAAAGTGTTAGCTCGATGGTGTCAGAGTTGGCACACCCCTGCACTTCACACTCACAATATTGCCTCTGTAAATGCAAATGAGGTCTAATCATCCCACTAATCTCTGCAGTCACTGGATTCTCGGCTCAAATCTTTAAAACACTTTTAACACATCTGCGCTATCTCTGCTGGAACACATCTCAGCTTTCCAAGCCCACCCACCTCAAGTGAAAACACAGCTAGCAGAAGAAGTGCACGGTGTATGTTTCTGGGCCCCAAAGCATTCCCATAAAGAGTGGTTATGTTGCAGGCTGTGTTTTGCCTGTGAGGAGGTTATTATCAGAATCTCTTTGGCCCATTAGCTGGCCAGCATGTGGAACAGCGCAGGGTCTGTGTATACTGCAAACCATTTACTTACGCAGGCAATGGAGCGATCCTGTCTCTGAATAATCTAATGAACCATGTCTCTGTTGGGGGTATACAGACCATTAGATTATCCAGAGAGCCCCTTAACATCTGCGAGGGGATCCTCCACTCTAGAGTGTCTAACCTTGGGCCTCTATTACCTGATTATCTGAAAATACAAAGGTGTACAGCTTGAACTTTTATTTATTTTGAGAAACCACAAGAGGGCAGTGGAGGTGTTTTTGTAGACCAAACCCTTCTCCTTCAATGTGCGAGTTTTTCCGAGTATACACACTCTTGGTAAAATCATACTATTGCTGCTTTAAATGTGTATTATATGTATAGGGGAAGTCAAACTGAGAAAAAGCATTGCTTTTAAACACTGCAAGCAATTGTAGTCTAAGATACAATTTGCACAGTTCTTGCGTATTTACATTGACCTTGATGGAGCTGAAACTGTAGCTGAAATAACTACAATATTAATCTCAGAGTCAGAACTGAAACCATTACATGTTGCTTATACAAAGAGATTAATGTAATCATCTGGAAAAATGTAGGTGGATTTGACCAAAGCAACTTAAAAGAGATTTGAATTTTAATTAGGTAGGTATAATTAATTTTTTTTTCTCAAGTATGATTCCTTTCTAAATCCTCATTCTTAGGAGACATATTGCATCTCCTCTACAAAGGAGCCTTGTCACTACAAGCTTTCATTTGATCTTTGAAGTTTAATGAGCTTTCATTCGCCTCACACTGAGATGCAATGGCAACAGCTGGCTGTTCTCTCCCTGTCTTTTCTCTCTCTCTCTCTCTCTCTCTCTCTCTCTCTCTCGTCCTGCTCTGTGTGGGTGTGAGTACATGTTTGTTTGTTTGTTTATGTCCAGCAGAGCAGGGTGGGGACTCAAAAAGACCAGAACCATAATGTCTCTTCTCTCCTCTGCTCATCTTTTCTCATCTTGCTCAATCTCTTCTCCTCTTCGCTCCTGTCTGCTCTTCTGCGTTCCCTTAGGACATTTGTCCTGCTCTGACCTTTGACCCAGGCTGTTAACTCAAGAGGTGGGAGAGGCACAAAAGCCTCCTCTTGCCTGCAGCTGAAACAGTTCGGCTGCATTGGGGGGTGGGGAAAGAACAATGCCACAGAAACATCTTTCTGCCTTCTGCGCTACTAAAACACACACAGGAAAATATCATCACCTACACACTCTTACTACTAAATATAGGACTGGTTGTTATGCGTAAAAAATAAATTTGTCATTTGACATTTGAATTTTTAATTCACAATTTTTTTTTAGAAAGCAGTCATAGTCGTTACTTCACATCAAATACAAAGGTGTCTTTCGCAGCTGCCTCGATCAAACAAAATAAACTCCTGTCCAGAGCCACACAGGTATATAAAGATGAAATCAAAGCAAACGCAGGTGCGTCTGAAAGTGCCCATTTGTACTCGCACGTATCTGCTGTTTCAGTCTTGTAGGGCTGTGGTGTGAGGTTTACCAAAGGAGACCCGAGCTGAAAAGATTGATTTATTCTCAGTAAACAGAGAAGGACTTCTAGTGGTGGAGGCCAAGCCAGGCCGTCTACACTGGTGCAGAGACAAAGAGCTATTGTCTGCGGCTCTACACACGCCAACAATAGCCTGATTGACAAGCAGCCCTAGTCGTAATGGGCTTCTGGGTTAAAGAGCGCAACAGTGACTTTTGTTAGAAACACTCTTGTCTTCCAGAGCAATAATCTTCATGCTAGTAATTTCACAAAAATCATTTGCAGTATGTACGAGAGCACTATATACATATCTTCCCAAGAGCTGAGCATGACACTAAGCAATTTATTTTTTAAAGTCACCAGGTTCATGATGGTATTTTTGATTCAACAGTTAAATATATGAAATATTTCACACACAGAGACTGTTAGAAGCGAGTACAGTGTGTGTGATGGGAGTATGCCTGTGTGATTTGGAGTGTGAGGCGTGCTGAATGGGACAGAAACATTGGCTCACTAATGCCTCTTCAGCGCGGCTTGCCAGCACAAGTTTCTTTATCTTGCCCGTCACGGCCCCTTTTCTTCCCCCCTTAACAGTAATTGTGTTTCGTTACAGTGTGTTAGAGCTAACGAGGGACATGGAGCGAGAGTCAGCCAAGCAGTGAAAGACAGACAGAGAGAGAGGGAGAGTTGCTCAGCAAGAAAGAACACATCCCAGATGATTCTCTCATTTGCTGTCAGACCAAAAGCCCAGCAAGACTCTCTGCAGAAGTTTGTAACAGAACACTGCACATGGTGAACTTGACAACTAATCGGGCAAATTCCTGCGAGCAGCGGTTGCCAGCAGCAGTGCTTTTTTTTTTTAATTGGACATTATGAATAGCTGATGCAAAAATTCTTACATCATTTACTCACTCTCTTATTGTTCTAAACCTGACCTGTCTCCTGACAGACAAATCTATGACAATATTAAAGAAATGGCTGAAAACTCGTCGGACCTAACTGCATCCTGCTGACAATAAAATAAGACTAAATGATAAGTTTTATTCAATGCTTTCTGCTCACAATTTCAAGTGTTTGAAACTTGTATTGCTAGCATCACTTATTGCTTGATGAATCATTTGTAGGCTGCTTTGCATAAAAGTGACTAAATAAATTAATAAATGTATGAATGTATTTTGGGGAAAATGATCTGTGATCTTATATACACACAGTACTCAACATTTGAAGTGGATCAAAACATTTCATGAAAATTTCCTAAAATGAAAACAAAAGAGGAACTTGATCCACTTCAAATGTTGACTGCTGTATATATATATACACACACGTGTGTGTGTGTGTGTGTATGTATATATAAATACAGGTAAAAAAAAAAAGTATAAGTATAAATAATGAACGTTAGTGTGGCACAGTGTTGTTTGGACCCCACTGACTTATTGTATTAGAAAAAAAATTATATAATTTAAAATATCTTCTATTATGTTCAGCAGAAGAATAAAAGTCATACATTCTTGGAATGACCCAAAGCAAAGTAAATGATGACAGAATTTCTGTGTTTGTGTTTTATCAGCTTTTTCGAATTCAAATATTCCCACATAATACATTTGCCTCCTTAACAATACTTTTGTTGTCTCTGAGTACCAATATTTCCGTTTCACCTTGTGAAAATAATATCATTGTGGCATATCGGGTTTCTTTCAGATGGCCCCGCAAAGTTAGTGACTTTGTTAGCTGGCAACGCGATATGACAAAAGGCTCGGAGGCCCGTGGTGATGTATAAGAACTTGTGTTGAAATGAACGCTGTCAGTTTCTTTGCTGCTGTAATGTTCAAGATCATATGAGGCCACAAGTTTGGGACATAAGCCATTTAGTCATGGTGTATAGCAGCGGAGGACTCAATGTCAAAGTGAATGCTGCTTCGCTGTGTGTCACTCCTCATAAGGACATTTAATACTCTCCGTATTGGTCTGGCGCTTTGATGCTCGGGATGAAAGAGATCTTTGCTTGGCTGAAGCCAGAAGGACCCCTGCTGCGTGTGTGTGTGAGCATCTTGCGCCCGCACGTCTTTGTGCGCACTTGTGTGTGTGATGGCTTCTGGCCAACGGCCCAGACTCCACCCTTTACCCCAGCGGACAACGTCCAGCTTGGTCAGCTATTATCAGTCATTTACTGCCCCAGTGGCCCTTATCTCAGCTGACCACTTATTAAAATGTCATTGAGGTATTTGAGCTTGAAGGGGAAGACGGAGCTGATATTTGGGATAATGTCTTGTACCGCTCAGCACAGCCCTCTAAACCTTGTGATTCTCAGACCGCGGCTAATCGGAGCACTCTTCCCCTCCTCTTCCACTGAGCTATTCTTAGATACACAGGGCCCCCATGAGCCTTTTAGTGCCATAGTGCCACGATCCTGCAGCCTGTGGCGCAACACCGCCACACAAAGGTCTTCATCCTTTGACTCACTGAGACGAGTCACAAGAGTGCACATGGCCTCTGTGGGGGACATTGTGGTAATTGACATGTGTTTGTGATTCATCATATGACGTAACAAAACATTAGGGAGGGTTTGAGTATGCAGGTTGCTACTTTGGGATGATTGAGTTGTAAGTTATATCATGCAGTTGAAGTTTCTAAACTTCAGACTTTAGTTCTACTATAATAATATTGTTATTGGCTGCTTTTAAAAACCAAATCAGTAAAAAACAGTATATGTACACTCACACATACCAATCAAAAGTTTAAGAATTAAAAAAAAATAAAGTTTTTAAAATAAGTTTCTTATGCTCACCAGGGCTGCACTTAAAAGAGTAATATTATGAACTATTATTAGAAACATTTTTTATTTTAATATATTTTAAAATATAATTTATTTCTGTGACGGTAAACAGTCTTTAAGATCTTAAAGAAACATTCGAATTTGCTGTTCAAGATACATTTCTTATTATTATCAATGTTGAAAGTGTTTTTTCTGAGTAATATTTTTGTGAAAAATAATGATACATTTATTTAAAATTCTTTAATGAATAGAAAGTTGGGTCACAATTAATTGAAATTCCACTATATTTTCACTATATTAACAAACCATTTACTACTACTAACTTCTGCTTTCATAAATCATAATTTGCTGCTTGATAAGGTAGTTGTTAAATGGATTAGGGATGTAGAATATGGTCGTGCAAAATGTGCGCTTTATAATTCCTACTAAACAGACAATATGTTAATAATAGGTATACTAATAAACAGCTAGTTAATAGTGGGAACTGGTCCCTAAATTAAAGTGTTCAAAGTTGAAAAGAGCAACATTCATTTAAAATAGAATGTTTTTGCAATAATGTAAAAATGACTCTTGCTGAATAAAAGTATTAATTTCTTTACAACTCTGAAAACTTGAAATAAATATGAAAACATTATACAACAATATAAACAATTATACAAATCTTAGGAAAACTGATACAGTAGATAGACAACTTAAGGTAGATCTACATAAATCTCTTTCTGTGTAAATAAACTATTTATGTATGGACATAAATTTATGATTATCCTTCTGTAATTTTGCATGTTCTCACACATCTCTTTTGCAGTACCACTGAGGCCATGTTGGTGTGAAAGAGAGTGTGTGTGTGTGTGTGTGTACATGGATGCGTTCCAGTGATAAGATTAGAGAGAAGCCCGGTGATTGTTATGTTTCCTGTTTATCTACATTTGATTACACTCAGATTAGCAGAGGGAGGTCCAATAACAGGCTGGTTTTCCTACCTTAAACATACAAACAATCAAAATTAAATGCCACTGAATTTATATCACCTTTGCAAATATGTAACATGTCCACATCTCTCTTAAGCTTCTCCTTCCCCTTTGAATTCTCCGTCCCCAAAATCAAATCAGTTTAGCACACTAATCAATACAAAATTGCTGCGCATGTTGCCCTAAGGAGCAGTTGCTGACCTCGGATCAGGTGTTCTCTCATCTAGCTTCCACTAATGAGGGTTAGTAGATGCACAGAAGGGAGGATGTCATTACAGAGGCCAAACTGAGATCACCTCCACAGACCAAATGTTGTTGAACACGCCCCGTTAGAGTTAATTGGAGGTGGGGAGTTTGAGTCTTTGGCCTGATGTGTTGATGATACTAATGGCATGTTTATTTCCTGTCCCATGACCCACTTCTTTGATCTTTATTTGGTGTAATTATGACAGGCTTTGTCGGACATCACTCACTATTTACATGTACAAGCACGCAAACTCAGATCTTCAGCTCGCTTATGAAACATAAAGCAGCTTTTGATTGGCTTGTGGGTTGATTTTTAGTTCATACAAGATTTAATTCTTGATCTGTACGTTAACATTTCAAGCAATGTCTTAAAGTTCATTCAAAATTTAAACCTCAAAAAAAAAAAAAAAAGGTTAAATGTGATTTTTATCTAATGTGCTGAATGTCACAAATCATATGTTTTTGCACATTGCGCAATTTTTATTTATTTATTTTTGGCTTTGTTTTGTTTGCACAATGCATTCAAAGGTTTAATGTTTCTGATTCTCATCAAGGCTGCATTTATTTGATCACAAATACAGGATCAAAAAAATGTAATATTATGAAATATTATTGCAATGTAAAATAACATTTTTCTATTTTAATATATTAACATCTAATTCATTCCTTTGATGCAAAGCTGAATTTTCAGCATCATTACTGCAGTCTTCAGTTTCACATGATCCTTCAGAAATAATTCTAATATGCCAATATATCATAAGTGCTGGAAACTGTTGTGCAGCTTAAGTTTTATTTATTTTATTTCATTTGTTTGGAACCTGTTATATGTTTTTTTCAGGGTTCTTTGATGAACAAAAGGTTCAAAGGAAGAGCATTTATTTCAAATAAAATTATTTTCTATTTTAACAATATATACTGTTAAAAAGTTAAAGTAAGTTTATTCATGCTTTTTTGAAAGAAAATGTTTTTTGTTTTTTGTCAGCAAGGATGTGTTAAATTGATAAAAAGTGATAGCAAAAATATATTTTTTTATTTTGAATAAATGCTGTTCTTTTTTACTTATTCAAAGAATCCTGAAAAAGGTATACGGTTTCCAAAAAAATATATATATATGTGATATGATGACTTTATATCGCACAACTGACTTTTCTTTTTAGAATTGTGATTCAAAAGCTAGCACTGCACATTCAAATCTTGCAATTCTGACTGTCATTTCTCACAGTCCAGAGTTTAAGTGTCAAAACTGCAAGAAAAAAATGTTTGATATAAACTTGATGGAGCCAGATCAACTGATGACAGAATTTTTTATTTACTTTAGTGCATTATCCCTTTGATATTTTTCACATCAAGTGCTGATTATGTCTTGCTTGTTGTGCAATTATTTAGTAATAAACACAATGTCAGTACACTAAGGTACAAAATGCTGTGTTAATGCTGACAAACTTCTCTGTATGTTTCACCTCCAGTGGATATGCAGTTTCTTTCACATCTGGCTGCTATTGTCAAAATCAAAAAAAAAAAAAAAAAAAAAGATGATTGGGAACGGAAAAGAGATTTGCAGTATGCCTTTGGCAGAAAGAAGACCTCATATGATCGCCTCCTTTTCTCTTTCTCTCCCTATCTGTCTGTTTGTCTGTCTCTCTCCATCTTTTTCTTTCTTTCTTTCTCTCTCGGTCCCAGTGGGAGTCTTTCTCCCTTTGCGTACGTCTCCACCAGTGTTCGCCATTAGCCAGGCTTTGTGCCAGCACTAGAGGCAGATGGTGACCCTGCTGAGGTCATGAGACCAGCGTTGCTATGCTGGTAACCATGACTGGAGAGAGGAAGTGGCACTGCCTCAGAGACAGATGGGGTGGTTCCCATGTTCTATCTCTGGTGTCCCCCACCTCTCTCTCTCTCTCTGTCATATTCACATGCTCCATTGGAATGACAAACACCCGGGGAGTTATGATTCCTGAACTCTGTGAAGATTCCAACCTGAGCTTATCAATTTGGCTTATCAAAAAATCTTCCACCAAAATGTGATCTTCCTACCATATTGATCTCTGAGATGCATGTCAGACTAATCATTATACCATAAACCTTTATTGCTCATTCAGTTATTCAGCACTTAACCCTGAATAGAAGTAATTTCCTTTTATATGTATAAATATGACATACTACTGTTAAAAAAATTTGGTGTACAAGGGTGCATTAAACTGATCAAAGCGATGGTAAAGAATTTGACAAACTATTTCTTTTGAGCTTTCTATTTCTTGAGCTGCAAATCAGCATATAGAATGATTTCTGAAGGTGACACCAAAGCTTTACAATCACAGAAATATATACATTATTATATTTTAGTTATAGGAGTTATAAATCGTACTAATATTTCACAAAGTTAATGCATTTTACTGCATTTTTCATTAATAAATAACAACATGAGAGACTTAATAATTAATAAATAAAAATTACTAATCAACCGTAGTGTAAAAGTTTCTAAAGACCTTCCATGGTAGTTATATTTAAATGTAATATTTTAATATTTATAGATTTACGCTAGATTTAAATAGTTCATATTCAACAAATGTTGCACAGATGCTAATTAATATTTGAATTAAATTTATGTAGATAAAGTTGGACTAGAAAGCAGTAAACAAGTGAATGATCAATCATATACATTTGCACAATTCTGTTTTTGTTCTAATAGTTTTAGTTATTTTAATTCGTAATAATTATAATGAGTAGCATTTGTCACATGGAAATAGATCATAAACTATGTTATACCAAGTACCAAGTTGTTATCTGAAGTTTTCCATTACCTCCTTTCCTCCTCGTTTAATTTGAATTGAACAGGCATTTGCATTGCTGTGGATATGATAATGCTCAAAGCTATGAAGTCTTGCTATTTAACCACTGGCAATATATCCCAGAGCGATGCTGCTTGAAGTCTGGAGTATGGCACCAAAGAGCAGTAAATTGGCAGTTGCCTTGAGCACGGCATATGCCTTATCCCTCATTTCCCTGTAGCCCGCAGCCAGGGAGAAACCAGAAACTGTCAGCAAGCCGTGTCCATTAAGTCAATGAGGCTTGATAGCCTGCAGCCAGTCTACTGCTAATGCATTTTAAAGAAACTTGTGTGAGTGTGCTCCATCTTTTGTCAGAGTGACATGCAACAGACACGAGCCTTAGCATGCTAACATGATACAGGCACGTATTGCATATAGACAGCCACGCGGGAGCCAAGGGAAAGTGTACCTCTCATACTTCGTCTTTCTTTGAGACAATGTCCTGTTCCCCTAGATAACCTTGGGTCTCCTGGGAGTCAGCGCCCTCCCCCCCCCCCCACCCCACCCCACCCCCACCAAATCTCAGTGCTGTGGTTTTTGAGACCTTTGAAAAGCAGGGAGAGCCTTGTATTTTCTCTTAGACACTGTGTCCTGGTCGTGACCCTTGAGCTCAATGGCCACTTGCAAAAGTCCTGACCGCATTAACAGCATCTGGAGTGGCTTTGGGCTGCACCTGAAGGCCCTGTTGGAGGCTGATAGGATTGTTTTGCAAATGATATTGAAAATGTGAAAGGTCATTGATTGTGCTTAGTTTGTTAGGAGTGACATATACAGCCATTTGTCACATTTATGAGCATAGATAAAACATCTACATATGAAATTCATTTTCTAGAATTGTAAAATTCTTAAATAATAAGACTTAAAGGGATAGTACACCCAAAAATGAAAGTTGTCATTAATTACTCACCCTCAAGTCATTCCAAACCTGTAAGACTTTCATTCATCTTTGGAACACAAATTAAGATATTTTGATCAAATCTGAGAGATTTCTGACCCTACATAGACACCAATCTAACTTCCACGTCAATGCCCAGAAAGGTAGAAAGGGTATTGTTAAAATAGCCCATGTGATATCACGAGTTCAGATTTAATTTTATGAAGATAAAATACATTTTGTGTTCAAAGAAAACAAAAATAAAGACTTTTAAATGGTAATTTCTTCTCTTCTGTTTGAGTCTTCGAGTCTTTCAGGGGAATAGATGGTTTACAGATTTGGAATGACAACAGAATTTTCATATTTGAGTGAACTATCGCTTTAAATGAGTGATAAATGATCCTACTGACTCACCTTCATCATCTAGACATGTATGACTTTGTTTCTTCTGTGGAACACAAAAGACAATATTTTGAAGAATGTTTTTGCCCATCCAATGAAAGTCAGTGGGGTCCAAAACATCACTGGCTTTCTTAGTGAGGGAAAAATCTGCGTGGTCTTGTGTTGCACAATTGAAAAAGAAATACATACATGTTTAAAATGACATGAGAGTGAGTAAACGATGGCACAGTTTTAATTTAGTTTGAACTATCCCTTTAAAAATCACACAGGTTGCGGGATTCCCATCGAGCTGCCATTCGTGTGATCCAGAGAATGTTCTACTTCGTGGCCAAAAAGAAGTTCCAGGTAAGATTTTCTTTTTTTCTGTTTGCCAGTACAACCAAAATCTAATTAAATTATCATGATGTTAGCATGACATGACAGTGATAATAAGGGCAGAAATTCAGATTTGATTGCAGTGTAAGAACTATTGTGCGACTTTATGGTATATGCACATGTTTCCAGTAAGCCTTCCTTAATGAATTTTAGTGTAAGCAGTGAATAAGGTGTCTTTTGAAGTGAAGATCTTGAGTTGGGACTCATTCATTAACAGCAGATGCTCTGCCTGAGTCCTCAAAAATACATGCTAATGTCAGAGGATTACCTTAATAGCTGTCCTACACACTTTCTCCTCTTTTGTGCGATTGTGTGACACTTGATACTCGTTACTGCACTTTGTTTGTCCTCTCTCTTCGCCCTCCCATCCTCTCGCCAGCCTTTCATTTGACCCGCTAGCCTCAGTCATTTCTCAATCCCCTTATTTTCTCCAAGCCCTTCTCCCCTCCTCTCACACTCTCTTGCGACACAGTACACACACTTTGGAGTGTTTGACAGATGCTGCTGGCTAGATTTGCTGTGTCTGATGTCATAACAGTGTTTACCCTCTTTTGAACAGCTCGAGCTTTTTCTGAATTGTGTAATTTGTGCCGGAGATGTGTGAATGTTTGGTTATTTCACTGACGTTAATCAAACTGAGCTTAAGTTCTGTAGCAAACGTGGAGCTTCACACATTTTCCCTGTGTAAGTCAGGAAGCTCAAATAAATGTAAATAGCCATAAGCATCATCACCTGAGCGCGATATGCTCTGAGAGCGATGATTAAGAGTTTGATCAGGTACATTTGGTGTCAGGAAATATTTCCCCTCTGTGCTGGTTTGAAATTTTTTTGACTGGTTTTATGAAATAAAAAGAGTTCACCCTGATGATGATTGTATTATTTATTATTTATAAGTTTCAACCAGTAGGGCCCTAGGCAAGACCTCATGAAGATTTTATGTAGAAATGTGTAAGGATTTTAATTTTTTTTTAATTATGACAAGTAAAAATACATGACTTAAAAGTGTAAGAATGATGCAATCATTATTATAACCGTAAAATGATAAAAGCTTGATGTACTATAATAATACATTTTTATATTTAAATTAAATAGCAACAGAGTTAAATATAAGTTACATAGAAACATGCACATATTTCCTTTTATATATAATACAAAAGTTTGGGGTTAATAATAATAATTTATAAATAATATTATTAATAATAATTTTGGTTCTATATGTTAAATTATGGAAGCCCATTTCTGCCTCTGAATAAAAAAAAAAGGTTATTGTTACTTTTTATCTCATAATTCTTTGTTTTTCAGAATTGCGTAATATTATTTTCTCACTATTGTAAGATATAAAGTCAGAATTCTGAGAACATATCAGTTTTTTTTTCTCCACTCAATATTGGACTTTATAACTCAAAATTCTGACTTTATATCTCCCAACTGCGAGTAAATACGTTTGTATCACCCAATTCTGAGAAAAAAATTGAATTGTAAGATAAAATTCACAATAACCTTTTTAATTTTTTTACTCAGTGGAGGAAATAGGCTTCCATATTAAATTGATCATAAAAAAAGTGACAGTAAGAAAAAAAAACATCTAGTGTATAAAGATTTCTGTTTCAAGTATATGCAGAGCATACTATTTAACTATTCATGTACTATTGCTATTATATTACAATTAAAATATCATATAATTTTGGTTGTCTTTGCAGCAAGCACGTAAGCCATATGATGTTAGGGATGTCATTGAGCAGTATTCTCAGGGTCATCTCAACCTCATGGTGCGCATCAAGGAGCTACAGAGAAGGTGGGACGAGGACTCACTTTATATCACTTAGCAGCAGTTAAGCGTGTGTTTACTTTAACATTGCTATACATGGATGGCATTTTATAGGTATAATAGCTAAATTAATGACTGTTTCATGACCTTTGGGTAAATAGAGCTGAGAATAGTTAAGAGTACATCCATCCCTGTCACTATTCCTCTCACATTTCATCTGCCATTTCTGTACATCAACATTTTCCATAATGCGTACTTGGCCCTGACAGACTGGATCAGTCCTTAGGAAAACTGTCCCTCTTTCAGACAAGCTCAGGTAAAGCATTCATTACCCTCTCTCACTATCTCTCATTCCTCACACATTGTTTTGCTACAATTTGACCCCTTTGTTGTTCTTAATGTTGCTGTTGATTGCTGTCTTGTAGTCTTAGTGCACATTCATGTTTATGAAGCGTTTTACAATGGTTTTCTTGGAACCATTTTTGTCTTCTTTAGAGCGCATGAAAGACAAAGGCCTAAACACTATTGGCTCCAGACTCAACAGGATGGAAGAGAAGGTAAGAACTTGAAAATTACTGGACTTTTATAGAAGTTGTGTGTTGTAAAATCAGAGGGAAAACTTTATAAATACTGTCCAGTATTTGAAATCTCTCTTCAGTTAAGTCAAGTCAAGTCACTTTTATTTATATAGCGCTTTTAACAATACAGATTGTAGCAAAGCACTGAACATCATCA
>JAUCMS010000127.1:20339847-20349902 GCA_032357445.1 Enteromius radiatus
CCAGGCTTAGTTGGGTCCAGTTCTCCTCTGGCCGGACGCCCAGCACCTAATTTCCAGTTTAATTTTAACACATGTTAAAATGTTAATAACACATGCCTTTGAATTTTACTGCGCAATAAACTCAGAAACCTAGCATTTCCAAGAGGTTACTCATTAGTATAACAATAACAAGTTCCAGTTCTTCAAATGCACACAGCACAATTGGTTCAGCAAGGACTCTACTGATAAGGATCTGTAAGCTTCATTCATCAAGCTTTAACCTGGAGGCAGAAGGAGCCTCTCTCTTTCTCTGCCTTCAGTCAAAAATCACTTTCTGAAGACTTCTCAAACATTCTCTGTGAGTGATATGTGCTGATAAGGGTGTTAAGAACAGCTTTCTGGCTTATGCGTGTGTGTGTGTGTGTAAAAGTGAGAGGTCTGCTGGCCTCTCAAAATGACGGGGATTCAGGAGCTCTGCAAACACTCACTCTGCTCCTGTTCATTTGCCACTCCAACCATAAATCCTTTTACAAACAGCTCTCATCCCAGACACGAACTCGAAACAGCATACACACTTGTTCGCATGATCTCTCTTTCTCCCCCTTTGTCTTTCACAGATGTTTGAGAAAGCAGCACATTGACTCATTTTATGAAATGCCTGAAAAAAGCTTGTTCTACATATTTTAAATTCTTTACTGGGAATGTGTAGAAAAGCATTTTAAGAGAATGTTTTTTTTGTTTTGTTTTTTCACGGATTACATAACTGACATATCTTTATCATTGTGCTGCCTTTCATTTGTTTTTTATAAACAAAATGTAAAAAGTAGATGACTTTCGACTGATGACTGTTTTGGTCTCATTGGTTCGCTTTTGTAATGTTAGGCACATTTCTGTGGCAATACTAGCGATTGATGCATTGAGAAGACAAATTAAGTATTTTCCAGAAGGATGCGCTGTCTTTAACTTTTTTCTCTAACTGTTTGAAAATGTGTCAGTAGTTGTAGAACAGGATGCCCTGCCCCTTACAGTCTCATTCTTCTTCCCATAATTCTGAGGTAAACAGGAAGCAGGCAGTGTCTGGCATAAACAGGAACAAATAGCCTTAATATTTATGCAAACACCCATCTGAAGTAACTCATTACTGCATTGCTGACACAGTCTTCTTCTTATACTCTGACTGAACTCTCTTCACATTTAGGGCAATTTTATTTTGGGAAACAATCCTTTTTTTTTTCATTTAGTCATATACAATACAAAAAAAAAAAAAAAACACAAATGTTTAACCCCTTAGCATTTCAATGTACAAATCGCATTCAAAAAGAGACTTTAGGAATGCTAAGGGGTTGTTTTTTTATACAATAAATATACAGTATACTGAGAAATATTACAATTTAAAATAATTTTCTATTTTTATATATTTTATAAAATATAATTTCCAGCTGCCATTATTCAAGGAACAAACTTAAGGAGCATTTCTTATAATTATTAATATTGAAACCAGTACTGCTTAATATTATTGTGGAAACAATAAAACTTTCCCCCCAGAATTCTTTCAGGATGATTAGAAAGTAATAAATAAACCAATAAAGGTTAAAATAATAATAAAAAAAAACCATTTTTGAATTTTGAAAGACATTGTTACATTATACACAACTTTATTAATAAAACAAACAAAAAAAACATTTTAAAAAATGTGAATAAATAATGACTTTTAATGAATTTTCCTTTTAAACTTAAATCTTATTTTTCTCTGTGGTTAGCGGTGTGCATGTTTGCATTCATGTCTATATGGGGAACGGCTGTATATGTTTACATGCTGAAATCTCCTGTATGGCGGGGTGTGTTTGTGCATGTGTGCATGTGTTTGTATGTGACTGTGGTGCCACTATCATTGTGTAAACTGTGGTTCAGCACGGAGACACTCGTCTGGTTATTTCTAATGGGGTGTAGACAGCACTGGCTCCACACGTCACTTAGCCTCAACCCAAGGGAAAGAACCTCATAACATTTGGCTCCCCAACTGTAAAATGAAGAATAACAAGTATTTCTCTGACAGTTTTCTTCCTCTCAAACATGAATCCTTTTAAATATTTAACAAGAATCCCCACTGGTATTGATGTATGCCTTTTTTATGCACATAGACAGTAACAAACTGCTCTGAAAAAGATTTTTTTTGAAATTATAAATAAAACAAAGATTACCACAGTACAAAATACTATTTTCAGTCAAAATATCACATTTAAATCAGTGTTACTTGTTCATGGGATTTTTTTTAGTTTATGAAAATATGAGATATGTATCATCAAAATGGGCCAATATTTCAATTTGAAATAATTTTAGTCCTGACTAGATTATAGTTTACACTCAATTTGCTTTCAACAAATTAGTGTGGCCTAATCAAGTCATGTTTTGACTATTCATCATCACCTAATTGATCAAACTTTAATCCCATTTACAACATATAAAAGAATGGATTTATTGCCTTTTCTAGTCTATTTATACAGATGGGATCTTTTATCAGTTGCTGGTGTTTTACAGCTTGTATTGACAGTTTGACTCTTGTTTATGATGTTATTTACACAGACGCTGTGACAACGTTATTTTAGACACTGTTTTTAAAGATGTGCTAAGGCCACACACTCATTTCCCCACAGATCACACACATGGACAGGACGCTGAACAGCATCGCTGAATCTCTCAACCTCATGTTGGCGAGGGAGAGACGAGTAGACCTGGCAAGAGGGAAGGAACTGCGCAGCAGCTTCCACCGCCAACCAGCCACCTTCAGCCTGTCAGTGCCGAGCAGACAGGACAGCCTGACCAGCTCTGAGCAACTGTCCACACCAACTGTTATTCATGAGGACAGCTGAGTCGCTAAAGCAGCACTAAACCACTGAGTGCCTGATACTGGGTCAGTTTCACCCAGAATATAAGAGATTGGGTTTAAGATATCTTCTTGTCTGACTAATCCTGTTCATCTTTATATTTTTCAGATGGTTGAATTTCTTTTGAAGCAATAAGACGTGTATACATTTTTTTTAGAATGTCATTAAGTAAGATTTTGAGTTTTTGATAGTTAATTAGTTTTTCAGGTTTTTACATACTTTTTGTGACTGGTTTGATTACTTCTGCTGCACACTCCTAAAAGGTTGATTTGCAGTGGTGCCTTGGAAGAACCTTTCAGTCAACAGTTCTTAAAAGAAGAAGAATATTTTAATAACTTTTAACTATATAGACGTTTTTGTGTTGTGTAAAGTTTCCATGGATTCTTAAAAAGAACCTTTATTTTTAGGTGTGAACATTGTGACCTTATTTTGAAGAGTTATGAATTGCTGAATGTTTTTTAATTATTTCTGTCGACAGGAACAAAACGTGTGTTCTTTGCTCTGAATCACTAATAAGCTTTTGGAGGCACACAAATTTGTGAATAATAAACTTCAGCAACATAAAAACTTCTCAATCAGGTTTTTATTTATGTTTATTTACTAAATATGAATGTACTATAGTTTTTGTAAAAATAAATGCTGTATCCTACAAACGCTACCGATTCAATTCTGAAAATCCAAACTGTGATTTTTCTGAAGTGCTGTGTCACTGACAAAAGTCCTATCCTGAATAAACCTCTCGCTTTTTCTTGCTCGTGTTTGCAATGTTTTAATTTTCCGCCATGTTTCGGTGAGGTCAAACGTCTTGGCTATTCAAACACAAGTGTGTGGGCAGCCCCGGCTTCCCGCTCTTTTCCTTCACCATCAGGCCAGAAATTTATGCTGGTGTGGAGGCATTTATGGCATTCAGGGGCAGTTGTTGTCTTTTTTCTAAAAGTCTTTCAGTGACACTTTCAGAATTCCTTTAGAGCATCCCGACAGATCAATGACTTATGCAGCACACGACCATATGGGGAGCACCGTGACCTCTGATCTTATGACAATACATTTGCTCTCAGGGGTGAGGGGCTTTGTTGCTATGGGGATGACTACATGCGCACCCTCTGACCTTATCCTGGGCAGGAACACGGCTGTCCACTCTGCCTTTGTTTCGCACACAGCTTTTCGTATGGGCCATTGTCACCTGTAATATGTGCAACAAATCAGACATTCCGTCACATACGCATTCCTGAAAAGCATGACAATTTTGTCTTTATTACCTCGCTAATGTTCTAGAAGGCTTAGGATTACATTTCAAAATGCTGAAGTAGCAAACCAGGATGTCAGCTTCCTCTTTAACCATTTGCGCAGACTTAATCTCAAGGCAATAAAACCAAACCAGATATAACATATCGGGCTTATAAATGGAATAAACCGGTCTCAGACGGGTTTAGGTATAAAACAAGTTCCTGCTATGCTTTGGTCTATACCTCCTCATGGCAGGACAACTATGTCAACAATGGAATCAACAGTATTGGCAGACACCACAGAGAGCAGGCCTGCAACAGAGGGGGTCTGGCCCATATGCCGCCAGATAAATGATAAGCCTTTGTTATTCGTTTAAAAGGACGTACTGCTGTCACTGTCTCTGGGACCGCTGAGCAAACTTTGGGACCAAATGCCATTAATTCAAGCTAGTGAACCCATAGAGGTGTATCCAGCCTTGAAGACACAGCTTGCCAGTGCCTCAGCTAGTTTTATGGGTTTTATTAGTGAAAGAGAAACAGCTCTGAAATAGAGAGGGCTACAACACAGGGATGAATGGTTTGATGGTTTTGCTGCAAATTGCAAATGTGTGTGTCAAAAAATGGTAGCAGTGTTGGGAAAGTGATGTCCCTGTTATAGAAAGAAAAAGAAATGGATAGAGAAAACATGAATTGTTAAATATGACTTATCTTTTGAATTATATTATTTGTTTTCCAAGTGAATTGGAATTGGAGGGGAAAAAATCAATAAGAAAAAAGACTGATAAAACACCTTTGTGTTTACAATAATTATTGAACTTATTTATTTCAATTACTTGATCATGTTTTGTAACTTAGTGCATACCTTACTTTTAATGCAGTATTTTGAATTCAGAAGTTTTTCTTTACACATTTGCAGAATATTTCGTATTGGTTCTTATAGCACGAGCACGATTAAAATAATGTTTTAGTCCGAATAAAAGGATTCGAATTGAACTCTTAACTTCATTTAATGATGTACAGACTGCACGGGCTGAATGAATGTGTCTCTGTGGGATTTGCAGATAAAAGTCGAGGTCCCATGAGCCTGAGGAGGTAATCCATCTGGTCAGGAAACCCAGCTGAGCTATAACGGAACATATTGGAAACCCTGTCAATCTGGACATAATGATTTTAGTGTAAAAGCTCAAATAATGAGGTGCAGATAAACCCTGGGGGATTCCTCACATTACAAGTAACATAATTACGTTTATTAAAATCCTCGTTTTTCATTAATAATTATGAAGCACGGTGGTGTAGGCTAAATTCATATTTGCGTATCTGCTATTAGGCTAACGTACAATTTTGGCGAACATATGGGCCATAATATTTAACACGTCAAAGGTAAAAATTCGTTGAGATAAATAGAATTATTTTACTTCTTGATCATAATTATTGGATAGACTTTTATAGACCGTTATAGGCCTACACCTGTTCCTGTAGAGGCAATAACATCAATAGTAATTCAAGGCCTTTAGGGTATTTTGGTATAAAATACGTAATGAAATTATTCCGATTTTTTGCACTGTTATTCTAGCTAAACAGGTTTACATTCAAATGACATGTTTACAAAAATTCTCTCTCTGCAATTGCGTTTGACGTCTCTGAGCGTTATTCGTTTGTTCAGTTGAATGACGGCCAGTCGCTGGCATGACGGACTGGAGTATCTCTGGTTTCTCGCACACGACTAGATACGGACTAGAAACAAAAGCAAACAGGATTTGTGAGCACCGAGTGCTTCTATGAGAGCACAAAGCCTCATTTGCAGGTGAATGCGATGGCACTCGCTTCGCCTTACGCCTTTAGCGGCCTTTGTTCCATTTCGCCTTTTTTGGTGCCAGATGGTCATGGAAATGGGAAACTTCTTTAGAGGAAGGCTATATCTGGCGAAACACTTTACCTATACCAAACGTGAAAGACGCAAATAAAAGGACACTAATCTGGCTAATGTGTACATTTCGTTGATGAGCATATTCCAGAAGATTTATTTGATTTCTCAACATTCTGTTGGTTCTAGATTTGGTGTAAAATCCAAAGAACAAACGAAATAATTTTCCCTTTGTGAATGCTGCCTGCTTTATCGTTCCTTTCCAAGTTTGTTATTAAAGTTTTAAAGACTTTTTTCTTATTACAAACGTACCTGTTCATAACTTTTATATTATTTTACGTCTATTTTATTTTATTTATTTATTTTTGTCATTTGAGATACAAAATATTGGCGTAATCAATTGATTTATGTATTTAAGTTAGTTTGACTATGGTCAAACTAAACGAATCAGTCAAAAAAATAAATAAAAATCTTAACCGGATAGACGAAATATATTCGAGCTTATTTTGGTTACGGTTTACCTTTTTTGCTCAGCATTATATTTCTTTTCTGTCACTATTTTGTCTATCGTTTTTGTTCTCTTTCTTTTCCCTTTAGCTTTTCTCCTGTCTCAATGACATTATAAAGATCTGGCGTGTGGTGGTATCTATAGTAAATGTTATTCACAGATAGTGTGTAGGTAAGGGGGAGGGGAGGCAGGTGGTTTGCGTGTAAATAGAAGGAGCCCATTTTGTTCAAGTCTTGGTAAGTGTTTCATTAGCGGGATAGCTGAGAGGGTGCTGAAAATGAAGGTCTTATGTGGACAAAGCGGGGTTCCAAGGGCACCTGCCTCCTTCATTATGGAAAGAAAATGGCATTTAAATCCTCCCTATAGCACGCAGCTGCCCGCATTTCCCTCCCCACAAACACTGAGGGCGGAACAGCTGAGTCCCTTCTGTTTAGAGGCCAAACTTTACTCTTTTTGTCACGGGCAAAATGTTGACGCCTCAAAAGTGAAGGGCAAACATTTTTTTTCCCCTGCCGTTTACCCACATCCCATGATCCACAATTATGTAGTTGAACAATATACATGACGTTTACAGGAACACGCGTGAATCCAGGTTATCAAAAATATAATTTAATTTACACTTTGATTCAAAGGTACAGCGTGAGCTACAGAATATATTTTAACAAACACGGCTCAGAAACATTCTTGCATGTTGTTGCAAACAGAAACTTAAATAAAACACAACATAAAATATGGCCGAAATAATAAAAAACAATAACAATAGATGTAAATAATAAAGAGGAACCAACTATTATGAACATAAATAAAATAAGTTAGTATATTTAAAAAATAAAACAAACAGGTGCTGCTCCAAGTCTATTTAGAGCAGTGTGGCCTAGCCCTCTACACAGTTAAAATAAAAGAAATTTAAAATTGCACCATTTAGACATTGTAACACTGCAACAAAGTCTCTGTTGGCGGAGCCATTATTGCTACATGAGTTGAGAGAGTAAAAGTCTTGTCCCCTTGCTTTCTTTCATCCGCTCTGCAGATAAACTCAAGTGGACTGCTGCGTGGAGTGCAAACATCTGAAAAGCAAAGAAAACGACAAAATTAGCGTTTGTTCGGCAGCTTTACATTAGAGTGCGGGCATTTAAATCAAGGCGAATTAAACCGAATTCGTTGTCGTAAATATCTCTTAAAAACTTACTACAATTAGTATTAGAGTAATACAAATAATCGTTATAATATTGCCTTGATGCAGTTATATACGTACCGTCATCTTATTGCTTTGCGTGGCGTTACTTCAATGCTGGAGGATGTGCCGGCTTGAAGCGAGCTACGTTCATCCTGCTTAGACTCCAGGGTCCTTTTTCTTTTCGGGAAGAAGTCTGGTGGAAATCAATATTATGAACTGTTAGACACGTTTGCTAGCACTTCACAATAAATAACCAAACATTAGCATTCGTCATTGTTTTCGTTTCTAGTTTCAAAGCATTTACCTGTAATTTGTGGCGTGCTGTTTCTGGGGGTCTCTGGGATGAGTGACCTCTTTCGCCTATTTCTGAGCACTGGAGAACGAGCCGGTCTTGAGTTGAGCGCACCAGAGAGGTTCTCCTGGTTAATTTCGTTGGCTCGACTCGGGACGTCCGCGGATTCTTGAACTAGCGAAAGCCCATGTAACCCGCTGTCAACAGTGCCGGACGCGTCTTCTGTTGCGTCAAGAGACGCCGCGGCGCGAGCGGTCTTATTTTGCACTTTATCCTTGTAGAAAAACGGCATAGTGTCCTCTGAGATCGCTTCCCACTCGTAATCTCCAGGCAAAGGCGAGTTGGCCTCAAAGTTAAAATTCCACCGGCTCTGGTCTCGCTCGGAGATCTCCTGGAGTTTGCGTTTCATTTCACACTGCAGCTCCTCGTGATCCACGGGTCCGAAAAGGTTACGGCAAACCTTTGTGCGAGCGAGAAGAGGAAAGGTTCTCCGTGCAACATGACGCTCCAGATTGCTTGATGATACTTCCACGTTTGCCATGATGCCTAAAAGTCAATGCCGTAAGCCGATGTTTGTTTGGTTCTTGTTGTCTCTAGTCTGTTTATATCTGTGCCGGTGGTTAAAGGCCAGTGTTTGTACGAGGAAAGCCCTCCGATTGGCCAGACAGACACCACGCCCTGTGCAATAAACCCCCCAAGAGTATCAGCAAAGGCACCTTCCCCCTCATTTTGAAAATCGGCCCATGCATGAATACCATGAAATAAGTGATTGTTTTGAGCGAACAAGTTGTGAATGTAAATGAATGTAAGTTATAATATTATAAATTCCTACCAAAGTGTTGTATAAAATTATTTCGATTAATAATAATTCATATAATTATTATAATAATTAAAATAAGAATACACAATAATGATGTAATGAATCTTAATGAATCAAAATGTTACATCATTGATAATTATGTTAGGCTAGCTGATTATAAAAAGTAGGCTATTTAAATATTCGGTTTTGGTTTAGTCTGCACTTTAACACTCATGTTTGTCTTCCTGTTTTTCTAGTGTGTTTAAACAGTATTTCATTGAATGTAAAATATATTTTAGCAAATGCTCCAGGGCAAACACTATATGGTAAATTCTGTATTTATTTCGAACAAATATTTAAAACGGCACGTTTTCAATTGCCGCACCTCAAGATTTACATTTATGCCTCTTGTAAACATTGTGAAAGAAACGGTGAATGCATGCATAAAACATAAATATAACAACTACATCAAAATGACACATACAAATCTAAACGCTAAATCCAAATTTAATCAAAACGCTTCTCAAAAATTCGCGCACTTCCGAAGCCGCGGGGCGGTGTCATTCGATGGCGCGAAGCTCAACCAACGGGTAACTCGGGCGATGACGACGTCAAGCGCATTCGCAAGATGGCTGCGTAAAAAAGTCAAGATCTTGAGCGGGCGAGATTTGCTTTACGACAAGGAACAAATTACTCTGCGTAAAGGTCTAACTCGAAACTAACACCACAGCTGCCCACTCAAATAAAACGTGCTAATGTTGAAAACATGCCAAGTGTTAAATAAATTGTAACCTTATATTGTCCTCAATATATGTTAAGTTTCCCAGGATACGGTTAACATACCCCAAGTGAGCGCTTGTCTGCAGGCTAGCAATTCCACATTTAATAGTTCAACTTAAATGCATTAGCTACTTAACAGATAACAGTTTGTTTCAGGCGTTGTTCATATATGAAATTGAGTTTTTACATACTTGATATGGCCTGCTGCGTAGATGGTCATAGCACATCTGTAAAGTAGGCCTAAGCTGATTTATTCAGAAAAGCGTTCAAGACATCCCGAGGCCTTCCTTCTACCGTATACTGCCTCAAGAGGCAGCTTTTTTTAATACTTCAGGCAGAGCCTGTGGTAGATTTATACACATTTTGAGGACTTGATTTCCACGTCCTCTTCGTGCTTGTAATTTAGGAGCGGCTGACGCCTTGTGGCCAACTCGCGCATCTGCAGACTAACGTCAGACAAACACGTCCTCTTCTTCTTCTTCTTCTTTAGGGTTTTATGGCGGTTGGCAACCAACTTAAGTAGGAGCATTACCGCCACCAACTGG
>JAUCMS010000127.1:20350002-20361185 GCA_032357445.1 Enteromius radiatus
TTCCCCATTTTTTCTTCTTTTTAAAACCACATTTACATTACTAATAGGTCCTATTGTTCAGTTCTGCAACACTATTGAAGGGTAAAATGTGTAAATAGGCCCGTTTATCTGGCTATGAAGTCAATACAACCTGGGAGCCTGCCATGGAGAACATCATCTTGTTGTTTTGAACAGGAGAAATCAAGTCTCAAGTAAGTAAAAAGCTTCAAGTATTTTTTTCTGTGATAATTGATATGTGTATATCATGCAGATTTAATGACTTTGTGGAATATACTGATATTGTCTCTTTTTCCTGGGTTTTGCTTGGCTGCCCAAATAACTGCTTTTCGAATGATAAGGTGATAATGTTCTGGGAGGTGGGGGTATAAGTGCTCATAGCATGACGAAGGGAGCAATAGTTATACCTGATACAATTGCTGATCTCTGGAATGTGTGGATCTTTTGTGTTGGCATAGCTACAATTCATTTTTATTGCAATTACCTGGCCTGGAAATTAATCTGTTATTGTAACTTTCGGAATGCCTTAAAACCCGGAAAAGCCACATCAGGTACAGTGTACAGGATGCTTTTGAGGCCATCCAGAATGGAGACAGCTTTTCTGAGCAAAATAACTTGAAATTCTGTATTAGAATTAATCTGTATTAACTATTCTGTATGAATAGTTTTTCCAAATCTAAGAATTCTGAAGTTTAAGAAGCTTTCATGTGTTGAAAAAGACTTGTTGTTTTAATAAATTAGCAACAAGTCTTATACTTTCAAATGTCTTAAATCTATAATGGGAGAAAAATTAATAGTAAGCATGTAAATGAAATTCTATTTTGAAGCAATTTTCCTGTTGCTGTATTACTGTAAAGAATGCTTATGGTGGAGGCAGGCAGGTAAGCGGTTGAACGTAGGTAGCAGTGGTTGGTTAGGGAGTGGTTTTGTCATCAAAAACCCTCGTATTCACTTCCTGGTGACACGCTAGAGCTGCCCAAGCCTGTAGTGGCCTAGAGGATCCAAGAGCAAAGCCAACATCCAGACATGCAGGATACTCCTCTGGTAAGTCAGCTCTTTTAGCAAAAAACAATGGCATGAGATTCCAGATCATATGTAAAGATGCAGCCACGTTAATATAGAAAATACTTTCATTTAGCATTTTGTGAATTATAGCCTACTATGAGATATATGTGAAGCTTAGACTTTTAAATGATTGCTGACATAACAAGGTATTGGTTTCAGGACAAACTGTCTAGTTCTAGCTTTTTATTGTTTTGACGTTTGTTCAAGTACACAGTTGGACACTGAAGAAATTAGATTTTCTTCAACAACAACAATGAAATGAAGAGATAAAGTGATGTTGTAGAAAAAATGAATAATGGTAAAAACAATTCAACGATAAAGTGTCATTACTAAAGATCTGCTTCCTCCTGGATCTAATGTCTATGTGTGACCTTTAATGCAAATGATTGTGTTTGTGTGCTGCAGTGTCTATGGCATCTCATCCCCTAGTCAAATCATGAGCAGTTCCTGCCCCTCTCCACACACCCACACACATCAGTCATGTTTGCATAGATGTCATTGGTACTTTTCAATAATCACATCTTCAAGAATCAACTATTATTTAAGCCATGGCTTACGTAATCATTTATTTATAGTTGAAACTTTACAGCTCTCAGTGCATGTTCACTGATCAAAGCATTTTAAAAGATTTAAAGTGACTGGCATGAAGCAGACAGGGTGAAAGATATACCTGATAACATTTGTATAAAAACTAATTGATTGAAAAGAGATTAATCAAGCTCATTCAAATCTGATTACATCAATGTTTTTATAGCATTACGCTTCTGTTCCTGACTGCTTTTACTATGGTCTTTTCTGTCCGTGCCTCTTCAACCACACGAGGAAACTGACATCATAATCACTTGTTGACCAGGATGCAAATTAGCTATAGTTTGTCAATTGCATAAACAACTTCTGTCTATGATCAATCTTGGCTGTTATCAGTGTTTATAATGACATTTTTGTAAGTTTGCATGAGTGATTTATTGTGTTGATGCATATTTCCATATTCAAACTCCATGCAGCTGCAGTCTGCGTTTTTTTTTTTTAACTTGTTCTTTTTTCTTTCTGCTTGCTTGCCTTTTTTGATTTCTGACTCTGATCTACCTCTGGTTGGTAAAAAGCACATCAGTTTCTCAGTTCATGCATGGCTCAGCCTTTACCAGAAGGGAGGCCATGTTTGCATGC
Source organism: Enteromius radiatus (assembly GCA_032357445.1). Classification (NCBI taxonomy): domain Eukaryota; kingdom Metazoa; phylum Chordata; class Actinopteri; order Cypriniformes; family Cyprinidae; genus Enteromius; species Enteromius radiatus. The sequence goes on from JAUCMS010000127.1 coordinate 20,352,232, forward strand.
TTGTAAAGAATGAAAATGAAAATTGCTTCTGCTTTACATACACATTTCCAACTACCTGAAGTGCCTCGCTGAACAAATCAGCAGCTCCTGTGGCTGCACCTGACTGGACTGTGATGCAAATGCATTTGAATTCTGCCTGTAGGGGGTGTTAAGGCAGGGCCGGAGGTGTCTGCGATGTGGGGAACTATTAATTGAGTCCCAAGAACACGGGTGAGACGAGCTGCACCACTTATTACCACTAAATTCTGTTCAAAGTACTTGACCTTTTGTGTCAATATTCACAGTTCTCGACCAGGATGTCGGTGTTACACCCAGCTTACCGAGTCTGTTGTTCAAATGGGTGAAAAGGGCAATGAGAGATTTGAAAAAACCCAATGGACGGCTGGACGTTTGGGAGATATTGATTTTGTTGGTGTCAGTCGAACCAGAGGCAAGGTATATAAGTATATTTACAGAATTTGTTTCTTATGAGTCAAGTTCACCACTATTGAGTGGAACAGGTTTGTGCATATTATTCACAGGCATTATTTGTCAGTACAGTTTGTCAGGGTAACCAGCACCACAGATCCAGCTGAAATCTACCAGATGCTGACTAAGCAGTGGGGTCTGGCCCCTCCTCATCTGTTGGTGGCACTGATGGGAGGTGATGAAGTGGCTCAGATGAAGCCCTGGTTGAGGGACACACTTAGGAAAGGCCTTGTGAAGGCAGCACAGAGCACAGGTGGGTTATATACGGTTCATTAAAAAACAAAAACTCTGACTGTTACAGACCTATGTCCATTGATCCACACAGGGGCATGGATCCTCACCAGCGGTTTGCGTTTTGGTATCACCAAGAACCTGGGTCAGGCTGTAAGGGACCACTCGCTAGCGAGCACTTCCCCAAAGGTGCGAGTGGTGGCCATTGGAATTGCTCCCTGGAACATGATTCAGAACAGAGATCTGCTGCTGGCTGCAAGGGTGAGGAGGACTACCTGCTGACCTGAATAGAAAGATCTTCTCAAATGATAATTATGTGATTTATGTTACAATTATATGATTCAGTTGTATGGAAAATTATGCACTTATTTTTGTGTAGATTTGTGGTTTACAAAAGATATTTCCACGATTTAATCTAGAAAGTAAAATAGTTTTGTGGTATCTTACTTGTGTTTTTTATTCTTTTACATGTTTCGACATTATAGCCTCACTGTGTTTGTACTTGCACTCTTAAAAACCATTCAACTTTCAAACCCGTAAAATTGAAAGAGCTTAGAGGCAAGTCATGCAAATATTGTGTAGTTTGTTTAAAGCCTAACTCAGGAAATTGTATTTAGGCTTCAGAAGTTTTGTTGGTCACTGAGTTTATTTTCTGTATTAATCTTAAAACCAGTGGAAAAATGCTTTTGACTTTTTTTCAAGAACATCAGGGTGCTATCTTCTGATATAGCCTACGAAATTGAAATCCCATTCTATAACATCATTAAATATTAAAGTGCTCAAACCAATTTGTTTAAAATCTAATCAAAATAGTTGTTGTTAAAGTTGCAGTTGGTAACTTTCGCCACTCTATGTCTATGACAAATCTAAATACTCAGAATATAAACTGCAGCTTTAAACATTGTTTATTTGGTATTTTTGTTTAGCCTGATCATCCAGCAACATACCCATCTGAGGACCTTCCCCATGGTGCAGTGTACTCTTTGGACTGCAATCATTCTCATTTCATTCTGGTGGACGAGGACCCACAGAGACCTGGAGCCACTGGTGAAATGAGAGTCAAGATGCTCAAACACATCTCTCTGCAGCGCACAGGATATGGGGGTGGGTTGAGATGCATTTTCCACCCTAATATCTCTGTAAATTTATCAGTGTTTTATGTTTTCGTGCATTTTCAAAGGAGTTTATTGTTCTAACAGGCACAGGCAGTATTGAAATCCCTGTCTTATGTCTTCTGGTTCATGGAGAGCCAAGGATATTACAGGTCACTCTTAGCATGTCTTTTTAAAAGATATCTAAGTGTTTTGTTGTAGCATGATGGTAATATCCAATTTCAATCTCTCCTTACAGAAAATGTACAAGAATATTCAGAATTCAATACCGTGGCTAATTTTAGCTGGCTCAGGAGGAGTCGCAGATATTTTAGTGACCCTGATGGACAGAGGATGCTGGGATGCTGACATGGTCCAAGAGCTGTTGATGAACACCTTCAGCGATGACCTACATAGTACTGAAATCCCTTTCTGGGTCAAACTGGTAATGGAAAATCTTTTTTTTAACATAGTTAGACATTGTGATTTTATACAAGGAAGGGTACTTTTGTTTTAGGCACATGTGATTTATGTAAAGACTCAGATTTTGTCCATTAGATTCAGAGAATACTGGACCACGGTCACCTGCTGACAGTTCATGACCCAGAGCAGGATTCAGAACTGGACACAGTAATTCTCAAAGCACTGGTTAAAGGTGCATAACCATGATTTTTATACTAACTCCATCAAACATATGTTGCAAGCATATCTTTCTCTTATTTGAATGCTTTTAGGAGTGACATATTTCAATGTAATGATGTTAGTGAGTTCATAAATGTTCTTGTCTGGGCTCAGCTTGTAAGAGTCAAAGTCAGGAAGCACAGGACTTCCTGGATGAGCTGAAACTGGCTGTGGCCTGGAATAGGGTGGACATTGCTAAAAGTGAGATCTTCAGTGGAGACGTGGCTTGGAGTGTGAGAAATGAAGTTTTAAAATGAAATTTTGTTTTAGTTGTAAATATCAGCACTCGTTTGGATTCTCATTCGCACTATTTCTTTATGCTCTTTTAGGCTCAGGACCTGGAGGAGGTGATGATGGAGGCATTGATAAATGACAAGCCAGACTTTGTGCGTTTGTTTGTGGATAACGGCGTCAACATAAATAAATTCCTAACTTATGGCCGTCTTCAGGAACTCTACTGCTCTGTTTCTGAGAAAAACCTCCTTCACACCCTGCTCCTGAAAAAGCATCAGGTTCATTTGGCTGGCAAACGGATGTCAGGACACCCTCACACTGAACCTGGTGACCGCAGGCCTCGTTTCACCTTCCATGAAGTCTCCAAAGTCCTCAAAGATTTTCTTGATGACACCTGTAGGGGTTTCTATCAAAAACTTCCAGCGGTGAGTGGGACTTTAACATGCACTTAGACATAACCTGCCATGTTACAGTCCTGCTATAAAATGTTCTCTGCTGCAGGAGAGGATGGGAAAAGGCCGGCTTTTCCACAGCCAGAAAAACCTTCCAGAGATGGACCGCCACTGTGATCACCCTTGGAGAGACCTCTTCCTTTGGGCTATCCTGCAAAATAGGCAGGAAATGGCAAACTACTTCTGGGCAATGGTGAGTCAATAAACCGATATGAGTGATGAGCTCATTTTCATAAACTAAGTCCATTTACATGTTCACAGTACATTCTAAGTCCCATTGATTACCAGTCATTTGCTGTTGAGTATCACAGATGACCTTAGTAGGGTTCACTGATCAAACTTTATATGGGTGGGTGAACAAAGAGCAATTTGCATGAACAAAAGTGCTGAGAAACTAAAAATAAAAAGGCTACTGAATGAATTTTAGGGGTGGGAATCTCTACCCCAATTAATTTTTCTGCTGTGCAAATGCATCTTTAAAACTTTACATCTTAACCAACGTTGAAGTTTCTATGCTTTTTGTTTATATTTTTGATATCTGTGTGTCAGTACTGCCATCTTAAAAGTAGGCCTTAATTAAATTAAGATATTAATGCATTTTTTTTTTAATTTTAAGATATGTCAGAGCAAGATATTTTCAGTTGAAGCAGTTCAAACATGCATTTAATCTGTGACTATCTTAAGCCTTGTCTGTGAAACCAGGAGAATATCACATTCTCATTCAATATTATTGCACATCTACATTTTAAATAAAATTTACATTATTTATCATTATATACACAGGCTACTCTTTTAAAACTATTACTTATTTTAAAAAGTGCTCTTTGATGATATACGAAAGTTTACAGAAATAGTTTTGACTTTTAATAGTTGGATTTTTCTTTTTTTTCCTCTGCATTATTGCTGCTTGATTATTACTGATGAGACAGTGGCAGCTTTAACAGGCGACATTCAGACTAATGCACAGATCTCTTTTGATATATCAGATGTTTAGCTCTGCTCTGAAAACATAACTGATGGTGTGTACATCAGTTTCGTATAAATCATTTGAAAATGCAAGTGCATTAAACCACAGCCGCGATCAGCCTCTTTAGGACAAACAAACACAAAGCGCACGTGACTGTCAGCTAGCGCGCAGGTTTCGTGCATCTAATACTAATGCATTCCAAAGGATATATAAAAAAAACATATCTAAAGGAAAACGCTACGAATGGACGTACACACCGTCAAGCAATGTGCACGTGTCTCAGCGCAAATTCTGTGAAATTAAGCCCGGTGCGTCTCGAGCGTGCACACGTGCCATATGCGGAAAAAAAACTTGATTATGAAATATTCAGAATCGATTCAGAATCGTTGCATCGATTTTTTCCCCCACCCCTAATGAAGTTACTATTTATGTTTTTTACATTTTTGTGGTTCATAATTCTTGCTTATGCAGAGTATTTAGGGTGATCATATGTCCTCTTCTTCCTGGAGCTTGTTTTGGCCAATATTCTAAATTGCTTCAAATGTATTGGTTTTGGCTTTGTGAGTGCTGCTGCAAATAAAGTATCAAGTATTATAAATTTATGTTTACCATATTTTGGTCAATATGACAGAAATATGTTCACCCAACATGACAGAGAGAATGAAATAAATTAATAATTTTTGTTTCTTTGCACGCAATTTTTTTTTTTTGTAGCTTCATAAAACTGAAGTTGAGCCACTGATGTCACATGGACTGTTTTATCAATGTCCATACTATGTTTTTGGGTCTGGAAACATTACTGTCCCTTTAAGGTAACCCTTGGTGAATTATTTCACTTCTGGGTTTTGACATCAATCTACTAATGGATTGAAAAGTCATTTGACCAATAGTGTGCAGGCATTGTAATCAAACCAATGTAAATATGTCTAAATATGAAGTATGAGGACTGTACAGAGCATGTCAGTGTTATCATTATTAAATGCATTATTGTACGTGTTTGTCTTTAATAGCTGTTTGCGTTTTTTAGGGCCGGGAGGCCGTGGCAGCTGCTCTGGTGGGCTGTAAGATAATGAAGGAGATGGCCCATCTGGCTACTGAAGCAGAAACCGCTCGCAGTATGAAGAATGCCAAATATGAGCAGTTTGCTATGGGTGAGAAACACACCACCGCCAAGCTACAGGCTCACTGCTCAGCAGAGCGGAGAACACAATCATTCAGACATTTCATCTCTGTTGAATACATTTTTTGCCAAACCACTTGGCAGGAAGCTAGCTAATCCAATATTAAGGTGCAAGGCAAAGTTTTTTTTTAATTGCAATAAAAGTTAGTGATTAGTTTTAGTGATATAATGATATTATCATGTAATACTTTTGATACTTAAAACTGGTCAGTTCTAAGTACATAATAATCCTGTCAGTCACAATTTTTATTGTAAGCCTTTGGCACTGTAGTTTATACCAGGGTCAAATATGGGTCTAATGTCTTTTTAAAAAATCCCAAAAGGGATTTCAGTTTTGGGTGAACTGTCCCTTCAATAAAAAACCGAGAACAGCGTTGGATTGAGTAAATGACACAAAATGTTAATCTCTGTATAAGAAATGTTTCATTAAGCCTATATTAAGTGTAACTATACCTTAATATATAACTGTCAGTCCTGATACCTGCACTGTTCTGACAGATCTGTTCAGCGAGTGTTATTCAAACAGCGAAGACAGAGCCTATTCGCTCCTGGTGAGGAAAACATGCTGCTGGGGCAAAGCAACGGTCCTGAATATCGCCACTTTGGCAGATGCCAAATGCTTTTTTGCTCATGACGGTGTCCAGGTAACAGCGTATGTCTAATTCTTACATTATCATGCCACCAATCAACCGCATCCCCGTGAGCGACCTGGATTCTCTTGCATAGGCCCTGCTGACCAAAGTCTGGTGGGGAGCCATGAGGACAGACACTTCCATCTCTAGACTCGTGCTCACGTTCTTCATGCCTCCCCTGGTTTGGACCAACCTCGTCAAGTTCAAGTGGGGATATTTGTCACGATTAATTCTGTGTGTGACATTCAAACTGATTATTGATTCATTGTGCATCAATATGTGTGTGTATATGTAACAGTGCAGAGGAAAAAATGAACAAAGGTGAAGGAGAGCCATTTGCTGAGCTGGACAGTTTGGAAACAGAGCAGGCCTTGTTACTCACCGATGAGAACCCAGTGTAAGTCTCTCTTTCATACTGGAGTAGATAAAAGCTACAGTGAAGTTGAAAGATCTTTTTGAAGACCTCTGTTTTCATTTAGTTTTTGTTTTTTTCTTAGTGCTCCTGATGGTGGCGGTGATTCTGCAGTGCAGAGTTGCAATGCATCTTTCATTTATGTGATGCTGCAGAGGTGGAATCGTTTCTGGTGCGCTCCAGTCACTGTGTTCATGGGGAATGTCATCATGTACTTTGCCTTCCTCATTTTGTTCAGTTACGTGCTTCTTCTGGACTTCAGGCCACCACCGCCACATGGCCCGTCTGCAGCTGAAATTATTCTCTACTTCTGGGTCTTTACCCTGGTGCTGGAGGAAATCCGTCAGGTAGGGCTGAATGGCAATGGTTTTGTGGTTCTCTGCTGAAATGACTTTGAGCAGAGATGTGGTAGATATGTTATTATTTATCCAAAATGATCAGAAACATAGTTAAAAGTAAACTTTAAGCACTGATTTTTTACATTTTAGGATTCTGTAGAGCAGTGTTTATATTGTTATACATAAAACAAAAACTTTAAAAAATCATTCAGTGAAATAAATCAGAAATAATTAAAAATGTAAATGTTAGATGAAAAATTAAGTCTTTACATGGCAACTAACTTAAATTAAAAATAATAATTGGAATTCTTTTATTTTAAAATTAAGAATTGCTCAAATTAAATCACATAACTGTAATAAAAATGTACATAGAGTATAACATAATTAAACTAAAATTAAAATGAAAACTAATAAAATAATAATTTATAATATGAATTAATGCTCTAATAATATATAAAAAATGCTAAAATAACACTGATGTAGTGTGAGCAGTTTTTACACACACTGGGTAACACACAGGGTTGCACAGATTTCCTTATTAATTCAAATAAAGAGATTTCAAGAGATTTCAATATTAATTAATTACATTTTCTAGTATGACACTGACATGTTGATACAGACTATATACTGTGTATATATATATATATATATATATATATATATATTTAAATTTTGTATTTAAATATATTGAAAGTGCCTTTCAGAAGGCTAATATATTTTAAACACAACAGAAAAGTACATACTGTAAAAAATATAATACAACAGAGCACTACCAATTTATCATATAATGCAGTACAATGTAACATGCCATATTTAATATAGTACAATACAGTGCAGGAAAGTACAAACAATATATGATACACAATACAATACAAGTAATTAGCACATGCAGGGTGGAGCGTAGTGTTCATCCGAAATACCCGGTACAAATGCAGTTTAACAGTGAAATGACCAGTGTGCCCAAGCAGCTGAACAAACAGTGCCAGCAAAAATGGGAGAAAGGTTAAGGAACATATCCAGTTCAGGAAATTATTGATGAGAGTGGCATCAAAGGTGTTTCAATTAGTTTGAAATGGTTCTTTTGAGGGTGATTTAAATATGTGCTGATCAAGGTTTAAACACTTATGATCTCACCTGCCCATTTCCTGGACTCTAGCTCATTAGATGGCTTGTGTAGATGGTAGCCAATGATTCTTTCTGATGGGTGCCTGTGATGTGCAGAGGTGTGGCTTCATGTGTGATGAAAATAAATATGGGATACCAGACAGTTATAGATGAGGACAGATGGTACAGAACAGGTTGATCAAGGCTTGTGGAGGAATAACATTAAAGGAACAGTTAATTCCTTTATTTTTTAACTATAGTTCACGATTCCTAAAACTATTCTTTTAAACATTTCAATCAGCAAATTCGTTTTTGAGACTTTCTTGTTGTTATTGGGGGGAAATTAGTTGTTGATCCTCCTGAATTACACAGTGCAGTTTTATTGATATTAAGTGTATGCAATAATTTTTTAAACTCTGTGATCCCAAGAGTTTCTTCACGGATGAGGACATGAGTATTTTTAAGAAGATGAAGTTATATGTAGAGGATAACTGGAACAAATGTGACATGGTGGCCATCTCTCTCTTCGTGGTGGGATTGTCATGCAGGTATTATGATCACATAGTGCTCTTGTATGAGTCGTGTTATATTAACAGTGCACTTAATATGAATTGTTTGTTTTTTCAAGGATGGCCACAAGCACGTATGAGGCTGGCCGCACTGTTCTAGCTTTGGACTTCATGGTTTTCACCTTAAGACTCATTCACATTTTTGCCATCCATAAGCAACTCGGGCCTAAAATCATCATTGTGGAGAGAATGGTGAAACATGATATAATCTCATTTATGATTATAATCTCTTTAATCATAGTCCATCCATTAACCTCCAAAACATTCATTATGTTTTCAAATTGTTTCACAGATCAAAGATGTGTTCTTCTTCTTGTTCTTCCTGAGCGTGTGGCTGATAGCGTATGGAGTGACGACACAAGCCCTTCTTCACCCCAATGACCCTCGCATTGACTGGGTCTTCCGCAGGGCACTGTACCGCCCATACCTTCACATATTTGGACAGATTCCTCTGGAGGAAATAGATGGTACACTGCAAATGTTCTTGCTTGGAGCACATTGTAGCTCACTGTTTGAATATATTCAATTCAATTCAATTCAAATTTATTTGTATAGCGCTTTTCATGATACATATCATTGCAAAGCAGCTTTACAC
>JAUCMS010000127.1:20361456-20376593 GCA_032357445.1 Enteromius radiatus
TTTAGACGTTTCATCTGGTCTTGTTGAGATATATAGTTGAGTATCATCAGCATAACAATGAAAATTAATCCCGTGTTATATATATATATTTATATTGGTTTGATATTAGTCTATATAACATTGATGTACGTTTAATTTAACAGTATTTAAACAAATTTAATATAAGCATTTTTTTTTTCCATTTGGCTCAACGTAATTTTAGCTTAAACCTTTTTCACATAGTTGCCAAGGCAATATTTCTTAAAAACACACACACAAACACACAGAGTTATTTAACCTAGATTCAGGCTTTACATAGAAGGTTTTATTTATTTAATTTTTTTGCTCTCAATGGATCTCTCTAGTCAGATCATTTCTGTCTGTGTCTGTTTGTGTTTAGTTGTTATACTTGAACACTAGGTGGAGCAATTGCAGTTTATTCCTGAGTTTATTTGTATCTTCACAGCGGCAAAAATGCCAGATGATAACTGCACTACTGATGTGCAGGAGATCATCTCAGGCACTTTGCCACCCTGCCCAAACATCTATGCCAACTGGCTGGTCATTCTGCTGCTCGTCATCTATTTGCTGGTCACAAATGTGCTGCTGCTTAACCTTCTTATCGCCATGTTCAGGTCAGAGTCTGGCTAATATTTCGAGAATCATTTGAGAATATTTTGAAGAAGTAAAGTACAGTTTTAAATGTATTAGCATTTTTCCAGGAAAGACTTGTGTTTAGGTTTTGTGTTTGTAGCCAATATTATTAGAACACTAAACATATTTTAGAGGTTTCAGTTGTTTTTGTTGAATTGGCCACTAGATTACCCATAAAACAAACTATTGTCAGAACTACAGTACATGCAACAGAAGGAATCTGCTGGAACATTGAAAATGATGGACTGGCCCCTCAAAGAAAGGACCATAACCCCAGTAATTTGGGGCGAGTTGGAAAATAAACTGGACAGATCTATTGTAAATTCAAAGGAAAGACTTTGGCTTGAGTTGCAGAAGGCATGGGATAACATTAGTGTTGAATTTCACAGGAAATATACTGACATTATGCCAGAGACATGTGCTGCTGACATTACAGATATTACATGGATAAAAACAGTTTGACTCTCTTCATCTGATATTTGTTGTGCTCGAAGCAACCATCTGCATGTTTCATTAAAATTATGAAATCATGTTTTGGAGGCAAAAATGTCAATATTTTCAGATATGTCTGGTGTTCTAATTTTTGCCACCACTGTAAATATTTTGTATTTATTGTATTTATTATAAATACAATGAAACTCTCTCTACAGCTACACCTTCCAGGTGGTGCAGGAGAATGCAGACATCTTCTGGAAGTTTCAGCGTTATAACCTGATTGTTGAATACCACAGCCGTCCGGCATTAGCTCCGCCCTTCATCATCATCAACCACATCATTCAAGCTCTCCTCAGCTTCGTCAAGACTACAGAAACCAAGCAGGATCTTCTGGGTAACTAAATCGCACTGTGTGTGTGTGTGTGTGTGTGCGTGTGTGCACTTCCTGTACAGATTATTCTGATAATTCATAATGAAAACCCATTTCGTGTCTTTCTTTTTGAGGCAAGGACAAAAAATGACCAAGAAAGGAACACATGACATGATGGCTAAACACGTCAGAAAAAAAGCAAAGAAATTATTTAAAGAAAATGTGGTTAAACGTTTGTTCCTCTTTTCTTGTGGTTAGAGAGGGAACTATCGTCTGGATTGGACCAGAAGCTGATGACATGGGAGACGGTGCAGAAGGAGAACTACCTGGCTAAACTGGAGCATGAGCACAGGGAGAGCAGTGCAGAGAGACTCAGATACACTTCCTCTAAGTGAGTTACACTCACACGTGTTATTAACCCATTTTCTTCTGATGAGATTTAGGCTGCAGGTGGGTGTATTACAGCAAATCTATGCTGAATGTGTAACCATTTTAATCTACTTTTGTGTGTGTGTGTGTGTGTGTATCACTTCATAGGGTGCAGAGTTTGCTGAGGATGGTTGGGGGTTTTAAGGAGCAAGAGAAACGCATGGCAACAGTGGAGACCGAGGTGAGGTGAAGGAGTAGCTGCTGACTGTATGTGTTGACATGAAGTTCATGACTTGACTGAAAGTAAAACTTCATCTGTAGGTGAAGTATTGCGGAGAGGTGCTGTCTTGGATCGCAGAGTGTTTCCACAAAAGCACTCTGAAGTGTGACAGAGATGCACCTAAAGCCCCACGTGAGGCTTTCTTTTTTATTATGTTGCTCTCCCCCCTGTTGTCTCTTCTCCTGACTTCCTTATCTCTGTGTGTCATTGGTTTTCTCTCTTACACAGTGTGTTCTTTCTATTGTCTCAGAGGTTTTGTCCTCCTGAGGTAACACTACACTGTGTTTTGCAGGGTCCATTGCCAGCTCCAGAAATCCACATCCACAGGAAGCCAAGCGACAGGAGCCATCAGGACACCCAGGATACGGTGTCGACAAGAAACTGCCTTACATTGATCAGTGATCTAGCCACGTTATAATGATTTTGTTTTTTTTATAACTGGAAATAGAATAATGATAATTTAGTTTAGGTTATTATAACTGAGTCTCCAGACTGTATGAGAGACACTCTATGCCGTTATTGTTATTTTGAGTTATTTCTTTGTGCGTTACATTTTTGCAGCTAAATAGCACTAAATTATAATTATTATTATACAAATTTTCTATAAAAATAGCTGTTTTTTTTCCTGATTTTATAATTTAATCCACTTTAGTTAATTGAAATGTTGTTGTTATTATTACTATTAATATTGTTATTTTGTAGTTAGAAGAATATTCATTTTCTTTTTACCCTTCTAACATAACCTAGCCAAACTGTAAATCATCAGTCAAATTAATTTATCGGTAAAATTAACTTTTCAATTGAATTACCATTGTAAGGCATTGTATGAAAGCCCTTTACTTCCTCATTTCGATAGGCTTTTACAATGAATAAAATATATGTACACTACCATTCAAAAGTTTGTGATCAGTAAGATTGTTCTTGTGCTCACCAAGGATGCATTTATTTACTGAAAAAAACACAGTAAAAACAGAAATATTGTAAAATATTGTTACATTTTAAAACGGTTGTTTTCTATTTAAATATGCAGTAGTCAACATTTAAAGTGGATTAAAAAAAGTCCAAAAAGTTAATTAAATTTGTCCTAAGACAAGAACGCATTTTGGTTTTACCTTTGATGAAAGGTTTCGATCCACTTTAAATATTGACTAATCTATTAAAAAAAAAAACTGATTTAAATTATTTTGATCAATGCATCCTTGCAGAGTAAAAATATTAATTTACTAAAAAAATACACGCTGCCTCCAAACACCTGTACAGTAGTGTATGTATATTCCTGTAGTCTTTCACAGTGCACACTTCACAGTTTCACACGGTAAAACACTGATTATTCATTATCAAGAATGACCAATACCGTTCCCATAGGTAATGAATCAGTAACCAGTTAACTAGGCAAATTTACCCGATGTGCACAAGGGACATCAAACTCAGCCTCGAGGGAAAACAAGATTAACAGAACTAAAAGAGGACACATTCACTTCATACGAACCCACAGTGTTTTTTTTCTTAACGCAAAAGACCTAATCTAGTTTATGTAAGGAAGCTGAAAAGGACTATAAAGAATATCATAGTTATTTCTGCACTGTGATGGACAGACTTGGTATGTATTACACTTTCTGTGTTCCTTTACGATGACTTTTACTTTTGGAACAAAGTTTTCTTTCTGTTTCAGATGTTTGAGATGAATATATTTATGTTTGCTGAAAAATCATTAATACCACTCATGATTTCATACTCAGTTTTGTAATATTTATACTGTTTGTTGTAACTATGAAAGGGAATAAAGAATAAAAACTTCTGTAGAAAAAAATCGTAAAATAATTTCATGAGACCGTAAATCTGCATGTGTGTGTGTGTGTTTGGTTGTGTAGAAGAATTCATTATTATTAATTTATTTATAATTTCTTAACAAAAATCCAAATAATAGACATTATATATATATATATATATATATATATATATATATATATTAGTTGTGGGTGCAGTATGAATACAATCAGATGATCAGGACATGACCCAGATTGGACTACATTGGACCAGTCAACCTTGCATCCTTTGGCCACAACTCCGACTTCTTTTGAGCATTTGTGTTGTATTATAGTTTTCTGAATGAAAGTATCGCTCCGACACATTTCCAGTGTGCTAGATCCTCAAAAGAACAAGATACAAAGTGTTGAGTTGATTTGAGGTTAATGAGTGAACAGATGTAAACAGAACAGGACAGTTAGTAACAGGAAGTTGGTCTACCACAGGAAGTAGATAATGTGTCAGATCCACCTGTCTGCTTTCACACAGCTCTAAAAACCTGGAAATGGCCTGGTTGCTGTGAACTGATACAGCAGTTGGCTGTGACATAAAAAAAGCTATTAAACATTCCTTCATTTTCTTCCTAAAGTTTTATAGGCTTATTCATGGAACCCTTATGTTCTAACAGACCTCCATTCAGCTCCATTCACCACCGACACCGTCCTGCAGAGTCCCAGCACTGCTCTTACAAACAAGTAGACGTTGTTGAAATCTTATTTTTCCCTCTAGTAAAAGTTTCAGTGTTTTTCTGTTGCCTTGAAGTATGAATTTAATATTCAAAACCATTTATGCCTTGTTTTTTAGCATCTATGCTGCTGTTATAAAGGTGTTCAAGAGAGAGGAACTGCAGCCCAATGAGCTGTACTGCTTGAATGAAAATACCAGGTATATAAACTAAACTAGCTGTAAAATTGCATTTTAAATGTGTAGTAACTATATTAATCAACAATGTTTGCTATAACCCATGAAGGTGGCTTCTAAGGACAGATATGGGCTTCTTTATCAAAGAGTACTTCCAGGTGCTTTAATTGTTTTAAAACAATTAAAAAATAAATGCATTACTGGTAAAAGAAAAACATGCTAATTTTGTTTCATATGATTATTTGCAGAATCAGATTTTGACCAAAGGTTTGTCAATCATTTTGGATGAGATTCAGAAGCATGAAGGTGAGACACAAGATGTGGTGAATCTGCTGTTTCTGTCCATCGTTGTGAGAGTCCATCATTAAAACAGGTCTTTAACATGATATTTTTCTCTCAGGAGAGAGACTGCTGATTGTTTTGGCCCAGGTGTGGGATAGGTTCTTCACTGAGATTCTGCCCACGTTGCAGGCTATTTTATATCCTCTGCAGGTAAACCTGCGTGTGAACTTGACATTTAAATAGTATAGGTTCAAACATTTATGTGAGGTCTCCGCTACTTCAAACATCAAATGTCACATTAGAGGTTATCAAACTCAGCCTGACCTAAAATTAGTTTCCCTTTCTCTACTTTGTGAAATCTAAATAGCCTACATGAAAGACAGAAAGGGTATGATGTACTGTTTGAAGAGTGGGGTCTAAAATTTGTTTTAGTTTCTTATGCTGACCAATCCTGCATTTATTCAATAAACGTTGTGCACTACAAATCAATTTACAGTGGATGTTTTCTAACAAAGTCTTTACTGAAATTAAATTAAAAATCTAAATACTTAACCTCATTCCAAACTATGTTCATCATGTGTTCATTTTCTGAGTATAAATGAAGATATTTTTGAAGAAATCTGCGCTTTCTAACCCTGCATACTCATACACAAGGCCCAGAAAGATAATCCATGTGACATCAGTGGTTCAACCGTAATTTTATGAAGCTACAAGAATACTATTTGTGTGCATAGAAGACAAAATTAACATATTTAACCATTTCTTCTCTTCCGTTCGTTATCCACTATGTCAGTTGTGTTACTGTCTATGGTGGGTCGGAAAGCTCTCGGGTTTCATGTTCCGAAGGTGAATGAAGATCTATACAGGTTTGGAATGACATGAGGTTGAGTAATGACAGAATTTTCATTTTGTCTCTATAAAGTGTCCTTTAAGGTTTTTTTTTTTTTAACAAAACAAACAAAAAAACTAGTAACATTAAAGCTGCAGTCTCTAACCTTTGACGATCTAGCGGTTAATAAATTTGCGTCTTGCGGAAGAACATTGTAGCCGGAGCTACTTCTCTCTGTTTATGTCCATGACGAATCACGCAGATACTGGACTACTTTGCAGCGGTACCTACCCGAACCAGTCTACACAGCCCGAATATAAACGTTTATTATACCGTACTATATTATAGTGTACCGCCAAAAACATGATTTGGAAAATAGATTCATAATATAAATTTAGTGAATTTTGAACACAAAACAAAGTTACGGACTGTAGTATAGACTGATTTAAATAGACTGTAAGACCTAACGAGTTTAAATAGCATTTAGATGTAACATTTTTTAAGCTCCCGTGGTTAATCGTGGTATATTTGATTCTGCCTGAAATGTATTCTGCTTCTCTCTCTCTCTAATGCAGGGGCAGGAGTTGACAGTCAGGCAGATGGCTCTTCTCGGTTTCAGGGATCTGGTCCTATTGAAGCTCTCCCTGGCTGACCTGCTGTGCAAGAATCTGTCTCTCATCCCAGCATCCATCACACAAATGCTACTTGTGCTACAGGTGAATGTTAACCATGAACCTATGCTGAATCTGTTTAAGTATCTCTGTTGTTCATGGCTGTTCTCGTCTGTGTAGGGAATTCAGGAATCGAGAGGCCCCTCAAAGCAATATTGCCAACTTGAGAGTCTGCTGGCACTAGTGGTCAAACCCTACTTATGGAACTGCAGACACACAAGTAGGAAAACCAACATTGATTCATTATAGTTTGATCTAAACCCAAAGTCTCAAAATGATTTCACAATCCCAACCACAAAACAACGAAGTGTCATTTCACCCAAAAACACACTCCCATGTTTTTCCAAATTTACTTGACTTGGAGGTTTAAAATCCTAAATCTCACTTACTTTACCTCACTTTACATGGAAAAAAAGTGTCTCCAGAATTATTTTGAAACTACACTTTTGTGTCCCATGCAATGTAGTTATGCAGGGTTATGTATGTCATAAAGTTTGCAGTCCCTTTTAACTTTTGACTTTCTCACAATCTTGTAGGCTGCACTGAACAAAGCACAACACGAGCACAAGTGAGTCATCCTGAGATAAGGATTACTCATCACATTTCTGAAGGCTCTCTGCTGTCCCCTGTAGTAGAACAGGAAGGGGAGATGTACCTCCAAAGAGTGGGAAACCTACGCCGCCACAGCGTGACAAACGCTCATTCTGACATTCAGCTGCTCACGGTTACTAGTGGGGTCTACACTGGGATTGAAGACGGCTGTGAAACTATGGATCTGACTAAAACACACCTCTGAAATCTGCCATCTGTGAACACTTAAAGAGTGTGAAAGAAATACAGAAACTGTGTGACATTCAATAATTTATAAAGACATATCTGAGCACTGTATATTACGATGTAAAAAAAAAAAAAAACAATGAAAAAAAGGATTGTCAGATTTCCAGTGTCGATACAATTATCAGATTAACTTGCATATATTAGTCCCTCTGATTAAAGAAAAGGTATTCATACATGTCAAAGGGTTTTCAAGGAAGCATGTTGAACATTCCCACATAGCAATATTGAGGGTGTAACGTCTTGTTTACAGGCTAAGCTTATGTACCACACCTTTCAGAACTGTGAAGCAGCTTACAACTTTTAGTCAAGACAAGCATCTGCATTAAGGTGTGGTCACATTTACTGGCAAATTTTCTTGTGTAAAATCCAGTAACTGGGAGTTTCGTAAGGAGGCGAAAGGTTTCCCCAGGCTGAATCACTCCATCGATTGCCTGGTTTTAAAGTTTTTCTTTGTGAGCTACACTTCATGCATCGCTAACAATTTAACAACGTAACCGCACCGTACGACATTAACAAGTTGTTAAATGAACAATGAACATTTAGTGTAATCACAGTAAACAGTGCTGCTCTGTACTAATAAACTATAAATGGTCAGATCTGGTCAAATAAATGAAAATTAAGCACATATTTTATGACCAAAAAAAGAGAAAGGCAAACATGATTTTTTTTTTCTTCATATGGCTGAGTAGGCAGAATAGGCAGCAAAACTGAGCAATTGAATGTAGTATTGTGAAAAGCATTTGTGAAAGCTAACACTTAGCACAAGCAGCACCATTAAAATAATAGTTTTACTCCTTAGCTTGGTTGACAGGACATTCAGTGAATTTCTGATGCTAATCATATGTAGGTTTGTCTATTAATTGCACTGATTAACAGGGTTTGAGAAACAACATTTGTATATAAAACAGACATACTTGTTACAAAACTCTGTGAGACAATCATCACTAGCCTTGGTGTATCATGAAGTCAAGAAAGTTCGAGTTTTACCACGTTTTTGTTTTCGGCAAAGTGTCTATGAGAACTTAAGAATGCAGGAGCGATGCAGGAACTCAAAGTGACGGTTCGGACCCGCGGGGTTGGACCCCTTCCCTCCTGAGGCTAGCATCGACTCGTGGCGTGACCTCACAGCGCACCAACAGCATGTCATCTTTCACATACCCGCGCTGCCGCAAAGACTGTAGGTGCAGGAAGGTGACATAGCCGAAACCCTTGGGGTTGCGCTGCACAGTGGGCCTCTGGAAGGCCTGCAGGTCTGGCTTGGTCTCCATCACCTCCACGTGATGCTGCCCCTCGACCTGGTCCAACACCGCCAACTGGATCGTGCCCTGCAAGGGCCAGGAGAGCTGGCTGTCAAACTCACCCTGCATAGTGTGCACGAAAAGCGAGATATAGTTGGAACAGCGAGGGGCATTGGGCGTTTGCAGATGCAGTCGTAGGCAGAGTTTGTACCCCGGCCGGCCCGTGTAGAAAGGCGGGCTATGGAGGACTATGGGTTGACCAGCTTCTTGGTTGCGCAGGTGAAGTGAGAAGTTCTCCAAGCGCCATACGTAGATGCCTTGATACTGCTGGGCTTCCAGCTCTCGGGTGGCCTCCTCCAATGAGCTCAGCTTTCGGCGCAACTCTGTATTCTGGTTTTTCTGTGTCTCGTTGTGGATGCAGAGCTCACGGATCTGTTGATCTTGACGAACCAGCCGGCCCTCCAGCTCCAAGACCGTCTCACGCAGGTTCATCAGCTCCTGCCTACACTGGCAAGAATCTGGGGCTCCACGTTCATCTGATGGAGAGTGGGCGGCAACTGAGGACACCGGGCAGCTATTGAGAGTCTGGCTACGCAGAAACTCAGCCATGCAACGCATGTGCATCTGTGTAAATTCCTGCATGTGCTGAGCCAGTTCATTTCTTGGCATCTGTAATATTTCCAAAGACAAAAAAGTTAGATATTTGCATTATATAGTACTAATTTTATTCAGTTATAATATTTTTTAAATATTTTTTTAAAACAAGTATCTTCTATTCTACAAGGCTGCATTTTTATGATGACAAACAAGAAAAAAAAAAAAACAACAAAAAAAAACTGTAGTTAATCAAGTAGTTAAACAATTGCACTGCTTTAATGATTTATGAAAACTAATAATTTTTTCCCAGGATTCTAATGAATATAAAGCTCAAAAGAATTGCACTTTAATTTTGTTTTTAAAAAATGGTAACTGTTTAATTTAATGCATCCTTGTTGAACACCAGTATTCATTCCTTACAAATTAAGTATTATTTTGTCTCTAGAATTCACTTTATTTCAAATTCTAAAAAAAGAAAAGCATGTGTCTTTGGAGTGTTATGCAACAAGAATCTCCTGCCCCACCTTTACATGGCAACCAAAAGTGCTGAAAGTACAGGCCACAGGAGCTTTCAGACAGTCTGTATCACAGTGCAATGCCAGCTGAAAACAATAAGAAAAGATTCATTCAGCAGCAGTTTCACAATGAATGATTTAAAGTATCAAACTTAAAAAGTGTATTCTCAATAGGAATAGTTTACTGTTGTGCCTCTGGTAATGTGCAAATCAGTGACAAAACATCTGACAAACCTGATCCCGAATAAGCTCCATTTCACAATAGTTACACACTGTATTGGCGAAAGGACAATTCTGTTCATGATTCTACACAAAAGAAAACAAATGTTTCAGATACTAAGTTAGACAGTGTTACTGGTTGCTAAAACTATCAAAATGTTCTATGTTGATTAAAATAAGATAAAAAATGAAATAAAATAAAAATAAAAAAAGAAACCTGAAAAAGTTACTAAAATACAACTGATACAGAAAAAAAGATATATATAATAAAAATACAATGAAAATATAAAATAAAATGACAAAAGCAAATATAAAAATAAATTATTAAATATTATTATTAAATACTACAGAATAATACTACAGAGTCTTTCAAAGCCAACCACCTCAACCAAATCTAAACATGTCTTGTATGTGAACAGGAAGCAAAGGTTTTCACCTGTTTGTTAGCATACACAAAGCTCCCTGCACAGTCAGGGCAGGTCATAATCCGCTGTAAACATAGTTCGCTCTTGTGTTCATCCAGATGGCTCTTACGAACAGATTCCAGGCACTGAGGGCACTGCACTGTGGCAAATTTACACTGAGGCGAGTGTTTCTGAGGAAGAGAGAATGTAACGACACAATTAAACAAGTTGCCACCACGACCATGACTGTGATTTAGCAAGCCTGTTCATGACTCACAGTAATGAGTTTGAATGGCATTGCTCACTGAGGAGCTGATGTGTGGACAGATTTTAAGCTGAAACATATCTTGGGTCCCATACAATCTATTTTTTAATTTAAAGAATCTAGGACCATGCTTAAAAAAATATTCTTAAAGGGGTCATGAACTTTCTGTTTTTTAGTATGCACTGTTCTCTGAGGTCCGCTTTTAGTGTTAACAAGATTTTCAAAAAACTATTTAGAAGCAATATGATTTTCTGTCCTGTTTAAAACCCTTTTCATCAGAAAGCTCTGTTTGAATAGGCTTGACTCAGGATTAAATGCCCACTGCTATTATTGGTTAACAGTTGACAGCATATATCCTACACAAATTAACTCAGCTGTGATTTAGGTAAAAAAAACAACAACAAAAAACAACGCTTGAATAACTCGATGCATATGAAATGATCTGTAAGAAGAGGCAAAGCAATAATGACCACATAATAAAACAAATCCTGCGTCGAATTGTGCCTTGTTTGTACGAATCTGCAGTAAAATTAAGTCAACAAAGGACCAAACTCTTAAGGCCAGAAGGCACCAAGCTGAGTGACGGTCTGGCTAGATTGTTTGGTGTGTTGGAAGTGAGAACTCTGAATGGGTGTTCAGTTAAAGGTGCTCTATGCGATGTTGCAGGATTTTAGCGCAATTTAATTTTTATTTCAAACCACATGCATAATCCCTTGATTGTCTTGCTGTCTGCCCTCTGAATACATTGGGAAAAAACCCAGTCTTAAAAGACAACACAGAGGCTGCAATACCAAAACACAGAATAGGGGCAAGGGACATGCACCACAACAATAACAAACTACGGCCAGCCAATCAGCAAGAAGAGGGGGGGTTTAATGTGCGTGCACATAATAGACAAGAGTTGATTGTACAGCGAGAATCTGAGAGTTTTTAATTTTCATTTTATTTTTAGACATATTAGTTTGATGTTAGCTCTGTAGCTGTCTCTCTTGGGTTTGCACCACCTTTTGTATCAATGCGCTTTGTGCGTTCAAGGCAGTTACAGAAACACTGGGTGGAGGGGGGAGCTTGCTCTTTTTTGTTTTTTATTTACGTGAAACGTCAGCGGAAGTGACATCAAACAAGATCGCATAGAGCACCTTTAAGCAAATAAGTCAGACATTTAAAAAAAATATTAAACGAAAGTGATGAAAACAAGCATATACATGAAAGTGGTACAGACAAAAAGCTGTTTAAATGCTAAGTGATCTTTCCCAGTCATTCTATTTTGCGATTGTTTTAATGACATCATGAGCCACTTAAAATCTGCGCTCAATGGGAAATCACACAAGTGTTGGAATTTACCACTGATTACAGAACCGCAAATGCGCATTACCTATCAGCCTATGATTATCACGCATCTCTACTTTTTGGTCCAATGTGAGGAAAAAACACAGTTCACTTTCATCATGACTAGAAGTTGGCTTGTTGTGTCCCAGCCCTTCCTGACTCAGTCTCGATCTTCTTTAAAAATTCACTCTCCTAATATTGGGATCAACGCAAACATTGTTTTTCCACAAGTCCACAAAACCTTTATTGTTTGGTTTCTGCATAGACCTGCATGTTTGACTCTCTCGTAAACATGAATTAATGGGACAGACTAAACATGCAGTGATGTTGAAGCAGGCGTTGATCTAAACCTGTGGAGGTGGTGCTTATCCACACTATTATATCACAGACGTTTTGACAGTTTTGATTTTTAGACTAACAAGTGTTGTAATAGACCCGTGTAAAAACATCAGGAGGAGATTTCAGCTTCTCAGTTTCTGACCCCTTTAAAAAGTAAGTTAAGTAAATTGGTTTTAAAAAGGCACTTGGCATCATTAGATTGTATGGCAGTTCTTTCTGAAGATAGGCTGATCAATAAAAACAAAGCTGCATTATTTGTGCTGCCTGAAAGTTACCATAATAATAATCATTCATGCTATTTTTGGTGTGACTGGCCTTACAGATGTACCCCTCCAACCCCCAACACCAAGTAAACATTTTTAGAATACTTTTACCATACTAAACCTTTAAATTTACCTCCAGTTGGCGCAATTCCATTTTATCACCACATCCTACATTAGGACATCGGACTGTAAGTGAGAGAATCTCTCGTTTGGCAAAGTTATCAGGGAAGAGCTGTTCCTCAAGCAGCACCTCATTGTCAACTGGACATTTCTGCCCTGTATCCCTGCCAGGAAATAGGATGTAATATTTGACATTTTTAACCCCATAAAACCTGACATACAGTAATAGTCAAATGTCAAGAAATAACAGTTTGTCTCTTTTTTTTTTAGACAAATAAAAATAAATTGTAATAATACTACTATTATTATAATATATCCATTAAATTACTATTAAAAAAGAAAAAGAAAAAAAATCTTGCATATGCGTTTTTGTAGAGTATCATATATGATGTGGCTCCTAATATTAGGTTAATATGGAGCTCATATATGAGGAGGAAAAAGCTGCTTTGCCTAATTTTAAGGATTCAAACAAAAAGACACATGTACCACAAGCTGAAGGCATTTAGAATTATAGAAAAAAAGTCCTTTTATGAATGTGTATACTATAAATAAAATGACAGAAGGAATATGAGTGTGTACAGCATTTTTTGATTATATTGTGTACATTTCAAATTTGACACAGAAGGGCATGAATATTGAAAGTAACACTTAAAGTTACCTGATGGACTTTCTGATGCATGAGTCACAGAATCTATGTCCACATGGAGTCTGGACTGCCGAGCGAAGTCCCATCAGACAGATCGGGCACTCATACTTGCTCTCTAGTGGAGGGTCAAACTCCACGTCATAGCCTTGCAGGTCTGGAGGGATACTAGCAGAGACACTGATGGTGGAGGGGTTCTCTGTCGGGCTCATATAGTACTCCCTTCCTTCTTTCTCCATGGCTGCTGCACAACCAGAGTGTTCACTATCACAGTAAGTCTCATCATGGCTGTGCTTCTCCATGTCACTGCAAGCCATCTGTAATCACATCAAGAGAGTGTTATGTTGATGAGAAAAGTATATAATCATCCATACAACATCTACTAGCAGCAACAAATCATTCACCTAAATCATATGCTGCTTCTCATATGATAGCTGCCACACAGAAACTGACCTCTAGGTTTCACAGATATCCACACAAGTATCATTGATGCACATAGGATGTGGTAAGAGATTTTATATCAGGGTGATTTCCTCTATATTGATGCAAAGTGAAAAGGAATAGGATGAGAAACTACAGGCCTGGCGATGGATTCATTTGTAAACTGCTGTTTCCTCACGCGCTGCTATGCTGGGCGGGGCTGAACTGAGGGAGAAACTTCTCTCGCTCAACAATTGGAAAGTTACCTTTTTCGAAGGCCAAAATATCCATATTGCACGGCGTAAACGTAAATATACACATTTCAAAAGGTCAAAGTTATTTCAAATGTAAATACTGAACTAAATTCGTAAATAAAGTGAGTTAAAACGCGAAAGCAGCTAAGCAGTCACAGCCGACGGTTAGCGTTACATCAGCAACTTTCCTGACGTCGCCCATGGAAACGCACTTTTTAATCTGGTATTACTGTTCTACGACCGCGAACATATTGGTATATAACATAAGATTCGGTTACAGCTGAGAATTATTTGTAATCGGTTTACTTTACATACCTTGCCTCGGTCCGGCCTCGCTGTCTACTACAAGCTTCCTGTAACCAAACATCAGGGCATTAGCTCTATACGTCACTGGGTCAAATTCCCCTGCTAAATCTGACCCCAGACCAGTTCTCACAACCGACTCCTCGCGTGATTCGCCGTGAGCTCGACGATTCTGCTGCTCTCAGATCGGAGCTGATTCCATCAGAGCAGAAGCCGCGTTTGCAATCAGATTTTGCACTATGCTGAACTGAATAATAGGCTATAATCCACAAGATGGCGCATTTGCCTCTGATTTTAAAGGATCAAGCAAAGAGATTTCACGTGATAGAAAACTAGGGAACTTGTTAAACAGTAAAAATTGGTGTAATGAGTAATGACAACTAATGTTGTGTAGAAGTTGGCTTTTTAAATAACTTAGTTGACAGGTAATTGTAATGGCAACCCTTGTCTGGCCAACCACATGTTATTGTCCTGATAAAGTAACCTCAAGTTTGAATATAGGCCTTCTTGAATTCTCATCATAAAAAATATTGCAAACCATAACAATTTAACATAACATAACATAGTTCAAAGTCAGCCAGTCTACTCCTTGAAAAATTATTAAAAACTAATTTTTAATTTATTATTTTGAACTCAAAACCCACTGCATAATGTTTAAGGGACATAAAGATAGTTTTAAGCAAACTGAAACACAGAGCGCACAAAACAGTTGAGTTATGTTAAAACAGAAGGCTTTTAAATGCAGTATATAGGCCTATGGGCCTATATAAACTTTATTTGCTTAAAGGTGCCATAGAATGGAAAACTGAATTGACCTTGGCATGGTTGAATAATAACAGTTCAGTACATGGACAT
>JAUCMS010000127.1:20385046-20403076 GCA_032357445.1 Enteromius radiatus
CATAAACGCATATATTATGTAAAGAAAAACTTTTATTTTGGATGCGATTAATCGCGATTAATCATTTGACAGCTCTACTTAAAATACATTTTTGCATATTTGTGTCTGTGGGGATTATACTGAGTTTAACATAACATAACATTTGTCATTTAACTTACATTATCTGTGACTTACTGTTCACTCATTATAGGAATAATGTTGTTTTAAAATCCCTGTTTTATGTGTCGTTTGCTGAGTTTGACAGGAACACAAACAGCTTTTAATATTTCACGTTTGAGCAATGACTAATATTTTTTCATCAGCCTTTTATCTTTCCACGGCCTTCTAAATCTTGAATAATTTCCATTTAAGCTCTAACTGGGACAAACACTGCACTTTCAGAAGGACTTAAAAGGAAAAAAATTAAGATCAACACATAAGCCATTAAGCCTTTTTCCCATGAAACCAACATTGGCAACTGATTTTATCTTATCTGTCTTTTCCCTTTGTGCATTCTCTAAACACAGTCCAGAGCACTTTAACAAAAACACAGCGCACATTTTCCAAATAGCTTAATTGTTTTTCTGAGCTTTTATAAAACAACATAATAATTCTAAATAGATTTAACATCATTTGTTTTGCTATGGTAATTCGAGGGACCTCATACGTTAAAAACGGTCTGTTGTCTCTGAGTGTAAGTGTGTATGTTTACTTTCTTTCTTTTTTCATGTTGTTTGCTTTACAAGATTAGATTTGGATTGGACTAGAAGGAAAGGTGGGTGAGGACAAACTCGATATGGAATAATGTAAAAAAAAGCTGTAATTTAACTAACCATGAATAAGTGGCTCTCTGCTCCAGCAGTATGTGTCTAAGTCTATGCATGGGAAGCACTGTCGAATGCTTTGCAGCAAGTCAAATAAATATAGAGTCACTCCTAAAAGCGAGCCAACACTTGAAAATATGTTGTATGTTTGTAAGGGCAAACATTTAAAATTCTTTTCCATAAAACTCTGTGAACTAGAAGAACAGCATATCTCTTTCTATCCATGCATGGCGGACATTCAGTAATTAATGGTAAGTTAATTCCCAGACCGCCTGGTACAGATATGACCAGCTTGTACTGGCATGAGAACTGTACTGTTGCTGTGGTAATTTTGGTAACTGAAAATTACATGCTGGTTTTCTCTCTCAAAAACCTTTGTTATGAACTTGGAAAACCACATTTGGTCCATCTGATACAGAATATGCTGTCAGAATAACATTTTTTGAGCAAAGCACAATATATAAGTCGCCTTCTAATGGATGTTAAACTGAGAATAATGTGATGGTCATAACATTCTTTTAAACTTTTAGGTGAACGATGCTGTCCTTGCTTTTGCTGAGTTTGTGGGTCTTCTCAGTCACAGCATCTTTTGATTACGTTTACACTGGTGCGTATACATTGTATAAATTACAAACTGAAATGGCTAGTAATCTTGAAAACCTTATTAACCTGTATATGTGATCACAGAGCCTGAAAGCACACTGCACGTCAGCATACCCATTGAGCATCCTCTCCAGCCTCTGTTGGGTGACACATTAGTTTTGCCCTGCTACTTCCAGGACAACACAGTCAATGACCCTGGTGCCCCCACAATCGCCCCTTTGTCACACCGGATCAAATGGAGTCTTGTCACCAAAGAAAAGACCACAAACGTTTTAGTGGCATCTGAAGGAGTAGTAAGCATCGACAAAAGGTATCTGGATAGGATCACAATGGTTGGATACCCCATGACACCCACAGATGCCTCCATTAAGATCACTGAGCTCCATTCCAATGAATCGGGAGTGTACCGCTGTGAAGTTATGCATGGGATAGAGGACAGTTATGATACTGTTGATGTTCAAGTTCAAGGTACTATTTGTGAGAATCAAGATCCTTAAAGAAAATGTATGACTGTATGTGTGCTTTTTTCTCTTAGAAATGTGATATATATATGTACTTTTTTTTTTTTTTTGCTTAGGTATGGTTTTCCACTATCGTGCCATCACCACACGATATACCCTTACCTTACAGAAGGCCAAGGCAGCCTGTATTCAAAACAGTGCAGTGATTGCCACTCCAGAGCAACTCCAAGCAGCTTATGATGAGGGTTTCCACCAGTGTGATGCTGGCTGGCTTGCAGATCAGACCGTCAGGTTTGTTACCTTTTAATTTGAATTGAATTGAATGTAAAAAATGCTGTTAAATTTGTATCTTTGCATGTCAAGAGGTTAACTGGTTTGCGGAAAAAAAATTGTAATGTATATTAAGTTATTGTTTTATTATTTTGTTCAAAAATGTGATGAAAGTATTGTCATTTGTTGCGGAATAAAGGTACCCTATTCATGATCCACGTGAGGCTTGTTATGGAGACAAGTATGAACTTCCAGGGGTCAGGACATATGGAGTAAGAGATGTGAATGAGACGTATGACGTGTACTGCTTTGCTGAGAAAATGACAGGTACTTGTTTGAGATGTCAAAGAACTAAATGCCTTATTTAAAGGATATTGAAATGCTAAAAAATGTTCCTTTTCATATTACAGGAAAAGTGTTCCACACTACTGCCCCTAACAAGTTCACCTTTAAGGAGGCAGAAGCTGAGTGTGCAAAGCTGGGTGCCAAGTTGGCCACCACAGGACAGCTGTACCTGGCATGGAAGGGTGGTATGGATGTTTGTAATGCAGGCTGGCTGGCAGACCGGAGCGTTCGTTACCCCATCAACATCGCCCGACCGCAGTGTGGGGGGGGGCTGCTAGGAGTGCGGACCGTCTATCTGTTTCCCAATCAGACCGGCTACCCTCTCTCAGAGTCCCGCTATGATGCATTTTGCTACTCTGGTACAAAAAACTCAATTATTTAGCTTATCATTTATGATGGTTTATCCATGCACATATATGTTAATAATTTGTGTTTAATAGCTGGTGCTAACTGATTAGGTACTGATCATATATGTTGTTCATATATTTTAATTTAGAAATGGGTGAGGAAAGTTCTGGCCAATTGCCATTCGACATAGAGACGACCACAGAAGGTGTACTGAGCGTGAACACAATCACAGAAAGCCCCCAGGTCTTTTTAAAGCCCACTTCCACAAACAGTGAAGCACAGGGAACAGTTGTAACATACAAGCCATCAGTGACCACTAGTGTCGAGTTCCCATATACTGCATTAAATATTTCCCAGCTGCCCCTTTCACCACCCCCAAGGGAAGGGGTCACTGATAGGACTGATCTTGCCTCTAATGGATCCCGTTTGAATGAAACCGAAGCTATCATGTCCACCACAGGTATGTATCAATATGAGAACAATACAGTAAAAATTAATGTGAAGCATTATTCTGTTGTTTTTTTGTGATTTGACATATGCATGTATTGACGGAATAACTTATATAATAACTTATATAATTTATGGTTAATATTAAATCTGTATGTATTCATTCATATTTATTCCTTTTGTATCTAATTCATGGTGGCTTCAAGATAAATCAGGAATAAGCATTTTATATATTGTCATCAGTAACAATGGATTTACATCGCAACCACAGTGCTGAATTAGATGAATGCAAATTAGTATATTAAAATGGAGTAACAGCTTAATCTAAAACATACTGAAACATCAAAACATTTTACAAACTAGAGTTTTAATTCCTGAAGACAATTTAAATAGCATGTAAAAACCTTGCACTAGAGTAAACATTTTTACACAAACACAATTAAGTGTTTCAGATTTATAACTTATGTATTTTAGATAAATCTGTTGACACCTATTGTTTTTAATTGCCTCTCTAGGGGTGGTCTTCCTTTATCGTGAAAGCTTGGGTCGTTATGCCTTTGACTTTGCCGAGGCTCAGCTGGCATGTAAGAACATTGGTGCAGTCATTGCCAGTGCCCAGCAACTGCAGGCAGCTTATGAGTCTGGTTACCATCAATGTGACGCTGGCTGGCTGTTAGATCAGACTGTGAGGTACAATTCATTGCACAGTTGTAACATTGTGCTATAATGTTCAATTAAAATTCAATTTAAACTGATTGAGTGTCTATTTTTATTTTATAAATTATAGTGTAGACTTATACTGGAATTATCTGCCTCATACTGCAAGAAACTATGTTTACAAATGTATGTAAATGACGGTTATGCAGGTATCCCATTGTGTCTCCACGTGAGAAATGCTCGGGTGATTTGGAGCATGTCCCTGGTGTGAGGTCTTATGGACTGCGCTCTGCTGATGAACGCTATGATGTGTACTGTTATGTGGACAAATTACGGGGTAAGAGGCTCTACTTAAATACATAAAAACTTTATGTGGACTAAATACATGAAAACTTTGTGTGGACAAAGGATAGGTAAATACATTTCTTAAATTTTACATTTCTGGGAGTGAAAGAAAACAAAATAAAAATTTTAAAAGCTATATTCTTAGCTTCAAATCACTCTGTGTGTTTACATTTTCAGGAGAACTTTTCCATGCAAGTTCATTCGATGGATTCACTTATGGTGAGGCAGTGGCTTACTGCCAGGGCAAGAATGCCTCCCTAGCCTCCACAGGAGATCTGTATGCTGCTTGGAAGCAGGGCTTTGATAAGTGCCGTGCCGGCTGGCTTCTTGACCACAGTGTACGTTACTCCATCAATAACCCACGGCAGCAGTGTGGTGGAGGGAAGGCTGGAGTTCACACAGTTTACAAATTTCCCAACCAGACTGGCTCTCCTGACCTGCACTCCAAATTTGATGCATACTGCATCAAGGGTAAATACATCTACAGTGTAGTTATATACAGGTCATAAATTATAGATTGTTTTAAATGTAAAACATTAAGTCTGTTGAGTGTTTATGCAACAAACTTTACATTTATGTCTTTTGTTTTTTTACATATAGTGGATCTGGATCTGTCTCTGAATGAAAGTGAAGGAAATATAGTGAGCGTGACATCCCGTCCTGATCTTCACAAACCTGGTAATTTATTGTATTTTACTTTTTTTTTTTTTTTTATAAAAATTCTCAAATATATTTCTCTTATATTTGATATTACATTTACATCACATTTAGTCAATTAGCCGATGCTTTTATCCAATTTGTTTTTTAAAGAACCAAGTAGACAGAATAGATCATTTTTAGAAATAGTATTATAATAGAGAGTGGAAGAGATGTGATTGTAGCCGTTTCTTGCAAATTTCTAAGGAATCGGCTGCTTGGATTGAGTTGAGCAGGTTATTCTATCAAGTGGGAACAGTTGATGAAAAGTCTGTGAAAGTGATTTTGTGCCTCTTTGGGAAGGTTTGCTTCCCAAGTACAAGTACAAGTAGTTATGTTTTAGCTAGGTTAAGCTGAAGGTGATGGTCCTTCATCCAGCAAAATAAATGTCTGTTAGACATACTTAGATGCGAGCAGCTATCATTGGATCATCAAGATGAGATGAGAGGTAGAGTTAAGTGTCATCAGCAAAGCAGTGATATGAAAAGGCATGTTTCTGAATGACAGAACCTAGTTATACCATGTAGACAGAGAAGAGAAGTTGTCAAAGGACTGAGCCCTGAGGCACCCCGGTAGCTAGAAGTTGTGACTTGGATACCTCACCCCCTCAACATACTTTGAAGGCCCTATCTGAGAGGTAAGACTTAAACCACCGGAACTCTTAATAGGGTTGACAGAAAGATCTGGTGATGAACTGTGTCAAAAGCAGCAGACAGATCCAACAACATAAGTAATGAAGACTTGGAAGCCGCTCTTGCAAGTCTTAGGGCTTCAACAACTGAGAGTAAGAGAGTTTGGGTGGAATTTCCACTTCTGAAGCCAGATTGGTTATTATCAGGTACAACTGCAGGATAAATGGCTTGAAGGATAGGATCAAGCAGACAGGTAGTAGGTAGTAGTGGAAAGAGCGAGTGCCTCAGAGAATGGAGAGAAGGATGTGAATGAATGTATGTTTGCTACTAAGATGTGTTTGATAGTTTGTGGTGTGGAGAATTTTTCAGTGAAGTTTGTAATTTTATTAATGAAAAATGTGGCAAAATATATATTACATAAAATTTATAAAATATATATTAAAGTAATTCGTAAATATTGATATATTTTGAGAAATCAAAGCCTGTGACATTTTTCAACTTAGCATTGGCTTACCATAAGAAGATAAATAAAAGTCAAATTATCTGATCAATAAACTTTTAATGATATTTTATGAGGCTCTGTTATCATTTACTCTTATCTGGTATGACTTTGTTTCTTCTGAGAAACACAAAAGAAGATAATTTGAAGAATGTATAACAACAGGAGAGTAAATAATGACAGAATTTTCATTTTTGAATGAATTATTTTATATATTAGTGGAACTATCTCATGTATTTTTAATGTATTCTAATGATTGATAAGTGTCAATTTTAATGTAGTATATTAAATCATGTGTGTATCTGTGTTTCCTCAGAAGGAGCTACTACTACTAGTACCCCTGAAGAATCCTCTGGATCTGGTGAATCTGGGGCCAGTGGCACCAATGATCAGTTGAGCAGTGGAAGCGGGGATCAGCCGAGTGGGTCACCTGCTTCAAGTGGAGACTCTTCTGGGGCTAGTGGCACTGATGAGCTGTTCAACAGTGGAAGCGGGGATCAGACGAGTGGGTCACCTGTATCAAGTGGGGATTCTTCTGGGGCCAGTGGCATTGACAGTCTGTCAGGCAGTGGAAGCGGGGATCAGCTGAGTGGGTCACCTGTTTCAAGTGGGGATTCTTCTGGGGCCAGTGGCATTGAAAGTCTGTCAGGCAGTGGAAGCGGGGAACAGCCAAGTGGGTCATTTTTTTCAAGTGGAGACTCCTCTGGAATCAGTGTCATTGATGATCTTTTGAGCAGTGGAAGCGGAGATCAGCCGAGTGGGTCATTTCTGTCAAGTGGAGACTCTTCTGGGGCCAGTGGGAGTGGGGATCTGCCAAGCGGGTCTGGAGGTTCTTCAGGATCTGGCAGTGGCTTAGATATCCTAGTGACCTTTTCAGGAAGTGACTCCATTTTCTCAGGAGTTGGATCAACTTCAGAAAGATCAGAGGAAGCTGAGGAGGCAGGCACAGAGATCCTCACCACCACCTTTAGCCAGGGCTCAGGGCTCTTTGGATTGGACACCTCTGGATCAGGATCAGGAAGTGGGTCAAGGTATAGCTCTGAAGAGAGTGGATCTACCTCAGACTTTTCCAGCAGCTCAGGAGAAAGCGACGAGAGTGGAGACCTTTCTGGCATCTCTTCAGGATTAGGTTCTAGCGAGGAGTCCTCAGGATTCAGCGGTTTACCATCAGGATTTTTTCCCTCTGGAGAATCCAGTGGCATTTCATTCATTAATGGTGACATCATGGTGGAAAACCCTTGGGTGAAGGGGTCCACTGCTCAAGAGCTGGGTGAAAGCCATGTGGATTTCAGCGGATCAGGACATATCTCAGGGTCTGGGATGAGTGGTGATACGTCTGGCATGAGCGGTGATATCTCTGGGATGAGTAGTGATATATCTGAAGTTAGCGGTGTCCACAGTGGGTCTGGGAGTGGTTCACAGTTTTCTGGTCTGACATTTTTGGGATCTGGCTTCATTGATCTCACAGAACAACCTAATGAGCAGGAAGCTTCTGGACTTTTGCTGTTTGGGTCTGGTGAGGGAAGTGGATTCACGTCTGGAGGCTTTGCTATTGAATCAGGGGAAAGATCAGGGGAATCAGCTAGCGGGGATATCATCTTCTTCTCCAGTAATGGCATGGTGGAAATGACCAACAAGCCCTTCCAAGTCATGGAGCTGGGACAGGGGGAGGTGGAGTACAGTAGCACGGTCAGGTTGTCCTCAGGGAGTGGAGATGACCAAAGTGCCTTTGGTAGTGGACAAGAACATGAATGGATCCCAGTTACTGAAAATACGCCAACAGTAATCTCCAGTGATACTCCCTCAGATGTACTATCTGCTCAAGGGCCATCTGGCCTGTATAGTGATGCTGCAGGACCTCCATTGTCAGAACCAGAGGGAATCACGACTAAACCTGACATTGTTACTTCTGCAGCTTTATCTACCACAGAACCTACTTCTTTACAGAGCCCTTCTGTCACAGAAGGACTTGTTACGAATGGTAAGTTTTTTTTTGTGTAATGCTCCTTTTTATTATAATTTTTAATCATGTAATCTATTTAATCTTTAATCCATAGTAGCTTCTCTTAACCCCTGTGATCCCAACCCTTGTGGAGCTGGAGTGTGTTTGGCGATGGATGGAGTGGGGATTTGTCACTGCCCACCTGGACTGAGTGAAAAAGAGTGCCAGTTTGGTGAGTCAAACTGAATTGACTTATGACGTAGTTATTGAATCACTCACATAAATTATGTTTACTTTTTTAAAATCTTGCATTTTGAATATTGGACATTTTGACAAACATCATAATTATGAATACCCAACCTGTTTAGCTTTAACAGCTGTTGCTGCTTTTTATGTTTGGGTTCAAATTAAGCAAATGATTGTCTCTAAGTGTCTCACTGTTTTGCATTTTAGTTCACTTCTGTTCAGTTTGCTCTTGCCTGATTAATGTCCTCACAGTCCATTTTACAGGTTATGTGGCATGTGTGTGTGGTTAAGTACTTCTCAACTTACTCAGCTCTTGTGTCCAGATGTCTTTTCAGTGACTGTTCACCTGCGTTGTTTTTGTTCAGCTGTGCCTTTGCT
Source organism: Enteromius radiatus (assembly GCA_032357445.1). Lineage (NCBI taxonomy): Eukaryota > Metazoa > Chordata > Actinopteri > Cypriniformes > Cyprinidae > Enteromius > Enteromius radiatus. The sequence continues at coordinate 20,393,719 of JAUCMS010000127.1, forward strand.
GCAGTCTGGTTAATCAGCACGCCTGCTAACACCTGGTACATGCTCATACTTCTCGTCCATCTTCATATGAATCTGAACTCCAAATTCTGCTTCTGTTTCTGGGACTGTAAGAGTGCTGATCTGCTCACCACATGGTGAGAGGCTAAAAACAGATCCCAGGTCAGCGCTCCTACAGCAACTGCAACCGACTCTGATCTCTCCTTCAATTTACCACAATTTACTGAGTGTCTCTTCTCAGCTTCTCTAAATATTGATGGTATAATTATGCAAGAGATTTTCGTTTAGAAGCAGCTCCAAGAGTTCTGATTCAATGATGCTCTCTGCTAAGCTTGGCCTTCCTTAGGGCATCTTCATAGTAGTCAGCTTTAATCGCTAAACGTTTATTTGCAGAGGTCGATGTTTGCCATTCAAACCCTTGCGCCAATGGAGCCACCTGTGTGGAGGTGGAGGACAGTTTCAAATGCTTATGTCTGCCCAGCTACGAAGGAGACCGCTGTGAGATTGGTATGAGGCTGCTTAAGCTAATTCTACTAACGGTCTTTCAAAAACAACCTTAAAGGTGACACACAGCTCTAGATGTTGCTGTAGTGGAAAGAAAGTCCCTGGAAACAGGACGCATTTGTGTGTTGAGTAGCGATTGGTGAGGGGTGTGTGTGTGTGTTTTGCCTGTCCACTTATGGAAATCTGTTGCAGTTAAACATCAGCGTCATTCAGGATGCAATGATGCGATTGCAGTTACTGTAAAAAATATAAGCAACAAGAACAAACTATAACCATTTAGTAAGGTAATGAGGTAAACAGAAAGTGTCTGTTTATAGAAATATCTCATTTTTTTTCATTTTCTGCTGGATGTTTCTCTTGGCGTAGTATATGCCATTTAATCGGCGGTCTTTTGGAAAGCTTTTACACGATTGTGGAAAATCACTTTATCTGATAAGCTGATATTATGCCACGTTAAAGGCATTTGCTTACTTAAAACACTGGTTTTAAACACTGAAAGATAAAGTGACTTAATCCAAATCCCTCAGCACATTCCATCATACATTTGTCATTTGTTTCAAATTTACCTTTATGGCAAGAAAGGGAGAGTTCACCCAAAGATGAAAATTTTGTCATTATTTACTCACCCTAACATTAACATTATTCCTCGCCCATAAGATTTCAATTGATCTTCTAAACACAAGATATTTTTAATGAGATTTCTGTGCCTCGGTTCAAAATGCATGAGAATCAGTGATGCTTTTTTATCATTGTTTGAACTACCGTTGAAAAGCTTTATGAATGTGCATTGATTAATGTTTATGTGTAAATAGAAATTCAATCTGTTCATCCTATCAAGTAGTTTGGTATCTTCACAAGACTTGATTTAAACTGGTCAGTTAACATGGACGGTTTCTTAAAATGTATTTTTTTTGTGTATGGGTTTGGATCATGAGGATGAATAAATGAAAACAAAATATTTGGGTGAACTAACCTTTTAAGCCTGCACTGGACTACACTTCTTGCAATAGTGGTCCAAGAAGATATCTGGTGAAACAGTGGTAAATATACCATGTGATGTTGCTTCAGATGTGCACAGCTGTGAGAAGGGCTGGACTAAGTTTCAGGGCAACTGTTACATGCATTTCTCGAAGAGAGAGACCTGGCTGGACGCTGAGCAGCACTGTCGAGACTTAAACGCTCACCTGGTGAGCATTATCACTCCAGAGGAGCAGGCTTTCATCAACTGTGAGTGCGTTTCTGTGTTTAAGCTCCTAAGTATCTGTAATGTTTTTTCTGGTTACTGATCACCCTCTTTTGTAACAGCATATGCACAAGACTATCAGTGGATTGGACTGAACGATAAAACGGTGGAAGATGACTTCCAATGGTCAGATGGGACTCCGCTGGTAAGCCTGACAGTTACTGAGAAGCTGAATCACTGTTTGATTGAGATACAGTATAATGCTTGATTTTTCTCTTCCTTTCCTTAGCAATATGAGAACTGGAGGTCTAACCAGCCCGACAATTATTTTAAATCTGGTGAAGACTGCGTTGTTATGATCTGGCATGAAAATGGCCAATGGAATGACGTGCCTTGCAACTATCACTTACCTTTTACGTGCAAAACAGGTCCAGGTATGCTCACCACCAAACACATACAAATGACATCACTAGTGATTCAGTTTCAATTGGACTTCCTCTTCTTTCAGTGACATGTGACCAACCTCCTAAAGTGGAGAATGCCAGGATGTTTGGCAATAAGAAAGATCGTTATCAGGTGAATTCTATAATCAGATATCAGTGCAGTGAAAACTACAAACAGCGCCACCTACCTGTGATTCGCTGCATGGCAGATGGACAGTGGGAGAAGCCTCGAGTGCAATGCATAGCCAGTAAGCTACTCAAGCATTACTGAAAACATCACAATTACCCAACCATTAAAACATTTGGGTTACTTTTTAAATTATTTTAATAAGTGTCTTATGCTAACCATTTATCATTATTTATTAGTAATACTGTGAAATATTTATATATTTATATTTGGCAAATACCGCAAGCATGTAGCAGAAATGATATGCCCTTACCATAATGTGAATGCCGTGTCCCGGTGCTAGGATACAAAAAACAAACAAACAAAAAAACATTTCAAAATTTGTTTGAATCCACTGAGGAGATAATTACTGATTATAATTACTTGGTTCTTATGGTTGAACAGTAAGTAGCAGGTTCTTTTAATAAGAAAACATAACTTACTTAGGTTGTGAGTCAGAAGCACCAGACTGTCCTTACAAAGTTGGAATTGCCCCACTTTATAGCTTCTGTGCACAGCCAGAATCAAGAATCAGTTCTTCGTAAATGCACTAAACACACTCTGATGTTTGGGTTGAACTGTTGTGGAACACAGTGAAACATAGCGCCTCCTGAACATGGCACTCGCAGCAACACTACAGCAAGAACAATGCCTTCTTTCTCTTAGTGTTATGCAATCAAAAACCTTATACAATGAACCGTTATGTTTTTATTAACTTAGAATGAGCTATTTATATCTACTTAGACCGTGGATGTCCATAGAAGTTGCCATCATGTTTGTACAGTATCCCTTTAAAGACAAATGGAGCACGTTTCATCACTATGGTGTTTATGCGAATACAACACTGACACACAATGATGACCGAGTGACAATAATATTAATAAAATATGTATTTATTGAATAATTAAGTAAATATAATTCATTCATTATATTTGTAAAGAAACCTCATTGCTGCGTATTTCCTCTGTCTAAAATTTTGACATAATCCTGTAACAGCCACCATAGCTTCTCTAAAGGGAGGGGTGAGTGGGGGAATCACTAAAATTTACACACTGTACCTTTAAATACACCTTCATGTAGTTCCAAACCCGTAAGACCTTAGGTTTTTTACATTTTTGAATGAAATGAGAGATCTTTCTTACGCTGCATGGATAGTAAAGAAACTTTAAATTACACATCTACATAATGTCAGATTTTTAATCATATTTAGTAATGTTTAAATAAATAAATAAAGATTTAAAATAATGTTTTAAACATAAAAGGTACTGACATGATTTCTCTTGTTTTTTTTTTTTTTTGTATTTATAGAGGTCAAATCCAGATTGCAAAAGGAATCTTCTGGTCATCACTCTCATAAATCTAATACAACAACATCGGAGAAACGTCTCTAAGGAGATTTGAAGAGCTAGAGATTCATTTTTAAATCAGTACAAGGTTTAAATCAGTTTATATTTATTTTCCAAGACACTGAATTATGAAGCATTTGTGATTAAAAAGTGTTACTTTCAAGATAAGTGCCCATCTTGTATATTGCTGCCCCTATACATCAGGTGTTAGTTAATGGCCATCAGCCACGATAGAGCAATTCATCTCATCCCTGCAACAAAAGATCAGAGACCAAAAGATCAAAGACCAGCAGCATTCTTAAAGATGTCTGTAAATATTTGCAGGTTTTCCTTTTGGACCAGCTAGTGTTTTATTTTAAAAGGTACTGAGTGTGGCTGGATGTGCCCAGTTTTTCCTCTCTGAAGGACAGTGAAACATTTTTGTCTTTCTCTGCTAGTAAGCCAAATTTTAGGAACATGCACAACATAAATGATGGGATGAAATGTGAAGTATTATTTTCATCTGGAGAGGAGATGCAAACCTAAAAAAAACCTATAGCCATAAAAGACGTTTACAAAAATCGTATTTATTTGTAATACCTAACCAGACAGATTAAGAAAACAGCTTGCACAAGGATGTCGTTAATTTGTTATGTCTGAGTTGGAAACTAATGTGAAATGAGATCTATTTATTTTTCACAGCATAACACATAGTACATCAATCTTTGACTGGGTGTCTCCATCTTTTCCCTCACAAAAGCCATATGTAATTAACGGAAAAGTTTACCCCCCAATTTTTCTTCTTTCTTGAAATTTACTCACCCTCATGCCATCCATGATGTACATTCGTTTTTTTCCTGCATTGGAACAGATTTGGACAAATGTAGCATGACATTCTGACTCACTAATGGATCTTCTGCAGTGAATGGGTGCCGTCAGAATGACAGTTCAAACAACTTCACTATAATCCAAAGGTAATTCAGTCCAAAAATGATCAGCTTTGCTGCTGTACCATGGCAATGATATCACGTAGCACCTGAAATCAGTGTAGTTCCTAGTCATATCAGAATGAGCCTATTTTTTTATTCCTTTAATTATAATCACCTTATAATGTGTTTAATGCTTCACATTCACAAAATTTCACCAAACCTGTTCAGATGAAGAAACAAACTCATTTACATCCCAGATGGCTTGTTTGTGAGCAAAAATGCATTTTTAAGTCAACTATTCCTTTAAATATCAGACAGAGATGGCCAAATCCAGTCAGATTATGAATGTAAACCCAACAATGAAAATGTACTTCATTGTTAGATGTTGTCACCCAAGACTGTGCAGGGCATAGTACTACATGGGGACAAGAATGACCCTGGATCAGCTAACAGCTTTTATTTTAACAATAGTTCAGATAGAACTGTTAATGACAAGTGCCTTGTGAATATTTTACATTTTGCCTGTTTCAGTGATAAGACTGCTTACTTAGTACAAGAGGCTGTGCCTCTTTCATCCCAAAGGCAGAAGAGCTCTCTTTTATACAGAATAGCTTTATTTTCATCTGATACAGCTGAAATGACGAATGCAGCATGAACTGCAGAAGATGCACAAACATTTCTTGAAAAGCATTTTTCTCTCATGAATTGCAAACGGTTTGTTACTGTGTGGCATATAAAACCTATCATTTCTTTAATTGAGATGGATTAGTGGCCAAAGTCAACAGTGAAAACATGGGAAAATATGAAACAATACTTTTGTTGTGATAATCTGTTGTCTTTTAGTAGGAGAATTTCAATTTATCCATGAATGTCTTCAGATGAACTGTGTGTTTGAATACCTGTATTACAGCAAATGCAACAACGTGCCATTAAAACATTCCATACATCATGTTTAATACAGGAATGATTTTTTTGTTGGCCGTTAGTCTGTCATACAGACCAGGAATGAAGGGCTAAGAGTACACAGAGAGGTTATTCACAATGTACAGGTATGTAATGGAAAAGAAATTGCTTTTACCTAACCAAACCCAGTCTAGAAATGTATTTTTAAACAGATGATAATGTTTGCCTACTTGGGTGGAGTGGAAGAAATTAACTTCCTTGTGACTAAACAGACCCCTTTTAGGCTGTTTGTGATGCCCTAACCTGTTTCTCCCATGTCGCCTAGAGGACCTTGTTATAGAGTGTGAAGCCTAAAGCATTCTGCCATCTTCTGGTTGATCTGAAGCATGACATCCTCTTTGGTAGATTTGTATTGTCTACAAATGGCAGAATAAAGCGGTTAGATTTAGAAAACAGCACTGCACATTCAAATGTACAAATTATTTGTTTTATGTGAATCAACTAAATATTACACAATATTACATTTAACAATACTACCGTTTCTCAAAATATCTGCTCCTATAATATTATTTTATATTTTTTTAAGATAAAACACACATCTATTACTAGCCCAGGGACAAGATATTCATGTGGCAGCATATCCAATGCTTTTGACCTAAAGAAGGAAGTTACAGATCCAAGATTTATACAAGATTAGAAGACTAATCACCTAGTCACATGCACATTTTTATTTCTGACAAAGCACATATTGAATTTCTTCTTCAGTTTATGCCACATTTAACATTTTATTAATACTGTTAAAGACAATGTGTTTTTACAAAAGATAAAAATACTCAATAGTTGCACAATTGTACAATTCTATTTGAATTTGGTTGACACAAATGAAATTGAGTTCTAAAATATATAAACTGTAGTATAAAGTGTATAGCAACTGCAGTGCAAACAGGTCAGTTGATTTGAGCTCTACTGTGCTTATTTTAAACCTTTACAGTAAGAACTAAGAAATTTCCCTGGAGGATAATAGTGTTTTCAATTCATTTCTAATTTACAGACCTATATATCAAGATTATTTCTAAAAGAAAAAAAAAACGACAGCTTTTGTGTGCTCACCCCCAAAAAAGGAAGAGAAAAGAAACGTTGACCTTATTCCATTACAGATCAGTGCTGTACATGTGCTAGAAGGCAGAAAGGTTGAATAAAGGATTTTTTACTCAAAGGTTTTACTCATCCTGGTTACCAAAGATGAGGAATACCAGTAAAAGACTTTGTATATTTCATTGTCAATTAGGGCATGCATGTTAAAATACAAGAATGGTCACTGGTTATGAGACTTACATTCTTAGTAAAAATTCTAATTTTTCCATACTTGTTAATGGTTCTTTAGATTTTGTAATATTCTGACACTCTGGCACCCAGACATAAAGTTTCTCAAGTTGTTCCAAATCTATATTAGTTTTTTTCAGCTGCTGAACACAAAAGAAGATATTTAGAAAACTGTTGCTAACCCAACTATTGATGGTAGCCATTGATTTTTGACATTGTATAAAATCAAATACTACGAAAATCAATGGCTACTCTAAACTGTTTGATTACCAACATTCTTCAAAGTATCACTTGGTTGAGATCAACTGATCTTTTCAAACAACATCAAAATAGTGACATTGATACAATAAAATGCAAAGCATTACAGATGAGGCTAATGTATACTGAAACGAAACATCACCTACAACCAGCAGAAACACTTCAGGTGAAACCAGTGCAGAGAGAGGCAGTGTGCAGCCTTCAGCCTGTCCACTAATCATCACAGCCCAGCAGCTCCATACGTACAGTTATGCGCTCATGCCACTCCCAGGGCAGAAACCGCACAAATCGAGCAAAGAACGGAGGCTCAAATGAATTCTTTTTGTGTGTGTTGTTGTCTATGTTGCCTTGGAAAATCTGCAGGAAAAAAAAAAACATTTCAATTAGTCAGATGATATGACTACAACTGAATGTAAGACCGATGTGTCTTTGTTACATGTACATTACTAAAGCTGAGTTAGTAGCTTGATAATTCTTTAATTTCCTAGTATTTTCCAGAGTATTTAGATCCCAATATGTAGAGCTAGAAGTTAATACAGAGAGATTTACTGTACCCAGTAAACAAAACCATGTGATATTGCACCCTACAGCCAAAACCAAACACTTCTATTAGGACTTCCGTGTGGGAATTACCAGTGGGATTTTTCTTTTTTAAAGAAATCAATTTCCCCAGCAAGGATTAAGTTGTTTCTTGCATGTTGTTACAAAATAATACATTTCAAATACTGTCCTTCGGAACCTTCTTTACAGTAAATAATCCTGAAAATTTTTTTTTATTGCAGTTTAAACGAAACTTTTTATTAAGCAGCACAGCTTTGGAAACTCTTTTAATATTGACAATTATCAAATTAGCCAAATTAGCATTTTAGAATGATTTCTGAAGGACCACGTGTTACTGAATACGGCTTTGCATTTAAATTGTACTTTAAAATGTACTGAAATATAAAAGATTTTAAATTGCAATATTTCATCAAATATTTTTACTGTGTCTATTTTTGATTAGCCTTGTCAAGCATTAGAATCTCTTCCTTACTGACTGTGTATATTTAAAATAAAGATGTTGTCATTGCTGTAACCTTATCTGTTTTTGTTATTTGATTCTTCACAACGCTCCAAGATTGTCCGTCATCACTATATGCAATCTTAAAGGCTGAAACAAACTGCACAACTCCAAAGTCTTTTGCTCCCTGAGTGATGATGCCTGTGATTCTTTTAGGCTTCTGCAAATCCAGCTGTGACATGAGAGAAAACCCATTAGAGACAAACATGCAGTCCACAATTAACAAAATAATTGCTATCAAAGCTAAAAAAATAGGTTAGTGAATGTTTGCCGTTTTACAGCATAAATGAATCATTACCATTTCAAGGACACTACTTTGTAAATAAAGATTAAATATCTCACAGCCTCACCTGGAGCCACTCTGAGCGGTTGTTGTTCGCTGCCGCCCAAGCGTTAGTCTTGCCTTGTTTGTCCAGGCGAGCGTAGAAGGGATACCAGGTAAATGCATCTATACCCCAGGTGCGGAAGCTGCTAGATGCTGTAAGCTGCACATCAGAGATGAGACGGGATTTCATGCCCAGCGGATCGGTGCAACCAATTGTGCTGGAGTGCACTGTCATATTAGGGAAAATGAGAGTGCTAAATGGCTAAGAATTAATAAAAAATACATAAATATAAATATAACGATTCATAGTTAATTCAACTGAAATTACCGTTAAGTTCACAGCCCACAAGTTCCATTCGGAGAGTACATGCTTTACGGCAAACCACAGGAATGACGCGAATATACTGGGCCACAATGGGAGGGTCAAACATGTTTGTCTTAGTTCCATCATTATCAGTATTTCCCATAAACACCTGAAAAAATTAAGAGTCATAAGGATAAATATATTCTTTTAGCACATAATAAAGTGTTTAAATGGATGGTTAACCAAAAAATGGAAATTCGGTCATTAATTACCCTCTTTCGTATTAAACCTTTACTTTAATTCGTCTTTGTTCATCCACAATACAAAATAAAGAGGTCATATTATGTGATTTCAAATTTGTCTTTCTCTTTGGAGTGTTACAAGTGCATAGATAAGTGCCCTAATGTTGCAAATTCTTTATAAAACTTATGATTTATCCACACCCCCCTAAATCAGCTTGTTTAAACACACCCCCACTTTTCTTTGTCACAGAATGGATTTACTTAACCCTTATACGGTCTTTGGGGTATTTTTTTACCCCAAATGACTTTCGCTAAAAATTAAAAAAATGTTCTCTTTGTCCAAGAGACATGAGACTCTGTAAAACTTTAAACACTTTCTAGATCTACAAAATAAAA
>JAUCMS010000127.1:20403176-20415526 GCA_032357445.1 Enteromius radiatus
AGTTTTGTTGCCTGGGGCTCTAGAGACCCCAAAGACCTTGAGTGTGATTCCAAAACGAAGACCGCACAAGGGTTAAGGACTTGCGGGTTTGTGTTTGGTCATGAGGGTGTCATTTTTGGGTGAACTAGCCCATTAACAAAAGGAATACAAGATTTGTACTGTTTCTTACTTTGTCTCTTCTCTGGCCATCTGCTCTGTACACTGTGTATGATTTGCCATCAAAGCTGGATGCAACCTTGAAAGCCTTAACAAACTCAGCTATCCCCAATCGACTGGCTCCTTGTGTTATGATTCCAGTGAGGCGCATCTTCTTCTGCATGTTAACCTAAAACGAGAAAACCATGGACAGGAAGTGTGAACATCTTTTTTGATGTACACAAAGACAAACAGAAACACTTTGTCCTATTTTGCACCTCTTTTGCATGATTTCTATAAGAATAGGAACTTTCAACTACACAACTATAACAATACCAGCACAGAGGAATGATGGGAATCACTTTTACAACCCTGACAACCAATCCAAACCAGTGTTAAAGAACTTGAGACGATATAACTTTAGCACATGCTTAGAATAAACAGAACTTTATCATCTGCTGACATGACTGTGGACATTGAAATAGTTATCTTTTTATTGTTATTGTTCTTGGTGTGAAAAACACCATTATTTACTGTGCAAGCACATGATGCATACAGGATGGCAATAAAATCAAGTGATAACTTTGAATAAAAAAATAAAATTACAAAGAAAACATTAAATATTTTTTTCTGTTATTGTGTACCAGACATGGCATTTAAAAACATTCACACCACTAACATGTTTTTAACATTTTAAAACACTTGCAGTCAACAGTTTCTTGTATGTTATGAGGAATTGTGTTCTATGGAGAATTAAATATTTGGTGTTTGTTTTTGTATTACTATCATTTTGTATTATCAAATATCAACCTTGTTTTGAACAATTTCCTAATATTGAAGTAAAATTTTAATCAAATTTTTACCCTTATCAAAGTACCAACTGTCGCAATATCTCAAAAGGATCCCCCAACTATTGTTTTGGATTTTTCTGATAGTAAAGAGGTCTATTTTATGCAAGGAAAAAATATAGAAATATAAAAGATTTATATACATTTATAATAGCCTATATGGGCTGATTGGCAAACCTCAATCCAGGGGTTCTTATCTTGGGGTGCGGAGCTCCAGGCATTGACAAAGCCCTGATTGTTGAGACGTGCAAGCTCTGGTCCCCAGTCCTGCAGCCCTAAAATGCCAGAGTGTACAGAGGAAGCCGAGATCTGGGACTCTACAATTCCACCTTCCTCCATCCCCAACAGAGACGTACAACCTACACCATAATATAGTGTAAGTACCATTTAACAGATCATTAAATCTACATTGTCTTGTCCGGCTTACTGCTACTTGGTTTATTAGGCATTAAGCAGCTGTACCTCAGATAGTAACAAAACATACATAAGGTACCATAAAATGTATGTTATGGCATTCAAAACTGAAATTAAACACTGCCACCAGGAAAACTCACGTAGATGGCATTGCTTCCCAACGTATGGAGAAGGGCAGTGGCAGATGTAGTCCCCATCCAGATCACGACACAGGCCTCCATTCTTACAAGGCTCGATTGCACAGTCATTCACATCTGTGTAAGAACACCAAAAATAATACAGTAAGTATACAGTAATTTGGAAATGTTGTAATGGGACACTTCTCTGTGGAGGAAGGGAGCTGTCATGTAACTGCAGCTGAAGTATAATTATAAGTGTGGAGACTGAGGTGTGGGGTGGCACAATGCTCAGCCTGTGTACTCACACAGGTGGCTGCGGGATCTCTAATTTTCCTCACAGGGGACAAAGAGTTCTGTGTGGAGCACATGGTGGGATAGGATGGCCTGCATTTCCAGTAAACTGCTGCAAACTGCAACTACAGCACGTCTACTGTAATTAAACACTTTACAGGATGTTTGTTTTTAAAAAAAATTTAACAGTTTTGTAATAAAAAAAAAAAAACTGGCTTATTGCAGTTATTTTAAAGCTTCACTAGAGGGCAGTATAAAGGAATATAATGTTTCAGTGGGGTAAGTCATTGTATCTGTTTATTGAAGAAATTAAAACATTTATTCACCAATGATGCATTGCTTTTATTAAGTGACAATAAAGATACACACAATATTTCAAATATTTGCTGTCCTTTGTGAAAGAATTGTGAAAAAGTACAGTAAACACAGTTTCCACAAAATATTTATCAGTTTAACTGTTTTCAACATAATAAGAAGAAATGTTTCTTGACCGGAAAATCAGCATATTAAAATGATTTCTGAAAGATTATGTTAAAGAAAGCTGGAGTAATGGCTGCTGAAAATTCGACTTTATCATTCACCGGAATAAAATTACATAATCCATATTACATATATATATATATATATAAAAGTGCAATAGTGTTGCACAATATTACGGCTTTTCTTATTCTTTTGTTCAGCTGTAATAGAAAAGAAAACACCATTTTCATGCCCCAATAACAGAAGTTGTTTTGCTCCTAAACTGTTAAGAGAATTGTGCTCTGTGTTTGAATACACATATATTTAGAAGTTAGATCTGCTTTAGAAGTTGTCTTGAGGTCTCAACTTTATAGTGAGTTACTTAATTGTATAATATCAAAGCATCATCTATTTTGAATTGAATACTAAAAGAAAAGGGACATAAATTAGAAAGCAACATAACAGTCTGCAAAGTAATTTAGACAAACATGTAAAATACCAATGAGATTTCGTTTTAGTTTTTAGTTTTCATCTTTAATGTTTGAATTTGGCCAGGATATTAGATGGAAATATTTTTGAACCTCAATAATCCCCAACGGCTAGAATAAAACCTCTTTGACTTGATTAAGTCTTACCTAATTGCACTGAGGGATCTGTCAGGAATGTTCCTGGCTGCATTTGAAGGCCTTTTAGTACCAATGCTATTCTAATACCTGTAAAATCTCTATTTGTTACTTTTGGATTTATTCATGAATTATTAAATACCAAAGTTATTTTTTTTTTCTTAATGTTTCTTTTTCCATCAAAAAATAAATACAAAATATACCCAATATCAGTTTAGGTTTAAAAAAATGATGTATTATGCATTAGTTTATTAGTATTAGAGGTGTTCTGAGGTGTGGTGAATCACCACTTTCATCAGCTGTTTAAATTTTTCATAAACACAATGCCATATAAAGAGGACAGTTGCTGTGTTCACGCCATGTCATAATTACCATTATTACTAGATGACTCCCGGACATTCTACTCAGAGCTGTCCTCACATTCTCGAATTATTTCTATGGCAACACTGTAAACTATTAGGACAACAACTAACAGTTGTTATGCAAATATAATTTAAATACAGTTAGCTTTAATTAACTCTGTGCTAGCTACACTAAATCATACTGTAGGTCTTTAGTTTCAGAAAAAATATTTCATTCAAATATTAACAATATTAGCACTTACAAACAGAAAAATGTTTACACAGTGTTTACTAACAAAAAAGGGGTCTATTATGAAATCACTACTTAACTATGTTTTACTGTTGATGCCACTGCTATCTTTGAACATGTCCACATGACATTGACGTGGTCAATTTTAACACAAGTCAGAATCTTGTAATAACATAATTCTGACATGGATTGAACACACCTATGTATATCAAATTACGAGTATGGATCCTTCGTTTTAATCTGAACAGTTAAAATAGCTTTAATAGATGTGTCCACTATAGATTTAACTCTCTGCTCAGGCAGCAGAGAGTTAAATCGTACATGGAAAGGAACTTGTGTGGACTGGAAAATTTTAACAAAGTCTATTTAAAACTCACTATGGTTACAGTCTCTTTAACCACCACTGACTGCTCAACATCCTGGGTGTGTCTGGAGTTTACACCAGTGCCATTGTATATCCAGTATATTTGTAAGCATGGGATCAATGAAACAGAGTGGAAGAAATGAAACAACAGGCAGTAACTAAATCTAGTCTTTTGTCTGTGGGCCTGCAGCCACAAGAAGATTTGTCATATAGACAAAATGTTTTAACATGAATTAACCACCAAATGCATCATAGGGACTTTTAACTTCACAACTGTGTGTAATGTGCTGGTTTTAATAAAATGGGACAAAGAACTGGTATCATAATAAAACATAATTTACAAAAACTTTCTATGATCAAGGCTCAATATGTGTTCAGTTTTGTTTGAATTGAAGTTTAATATATTTATATATATAAATAAATGTCCCTTTAAACTCTTTGGTTGGTTTTAATTAGTGCAACAGATTTGATGTAAATCTGAAAAAAAGTGATTAAAAAAACTTACTGATGTGGCAGTGTGCACCTTCAAACCCAGGTTGACATTTGCACACATACTCATTAAAAACATCTCCTCTTCTTGAGTTAGAGATCACCTCACATGTGCCATCGTTTTTACATGGGTTTGGACTACAAGGACCTGCAGTGAAAAACAGTTAAAAAAGTTACGATGTGAATACAGAGATGTGCTAGAGAGCAGATAATAGATGTGCATTAAGGCTAGAACTCCCTCCTTAATTTCAGAATCACCCTCATTGATTTGATTCTGGAAATAAGCCTAACTGAGAATTTACATTTTTCTTCCCAGACAGCAATGAGGTTGCCATATCTCATATTTTTCTTCTAAAGAAAGGAGTACTGTTTTTTTCAGAAAAACAAGGTTTAAAACGATGTTGGCAAGATACCAAAATCACAAATCTGAAACACTTTCCTCATTTCTATGCTAGTGACAAAGTTGATAATCAAATTAAACAACTGAAAACCTCATTAAGTAAGCAATGAAAGAGCAAGCTCTGAGCAGTAAGGCTTTCCACTGGGAACAGGCTGATCCATATAAACCTAATCTGAAATTCAAATGAGCATTAAACCAGGAAAATTCAGGCAAACAACATTTCTGACCATTCTCAGTGGCATTGCATGTATCTCCAGCAAATCCTTCGGCACAGATGCAGAAGAAGGGATCGTCTCCAATGCCAGTCACACACGTCCCTCCATTATGACACAGGTTCACCTTGCAGTAATCTCCTATAGAGACACACATAAGCAGGAGTGAATGGAATTACAAAGATTAGACTGGAATTAGATCTTATTTTATAATTCGGCAACAGACAGAGTGGTCCTGAATATTAAGCTTCAAGAGATACAAAGGAATAAAGAGGGAAAAAACGCTTTTCACGCTTCTCAACAGGATCAGGAGAGCACAAAAGATAAGAGATGTGAGCAGCATAGCCAATGCACATGGCTAACTTTCCAAAGCAGATGTATAGGCTACTTCTCAAGGGTAGGAAATGTTCTGTTATATTTCTAGCGAACATGAAAAAGTGTTTATATTAGGATATCAGTATGTGTACGAGTGCAGCACAAAATATATCCAAAGCAATCAGATAAATGGCAAATAATAACAAAAAACATCCACCTAATTAAATGCTGCTCATGTTTTGTTTGGGAAGCATCAGCATTCATTGCGCTTCATTCTGGCTGACCGACATGATAGAAAAGGCATGAACAGAATGTAAGAACATAAAATGCTCTTAGGCACATGTTTCTGAGATGAGTGAAACGTTACACAATGTGCTTCCTGAAAGGATGAGAGATTTGTGCCATGTTTACCCTCTGAGCTCATTAAGATTAGAGGTTAAGACAGGCTTCTTTGACTATGCTTCAGCAAATTAAAGATACATTCCTATACAACTAGTTTATTTTCCAAAATTTTGTAGTTGTATCCAGTACTATCCAGTCGAGTGCAAATCACAATGGACTGGACATCTCATTCAGTCGGTTAACACTATTGAAATCTACCTTATTAAATCCATATGCATTCCATTTCACAGCATAATATAACTATTTCAGCAAAATAATTAAGATACAATAAATGCTTTTCCTCCTCCTTTTTAAACAAATGTTTATTTATATGTTTATAAGTTTATTAATAACTACCAATGTTAAATTTAACAAACAATACAACAGCTCATTTTGTAAAAGAGGGTCTAAACTTTAGGGTCTAAACTTTAGGGCAAACATAAATAAATAAAAACACAGCATGAAGTACAAATCTGTTAAATGTTCAATATCCACAAATAAACTCCTTCCCACAATTAGTAACATTCACTATTTAAATATTGTAATACTTACATTTCCTTGTGTTTACTGTATTATATATAACATACAAAAAGATTACTGTACTACTGTCAAAAGTAAAAAGTCAAAACCTCAAACTATTTTAACTAACTTTACAGTAAAACAGTGACACCCAATACTTTTAGGAAGGTTCAACTTTAGTAAAAAAAAAAAAAAACAGGTAACGTTACTCACAATTTAAAACGTTACTCACCATTCACAGTACAAATGCTGCAAATGACTGAAAAGACAAAAACTATTGTAGAGGACCGAGTGAGCACCCTAGTCTTCATATTGGTACTCTACTGTCTGTTTGTCTCTAAAGTCTCGGAGCGGTTTCTTACCGCTAGGTCTCGTTACGTCATCCTCAAACGTGGAGCAGCAAAGGGCGCGCGCACTGTTCACGTGCACAGCTATTTCATGATCTGTTGTGCGGCGCTGTGTCACAAAAGACCCGGTCCAGCCGTGTATATTCCAATAAATAATTCTCACATTAAGAAAAGAGTTTCAGATAGGAGTTTATGCTACAGAACTAATTGGCAAAAGCGAACAAGCGAATAACTTCATTTAATCTGATAGCTACACTGGAAAGAATCAGATCTGGCAGATAACCTTTTAGGATGGACATAATTAATTAAATATTCCTTAAATTGTATAATTTGAAGGTTATGGTATCAGTTCGATTTACTTGGGTTCCTGCTCATGTTGGTGTGGCAGGAAATGAGAAGGTGGATATTCTGTCTAAACAAACTTTAAAATTAAAGCAGGTAGATTTAAAAGTTTCAAGTAGGCTAGTAAAGCAGAAGCTAAAGTGTTCATCAGGAAATATGCGCATGGCAGGCACACTGGGATGGTATTTAAACAGGAAGACACATAATGTTCAACAACTAGTTTGTGCTGGGAGGAGGGAGAGCAGGAAACGAAATGAAGAGAATATTATAACTCGTCTGAGAATAGGTCACACAGAACTAAATAGTACACTGTTTAAAATTGGCAAGCACCCAAAATGGGGAATGTAATTACTGTAGCCAGCAAGAGACAGTTGAACATGTTATACTTCACTGCAGGAAATACAACCATGAAAGACGTCATTTTATTCAGTTACTAATTAAAAGTTGCGCATAAAGACTTTTCTATAACAGGCATAGTAAAGGAAAAGGCTATATGTGATACCATTATTAAGTTTATTAAAGAAAGGAAATCAAGTAAAAGAATTTAGACAGTTTATTTAATTGAATTTTATTTATTTGTTTATTTATTTAGAATTTTCATATCTATCGTATTGTCAATTCTGTCCACACTCCAGTCCAGTCGGTGGCAGTAATGCATCTATAAGTTGGTTTGCCAACCGTCAATAAACACCAAAGAAGAAGAAGCACTGTGTGTCACACTACTAACGTCATAGATATATCTATGTACTAACGTAACGAATCGATAACGTTACTATTGATAGGCTGTGCCGTATAAAAATGGTCACGCTAACAGGATGTTGCGTTGCGTTACGTTTAATTGAAAATTATCTGCACTTCATGCATCAATTTGGCTTAATAATTTCCATTAACTTACTTCAGAAATCTTCGAACATTGGGCAGTTCAGTAATCATAAACATGCTTTGTTTTTCGTAAACAAAATTATCCAGCAGGCAAAAAGTCCACTCAGCCTTCACTTTTGTGTTGAAGCACGTGATAATTTTGTGCTCTCCCATTGGTTACTTCCCGCATTTCTCAACAGATCTTCTTAAACCATAATCTCTAATAATAAAAATCAAAGGTATATAATATTAATTTCATATTTAAATAAAACTGTTTTCACACAGTTTCGAAATTTTATAAGTACAGCGTTTTAGTCACATGGTTATTGAGGAGTGGGCGGGCTACAGGGTCTGGTGCTATCTAGCAAGATAAACGTTGCTGTCTGACTCTTGAGCCGGATTCATTTAGCCATTTATCGAATGCATGTCCCATTGCACAGTTAATTTGATCAAGTTCACAGGTCTGAACAGGAGAATAAATAATCAAGAGACGGTAAGTCTGACACAGGGCAGTTTGACAGATAAATTCGTCATCACAAACGTAAAGGTTAGCAATAGCTCACCAAGTAAACACTCACGTGTAAGTTAGATAACAAATCTACATCGGATTTGTATTCAGCAGTGCCAGATTTAAAGGTGTTTGTGAGTCATTTAACGTTAAGATGAACGTTTCTTTGCCTGTGTTAAATCACGTGATTTAGTTGTGTTTGATGGATATATATATAGAGGAAAAGGCGGCCACATCATCAGGTCTGTATGCATCGCTATGCGATTACATCTGCAACTTTCTAGATAAATGGTTAGTTGTTTTTAAAAGCTTTGTAAGATCGAAATGCTCTTCTTAATATGTAATAAGCAGGTGTGATTTCAAAATGAACCTGAATGGGTCAGCCAATAAAGTGAAGTCTTCAGCCATTTTCGATTTGCAAATATTAATGACTTTATTATAATTCAGAAACAAGGAGCATTGTGCTTGCTTGTCAAATATGACAAGCAAGTAATTAAGGTTTGGTTAGTCATTGGATGGCTATTTATTAATAGCTAAAAAAGCAGGTTGTAGCAATAAGGTTACAACAATGATTTTTGTCAACAGCAAGATGACAGCATGCTACAGTAATTTGTACTTTAAGCTAGTCTCTTGTGTGTTGTATTGAGGAATGTTGTTCTTTCACAGAATTGTTAGCAGTGATCCAGCATGGCAGAAGCTCATCAGGCTGTGGCCTTTCAGTTCACCGTTGGCCCTGATGGCATTGACCTTCAGCTCAGTCATGAAGCCCTTCGCCAGGTCTACCTCTCTGGACTTCACTCCTGGAAGAAGAAATTCATTCGCTTTAAGGTACTAGGATTATGTTTCTTACAAAAGTTAGAAGTGGAAATGTTACCTACTTTTTCAAGATAAAAGGTTGAGTCAGTGTGATTTTTTTCATTGCGCCCACAGAATGGGATTTTGAATGGTGTTTACCCAGGAAGTGCACCAGGGTTCATGCTAGTGTTGGCAGGGTACATGGGAAGAGCTCATTATTTAAAAGTGGACCCTTCTTTAGGCCTGTTCGTCAAACTTGGCAGACATGTTCCAGTCAGGTATGTCTGGTTTATTTGTGTTGTATGGTATTTCATAATGCAATAAAGTGCATGTTTAAGGATGTTTTTAAATTATATTAGTGTTTATCAGAGGTTCTTCTCAGTAAGACTCCTCTGAATTCACTACACTAGCCCTTTTATACAGATTTTTGCCACAGTTTGGATGAGTCAGAGCAAATCTGCAGATTTCGGATATCTAATTTTCCCAAAACCACAATTCAGTTCAGCAGTGATCCTGGTACCTTTCACCTACTGAAGGCTATGAATTATACGCAAACTTATTTCTGCCACTTAACCCCCCCACAACTTTCTTCAACATTTTTTGAAGACAATTTTAGAAAAGGAAAGTCATGTTTGGAAGAGTTGCTAGTCTGATGGTGTGCGATTCTCAGTTGTTGATTGTTATTGTATGATGCTGTTTTTCTCTGGAACCATTGACAAAGTATCCTATTCATTCATGTAGCATATTCCAGCTTTTATGCTTTTCTTTGCAGCAGGTACATGTCAACACAAAAGCAAATGTTAGTTGGGGGTGTAATGGTGGGCACGGGTCTGTGGATTGCCATCATATTCAGCATGAGGACCGTTCTGAAGGGTTTGCTGTCCTGGCATGGCTGGATGTTTTCTCCCCGTGGCAAACTGACCTGGCAAATTCGACTATGGCTGGTGTGTATTTGTGATAACTGTTTTCTGGAACAGTTTATGCTCAATAATCTATTATTGGTTGTTTTGAACTTTTCTGTTTGTTGTTCTCCGGCATGGTAGATACTAGTGAAGATTTTTTCTGGCATGCAAACACCAATGCTATACAGCTTCCAGAACTCTCTTCCTCTGTTACCTGTGCCATCTGTGAAGGACACTATGAGAAGAGTGAGTTATTCTTTACAACCAGATCAAAACTCTTTTAAGTTTAATATTGTTTTTATTTCAAATATTGTCAAATTGGTAAGACAGGAATAGCTGCACTCCATTTAGATTTCAATGTGAATTTTGGTCACTTGTTTTCAGAGTTAATTTGCTCAGGTGATTGTCTACTGATTTTGGAGGTAGGTTGGACAGCGTGGATGAAGTGATTTAACTTACTAAAACATGCACGCTGTTGAAAACGGTACTAGAAAAAACAAACTAGCTTAGATTTCAGTTGAGTTTGAGTTGATGCCACTTGCTGGCATTCAGTATGAATATGCTTGCATTTAAGTTAATACTAATTGTTTTGACAACCCTGGCAGTGAGTTTTCTTTTAGTGTTAAATTTTAGCTGTGCTTTTTTGTTTTCTTTAAATGTTGGACCTGTAGTATCTTGAGTCAGTTCAACCACTGCTGAGCGAAGAGGAACACCAACGAATGCAGAGTCTTGCACTTGATTTTGAGAAGAACCTTGGACCAAAACTTCAGTGGTACCTCAAGCTGAAGTCTTGGTGGGCCACCAATTATGTAAGTAAAACGCATTTCTTAACATTTCACAGATATTTTAATAAGAAACTGCAGCAGGAGTTTCTCCTATTATATTTTTTTATGTTGTATTATACCAAAGGGATGCAAATATTGACAACATTTAAGTATATTAAAATTCTTATTCACAACTTGAATTACATACATCAATTAAGTACATTTTTTCATCTTGAAAATGGCAAGCTTATTAATTATTATTTTATCCACACTACCATTCAAAAGCTTAAATCAATAAGTATTTTATATATATATAATATTTGTCTTTCTGGGGATGCCTTGAATTGATCAAAAGGAAGAGTTATATATTATATATATATAATTTTTTTTTTTTAAATAAATACTGGTTGAACTTTTAAAGAATCCTGAAAAAAACTATTGAGCAGCATAAGCATTTTCAAGTATGATGATGATAATATTTTATTTTTTAGATTTAGATTTTAAAATAATTGTTTCACTTTTTTTAACGGTTTTATTGTTGATTTAATTATACATTTATGCACCAAGTAACATTAATTACCAACTTACTATAGGGTTAGGGTTCGAAATAGGTGTGGTCTTGAGTTAGTAGCATGTAATTTTGCTTAATATACTGTTATTACTATAGTAAGTACATGTAACATGTTACAAGGGCTCTGTAAACAATATTTTTCAGTTTCAGTCCTGAGAACCCACTGTGGGATTCTGGAATTCTCTGGTTTAACAGGAGTGACTCTGTGACTGTTTTTGTCCTTGAGTTTGCGTCACTGTGTGTTTCAGGTCAGTGACTGGTGGGAAGAATATATCTACTTGAGAGGTCGTGGGCCAATCATGGTTAACAGCAACTATTATGTAATGGTAAAGAAATGGTATTTACCAGCTTCATATGCATGTGCAGTCACAAGGTGCAGTATACTTCTTAGATATACAGTATTATAGTCAGCCAGATGATTTTAGCTGCATAATTTGTAGCAGAATGCAGAGTTTGACTGGATCATATTTTTGTGTAGTCTTAATTAGATTATAAATGCATTCTTGGTTTCTGATTTTTTTTTTTCCTTCTTAACAGGATTTTCTTAATGCCTTTCCCACACATCTGCAAGCAGCAAGAGCCGGCAACGTCATTCATGCAATCATGATTTACAGGAGGAAGCTGGACCGGGCTCAAATCAAGCCGGTTAGAAAAGCCACCATATTTCTACCACATCTTTACTATAAAATTAATGGTTTAATTATAATTTATAATAGTTTTTGTAGGTAAACCGGTAGATTAATGAGTCTATTTACTATTTTGCCTCATAAAAGAGAAATAAAAAAAGAATTATAGCTTTAAACTTAATGGCCCAACACCATTAAAACTTGAATCAGCCCTAAATCACAAATGAATTATTAGCCCTAACTAACCTTTGGCCTGTTACTAAGGAGATCAATATCTTTAGTTAATTCTTTTTCTATATTTCATGCTTCCTGATCATACGGTCAAAATGGTGCAGCTTTTTGCACTAATGAACAGCGTTCCCCTCTGTTCTGCCCAGTGGGAGCGGCTATTTAATGTTATCGTAGATCAGGGCTTCTCAATCCTGGTCCTGGAGGTCCGGTGTCCTGCAAAGTTTTGCTCCAACCTTGATTAAT
>JAUCMS010000127.1:20418829-20434549 GCA_032357445.1 Enteromius radiatus
CTCAACACACAGCCATTAATGTCTGAACTGCTAGCAACAAAAGTGAGGGGTGTACTCACTTTTGTGAGATACTGTGTGTATATATATAATATATATATATATATATATATATATATATACTTTTAAATAACTTTATCATATACTTTTTGAGCACTTAAATTGATTACACTGTTATAAAAGTTTTCATTTAATTTATATTTAGAAAAGTTACAAAATTTATGGCTGATAAAAAGGCAGCTTAGCCAATACAGGACTAAATATATAAAATACCAGTAACACTTTACAATAAGGTGCCATTTGTTAATATTAGTTGATGTATTAACTAACACAAACAAACAATGATTAACATATTATATTATATTGCAGTATGTATTAGTCTTTGTTAATGTTAGTAAATAAAAATGCAGTTGTTCATTATTAGCTCATTTTAAGGGCAATTCACACTGCACAGACAACCGCCAACAGACTAGTTTTCTTTAGAATCTTATGAAAAATAAAAATCATGTTCACACCGCACTAACAGACACTGACCAACTGTCACTGACTGGGAAAAGAATGGATGATCCTATATTCACAATCCAAATTTTACTCTTATTAATGTATTTGTGTGTCATTACTCGCATGAAAAGACAATTAAACAAAAGAGGCTGTGGGTGAAGCCGTGGTTGTTGTAATTTAAATGAAAAACAAACAAACCAACTCCAACCAACATCTGACAAGGGTCCCACACTGATCCAAAACTAGACTAGTCTGTTGGAGTCTGTTGGCGTTTGTCTGTGCGGTGTGAATTGGCATTATATTAGATGAATGTGTATTAGATAAAAGCAGGGGAGCATAAAAATGAATCAACTCTAAAATTCCATTGTTTAAATCAGTTGCATTTCACTTTGAGTTTATATGTCATGTTAATCTACTTTTCATAAAGCAAGTGCTCTCGATGGACGCTTTTAAACTGGGCTACACAGCAGATAGCCACTGTAAAGGAGACCTTCACCCCAATCTTCCTGGGCCTCAAAGACTCCAGTGGAACATCCCACCTGAGGTCAGTGTGATACAGTTTACAGTGAAAATGCTGATAATAGCCCCATTTTTTTTTTTCACCTTGCTTGAGTGGATATGACGAGACCACAGCATTGATTTGTTTGAAGTTCTCTCTGTTGTGTTTTGTATTTCATCGCAGTGCCAGACTATGATTGCTAACTCCCTGTCTGTGGCCGTGGTTTTGGCTGATGATGTGGACACGCACATCATCCCCTTCAGCGACTTTGGGAAAGGCCTGATCAAGAAGTGCAAGATCAGTCCTGATGCCTTCATCCAGCTTGCACTGCAGCTGGCCCATTTTAGGGTGAATGGTCTTTTATCACTCAATATCTGAAATCAATTTCAGATATCAGTCAAAATATGTCTGCTTATCCTTCACTTGAAAAGGTTAAATAATGTCTGTTTTTTTCACTGTGCAGGACAAAGGAAAATTCTGCTTGACTTATGAAGCATCTATGACACGTTTATATAGAGAAGGCCGTACAGAAACTGTGCGCTCCTGCACCATGGAGTCCTGTGCTTTTGTCCTTGCCATGATCAACAACAAAACGGTACCATGCCAAAAACAACCCATAAAGCCTGCAGTGGAGGCAGTTCACTGTGTACCAGTGTTATGGCACTCAAGACTAGACGGGAGTAGGATTCTGAGTCCAAGACCATATTTTCTTTGACTAGTTGCTAACACGTTTTAATAACTTAATCAGTAACAAACAATACACTACTGAACTGAAAATGTAAAGACATTTGTAATCGTAATAATGTATATTAGAATTAATAATGATCTGTTAATCATTAGATCATGTTTAATAAGTTTATTAGTAAACATTAACAAGCAGATTAGCTCAGGTTTCTAGCTATTTGAATATATATGATAAGTAATCATCTGTTAAGCCTTTAACAAAATCATTAAGTTGTTAAGAAAAATCTTACTAACTGGTCAGAAACGCCTTAATCGAGTCCAAGTCTAGGCTGTGTCCAAATGCTTCTGAAAATATGGTCTTGGACTCAGACTTGAGGACAAACTTGTTAGGAAAATTGAAACTAGAGTTAGTTGCTATACCAGCACAAAAAACACAGTAGGTGTTTATTTCATTTGCATTTGCTTTTATTGCTGTAGCGAATGTTGGGGGTAATGCATTACAAGTAACATGAGTTATGTAATCAGATTACTTTTTACATGTAACTAGTAAAGTAACACATAACTTTAACTCAAATATACAATAAAAATAACTCAGTTATTTTTTCAAATAAGTAAAGCAGTTTCCTTTGTTTTTCTATTTATGCTGAAAATTCTGAGTAAGGTGCAGAAACACTTCCTTCAGCCAAAGGCTTGTTTATTTGACTTTTGTTGTGAAATGGTCTTTACAGTTGTCAAAAATATAACTTTTGGGTTCCCCTCAGGTAACAAAAAGTAACTTAACAGTTACTCTGTATAGAATGTAATCAATTATGATACTAAGTAACTCAATAAGTTACTTTTCGTAATAGCAGTATTGTAATATGTTACTTTTAAGATTAACTTTGCCCAACAGTGAATGCAGGTTTGACAGATTTGGTTAGGGTTAGGCTTCAGCTCATTATTTTACTGCTGCCATTATTGAAAATGAGTGTTCTCTTGTTGTTTTGTAGAGAAAAGAGAAGCTTGGTTTACTAACCCAGGCTGCTGAGAAACACCAGCAGATGTATAGACTGGCCATGACTAGTCAGGGCATTGACCGTCATCTCTTTTGCCTCTACGTAGTGTCTAAGTACCTTGGACAGGACTCCCCTTTTCTCCAGGAGGTAGATTTTAACATTTAAGCAATTCAGAAATTAAAAATATAAAGGAGTGTACTCTGAAAAACCATGCCTCTTGAGAATTAACAGTGTCCTGATTATTGAAGGCATGAGTGCATTTGCCTTGCTTATTCTCATGAACAAATTTCTTTTTAATCTAAAACTTCCCACTTCCTGTCTCTTCAGGTGCTTTCAGAGCCTTGGAGACTCTCCACTAGTCAGACTCCTTTTCAGCAGGTAGAACTGTTTGATCTGGTGAATCACCCAGAGTATGTGAGCCCTGGAGGAGGCTTTGGACCGGTGAGTCTGCCAAAGATTTCACGATCTGGTAATATTAAAATGCTTGGTAAAGTGATTGAATGCAAGGTTTTTTTTGTTTGTTTGTTTTTTAAACTGGGTTAGGTTGCAGATGACGGTTACGGTGTGGCCTATGTGATTGTTGGTGAAAAACTCATCAATTTCCACATCACTTCCAAGCATTCCAGTCCAGAGACGGTGAGAATCTGTCAAAAAATAGAAAATGCTGCTCCTTTTTCGTTGTCAGTGACAGTAGATATGTTTCATTGATGGAAATGGAAACATTTACTGAATCAACTCCAACCAAAAACATATGTGACTCAACAGATAATGTGATCGGTCCACCGCTTAGTCCAATTATCCAATCACATTGCACACTGCATTGCACACCTCCCAAAACTACACATGACTGCATTCCCAAACATCAGGTGTCTGCCTCTTAACACAAGATGACATAACATCATTAGTACTGTGCGTCATCTGCACACTGTGTGCATGAAATTATTACTGAGGAAGAAGTGCCACAGTGACTTCTTCAGGTGCGATAACTTTATATTATTTATTAGATTTATTTTATTATTTATACTTCGGGCCAGTTTCATGATGGTTTGATCACTTGAACACATGAGATGTAAACTATACTTTATTCTCAAAGGTTTTGTGTGATATCCCAATGTTTGCTAGTGTTGTTCTTTTATGCTTTATGTTTATGTTTTTCTTTAGGACTCTCATCGCTTTGGAAACAATATCAGGAAAGCAATGCTTGATATGCTGAATCTGTTTCAGCTTGACACAGAGAACCAGAAGTGATTTATGGATTGAAAGGATTATGCTTTTAATGACTCGTGTCACCCTAGTTATATTTAAGCAGTGATGAGAGAAGCTTGAATTTTTTTTTTCCTCTTCTTTTTTGCTTGTGTTGTCTTGTTTGTTTGCATGTGTCTGTGAGATGCAGCGTATGAAGGAGAGAAGTAGGCAGGGAGTGTGAGAATCTCATTCTGTTGTTATATATGCTGGTGCCTTAACATATATCCTAACTGAACAGTTCAGAGCAGGTGATCTAAAGAATTACTGCATTACCAAGACTGCTTTCGCTTTCAGTATATTTTACTGAGATGTACAGTTTGATAGATACTTCAGTAGATGACATTCTCTTGACAAGATGTCAAGGAGCATAATACACATTTGGCTTACAAGTGTTGAGCTTGCAGATCAAGCAATACGCAGTTCTCCATTTGTGCTCTCTGTTTGCATTTTGATTTTTACAATTTTCCAAATTCACTTTTAAGTAACGAAGGAAAAGATGAGATTAGGCAGATGAAATGTTTATGAATTTTGCTCACACTTTAACCTAATTTTATGGGTTGGTATTGTGTTGATTCAGCAGTGAAAGGCCACCACGTTTTAATGTGGGATGTGTTAATGCTTACCAGAGGCTTTTTCACATTAATTGTAAATTTATTTTTATTTGATGTAATTTAATTTCCTTCTATCATGTTTTAAGTTTCATTTTGAGTGTTATTATATACTGTAATAATTTTGGACATAATTAAGAAAAAAAAGAAAAAATATCATATTCTAAACTGTTATTTATTTTGTACTCATAATGTGTTCATGAGTAATTAATGGGTGTTCTTTCACATTACATGTACATTTATTTGGAAATTGGAATAAGCATTAAACATACTATAAACTTTAAAAATGTGTATTAAGGCAGCTGGTTTTCTCAGTTATACATGTCTGGTCTGTAATAAAATAGAGTGGCCTTGTGTAAGGTTCATGCAGACAATTTTCTGATAATACAATTTTACACAAATATAAGTCAGAGGCTTCAGTTAGAAAGACTCTGAAAACATAAACATAATGTACTAACAATGAACTCTGTTCCTGTGTAAACAATCGAACATCAAACTACTTTTAGAAATTAAACTACTTTCAGCCAACGGTCAACTCCTCATCAATGTCTGGTGGGTCATCTATTGTGAGTATATTTATTTGAACTGGTTTGGATTTGAGTCAACTGTCCAAGTAAACAATTTGAAAATGTTGATGTTCATCTAAGATTAGTTACATGCTTATTCATATTTGTCCAAAATTAAGACCACAAAATATGGTCCACGTTGTTCTCTGTCATGTTATTAATTTTAAGGTCTTAAGTCTTTTAATAAAGTGTAGTGCAAATGTGGGCCATATCACAGATGCAGGTGATAGATTGGTGACTTCCCAGTATTATTTTGCTCCTCTGTGAATCTTTTTCTTTTTTTTTTCTGGATTGTACATATGAGAGAAAAATTATAGTAATTGCATATTAGGTTCTGAAATAGAGCTTAAAAGAGTATTGTGTTATGAATAGGTCTGTCAGATGGTAAAGAGCTGGACTGAGATTAGATATTGGGATTGTCATCCCGTGCAACTGTTTATAGTCCAGGTAATCTCATAAATTTGTATCAAACTAATTTACACAATGTCATACTCAGTTAAATGATGTTCACCAGAAAGAATAGGAAAAGAAACGGGTTTGCAACAACCTGAGGGTGAGTAAAAATGACAGTGTTCATTTTTGGGTCACATTAACGATTTCACTGGGCAAATTGACTACTGGAAGAAAAGTGTAAAATGGTAACAATACTTGCACTAAGCAGAATAAGAGAGCGGCATGAATTTTGAAATATGTAATCCTAAATGTATACAATATGCATGTGTGAGAAGATTGTAAAAAAGAAATAACACATACTTTGATTTGTCAATTGCTCATTTGTTTTAAATTTATTATGGAAAATGCCTCAAAATAGAGTATACAATATCTTTGGGGCACATTTTGCAGAAAAATAGATGTTTGAACCAGAAAATAGGTAACCATAGCAACTGTGGTCTGCTCTAGTACATGTACTTTTCAGGCGTTTTCAGATCATTATATCAGACAAAGCAAAACTAGTTAGGCCTAAATAATCATTAAAATGAGAAGAAAAATAAGAAATGGTGTTAAATCATATGATGCCGAAAGTGATGAGGAATTGGCAAAAACATGCATTTTTTTAATGTAAATAAAGATGGATACATCTTTATTAACTATTTATAGCTGACAGTTTTGGGGGCTACTGACTTCATGTCTTTATGCACTTTAATGTTCCAACTGTCAATCTGTATTTCTCCATTCAAGAGCAAGAAATACAAAAGAGACCTCAACAGTGGGCTCGCATTATATCAGAGACTGCTCTGATACAACACACAGAACACAGCATGTGAGAACTGAATTGAGTTTTCATGTCTTTTTTCACTTGAAAGTTTTGCTTTAAAACATGCAAATTCATTCTGACCCTGGGCCCCCGAGAGCCACGGGCCCCTATAATTGTCACCACCATTCTTCCCACTAGCTTCAGGACTGGCAATCACATCACACTGATGTGTTGTGGCTAATAAGTTTGTGGAAAACAGACAGAAGACATACAATGTCTCATATTCCCTCTCAGTGGGTCCTCTTTCAAGCGGTTCTTGGACAGGAGACAATTTAGATACAACCTTACACAGGGATTTTATCAATGACGTGGCTTCTTCACAGTGCCATCAATGTTGCCACATTGTGTATTTCCTTGTATTGATTTTTTTTTTCTTAGAGGATATTTAAACTTTAATTATTTAGTTTCACATTACATCATGAAATTTCATATTACTACATGGGACATTAAATTGGTGACAAGCAACATGTCAAATACACCATTTAAACCTGCAAATGCCATAGTAACATGATAGAGTGAGGCTTTTTGTGTGTGTTTTGTTAGATTTTTTCAGTTTAGGAGGTGCAATATTAATATGCATTGTTTGTTTATTTTTTACGCAGAATATCCATGTAAAGTAGGGTAATGGTTTTATTGCACAGGTAAACATTGTTGTCCTAATAATACGCTAGTGAGTGTAAGAGGGTGTTTGGTGTAAGGATTAGAGAGTGACTGAATTACAAGAGGAATGCAAACAGAGGCCTGAGAAGTTTCTTGATGGTAGAGAATGTGTCAAAAACAGCATGTCTTAAAAAACCCATGGATCAATGTAAGACTATTCAGTGTATCAGATTGCCACACTTTTTACTACTAATTGTAAAAAGTGTACACACATAAAACATAAATATTTCTAGAGAAGACATTTAATTGAGTTAAATTTTGTAGTTAATTACATTGAATCACTGCCTCATTTTAACTAGAATAATATCTAACTCATTTTACACTGACTTTATTACTCTGAACCACTAGAGCGTGCTATAGTGTACTTCTCCTGATGCAATGTCATAATTTTCACACATTTTATTAAACGGTAGCTAGCATTAAGTTAACATGTTTTCATTTGTGGATGTTGTCTCCTATCTAATACATTATCACAGGCTATTTAGGCCTGTCTATTTGTAATATAAAATAACATCTATACTTTTAAATAACATTATAAACTTAATATATAAATGTATAAATGCATAATAAAAATAAACAAGCTTGTTGTTGTTGTGATATGAAGGAATGGTATGTTCAGTTCAGGCCATTTCCACTTTTAGAGGAAGGTAAAATGAGCCTATTTTGCATGACACTGGCTGATGTTTCAGGCAGACAATGAAAGTGTTTTTGCCAAAGTTCCATTATGTGCAGTCTGAGGCATGTCGGGGCATGTTGTTCATATATTTTCATGTAGCACTTTATTTATTGTACTTTCTAGACTGCTAAATAATATATCTGTTCCACTGTCTTCACAGCTGGCTGGTAATCAGCGTATAAAACGGATTGAATTGCTTTTTAAAGAAAGGATAAATCCTTTTAGGTTTTCGCATGAGATGTTGCGCGCGCACAAAGGGTCAACACTGTTGTCGTGTGAGAGTGAAATTTCAGCACGGTGTCTGTCTGCATTCACTGGAATGCGATTGCAACCCCCTTTGTTATGGTGAGAAGCTGGAAGAATGTTCCCTCAATTAAAATTCCTTAGGCTGACCTGTTGCCAAAAGGTATTTTAAAGCGGCGGCTATTTGACTAAGAATGCGCCTCGTCATTGGTGAGCAGGTATTCTATCAGCTGAGTGTGCATTCAAACATAAACCAGTAGTGAGCGCTGCACTTTCACAATATTCTGGCATCAACACTATATTCTGTATAAGAACTGTTAATAAGACTGCTTTTCTTCTGCGACCGAATCAGACGAGCAGAAAACGTGACTATACAGTGGCAGCAACAGAGACAATTGGGGGAAAATGTAATACTAAGTTTGAACCTTTTTCCCCTTTTGGGTTTAGGACAATGTTTGCTTAAGTACTTATGATGAAGAGAAGAGCATCTCAGTTCACATGCACAGTGATCGGACTGGGAGTAATTGGAAAATCATTTCCGTGAATCGATTCTTTTGAACACTTAATTTCAAAGAAAGATCTTAAAAAAAAAAAGAGTATCGTTACGTCATCACGTAAAGCGTTCTAAATAAAAGCATTTTACATTCTAAAAGAATGTTTGTTGCCATTTTGTATATGATCTAACGTTAAGTATAATTGGCAGAATCAAGAAACAACAGTAAAAATGTGTATCTTGGTTGATATGATAGCTTAAATGTTTATAAAACTGTTACAAAACAAGTTCTCCTTCAATGAGTCGGCGAGTTGTTGACTCGAGAACCGTTCTTCTTATTAATTCAGTGTACTGATTCTGATCGGTTTTGTGCAGCGGTTCAAGCAGTTCATTAAAAAAAGAGAAAAAAGATCCGACTCAAAAGAACCATTCGTTCACGAATCGGACATCGCTACTGGGCTGGGGGTAGTGAGGGGCGGGTGTTAGTATAAATTGCCTCTCACTACATATGCCTTGCCTGTCCTCTGAACTTTGAGACAGCCACAAGCATCACTCAAAGAAATGCAACAGACTGGAAATTAATCAAATCAACTCTTTAGTACAACAGCTAGTCAACGTCGTTTTCCGCAAAACCGCCTAGCATGGATGTTTACCATCTATTCTGTGCATCGTGCCGAAAAATGGGGAAAAAACAAACAGCGGTAAGAGAAAGTGACAATGGCATGACTGAGGTTGCAGTATGTATTTGCACAATTACAGTTACATGTTTAGGAATATTCATAACGATGTGTAAAACTTCGAGAGAAGTTTGGGAGAGTCATCTTTGTTTTAAGCGTATAGCCGTTTGGTTGTATCACTGATAAGGATAATAGCGTCTCTACAGTTACTTTGCATTTTTCGTGTCACTCTTTGCTCGCGTGATTAAAATCAGCACAATCACACCAGTAACCTCTGTTTAACGATACGGTTTGACTACGGATCCACAAACTGACTCGCGCTCAAATGTGTTTTCATTTTACAGATGCGCTCACTGATACTCTTCATTCTGTCATTGTGCGTGGTCGCATCCCCCGCGAGAACAGGGGAGACTCTTTGCGGTGGAGAACTAGTGGATACTCTTCAGTTCGTGTGTGGAGAAGATGGGTTTTATATCAGTAAGTGTAACTCTTACAGTGCTGTGTGATGGCTGTCAGGAATTCTAAACATTTGCACCGCTAATTGTCTTGTAGAAGTAATCACAGTTTGGCATTGTCATCTGTCTTGTCTTTCAAATTGCTGTTTGTATAGGTTCATGTGCACTAATGACTATCACAATGAGACGTGCTTCTTATAGCTTTTTAGCAAGTATTCCCAGTGAAAGTCATTAGTGCTGTTAAATGTCAGTATTTTGGGGAAACAAGGAATTTGTGTCTGCAAGTTATTTAGTTGTTTGCAAAAGATCTGTCTCTCTCTCTCTGTCTGTCTCTTTCTTGTCCCCTATATTCCTATCAGATGACGGTGGACTTCCCCCTTTTGTACCTCTCTTGCTGTTCTTTATCTTTTATCTCTGTTTAGTAGGTAAATGGCAAGGTTAAAGGATTCATTTTGCTAGCTATTCACACATCCATGGGAACATAGAACAATATTTGTTTTTCTTTGTACTGTTCTTTGTGACATTCTAAAGTCCTTATCAAATCGCTTAGTGCCAGAAATTTAAAGGGAGTCACGAACAACAGGAAAGAAAGAAGGGATCTGTTGATGCAGTCTCGGATTTCAGAAATCTTAGGAACATGCCAGCAGCCACATGTGGGATTTGGTGAAATATAAACAATAGGGTGTGAATTGGTAGCGTTGGTCGCTTTCCAGGGGAACCCCGGAGTTGATCGCTTACCTTCTCTTCCCCCCACCCAGGCAGGCCGAACAGATCAAACAGCCGCCGTCCTCAGAGAGGAATCGTGGAAGAATGCTGCTTTCGGAGCTGTGAGCTGCGTCTGCTGCAGCAGTACTGCGCAAAGCCTGTGAAGTCCGAGCGAGATGTTTCCTCCAGCTCGCTGCAGGCCTTCCTAGTATCGCCGGCTCTTCACAAGGTACATGGAGCTGTTTATCTCCCCCTCCCCCCCTCGAAAGCCCAGCACAATGATTTTGCTGAACCCACAAACACAGACTCAGACTAGACAGGCTGGTCAGACACGCAGCCTGTTTTTATCACGGCAAAATCAATATTAACCACGTCTCCACTCTCAGAAGCACTGAGCAATGTAGAAAATGGCAGAGATCATCAGAAACCTGCAGACTGCATTAAAGATGATGTAGGAACAACACAGAGAGAGATAGTTGCACAAACAAAAGCCCGTGGTAACACCATAAAACTATTATACAGCATGTGCAATGATGTCATTATTCCAAGCACCAAAACAAGTACAAGTGTTATGCCGCATTCTGGCAAATTTTTGTGCCATGTGCTCTTGGCATGGAAATATGTTAAGCATTGGCAAGACAGTTGGCCAGCTGGCCATTGCTTGGATTTGAAAATAACAAAAACAAACAACCCAATAACAACACAATAGTCAGCCCCACTTGAGAACAGTACGTTCACACTGTAAGTCAAGGAGGGTATTGTTTCTCTCACCCTGTTCAACAAATAAGAGGTCAGCCTATCTATAGTTGGGATGTGTTTACTGTCCTGGAGTAGCCTATTTCTGTGACAATTCAATTTCAAGCTACACTTTGGCTTTGTTCGTAATCATATTGAAGTTTACATGCACATACTTTTAATTGCATTCAAGATACACATTTCATCAGCCCATGACCTTTCTGTTGGTAGCACGATCTGTGGGTTTCAAAACCTCAAAATCAATGAATTACACAATCTACAGCAAGTTCTTCTGTTTTGCAGGACATCACTGGAGGTCCTCTTGGTGTGAAGTATTCCAAATATGAAGTATGGCAAAGAAAGCCTTCCCAGAGGTTAAGGAGGGGGGTCCCATCCATCCTGCTTGCCAGAAAGTTTAGGAGGCAGGTGGAGAAAATCCAAAACGAGGAGCAAACCAGATTCCACAGGCCCCTCATGACCCTTCCCAGCAGAGACCCTGCCATCCTTCCACACATTCAGACCAGCACATCCCACAAATGATGGCCACCTTTCCTAAATGGGAACGAACAAGGGATTATAGCCAAGTCTTGGTCAGTAGAGGCACTTTTTTCATGAGTCATACCACTCACCCACCGTCTTTCTCAAATCCAGATTATGAACACTCTGTGTGTTATCAGCATTTGAAACACTAGAAGTTAACGTTGAAAGTGAATGTAACGGGACAAGAGAGATGAATGCAGTCTTGATGAATATCACAGGGATGCCCAGAACTGATGCTGAGGAAGCTGCCACAACCCAAATGTCAAAAGTCTGCCATCTACAAAAGCATTTATGGTTCTGTCTTGCTTGCACCCTATTTTAAATATCATATTTTATGGAATGAGTTTATTGAGGTTAAGAGTCCTTTTACCTGCACCTTTTAAAATGCCACACGTGGCATAAAGACAGAAGAAAAGTAAGCAAAATGTTGGCTGGCTGTGCAAAGCCAAGGACTGATGTTAACAGCACTATTTTTTATGGACTGCTAAATATGATAACATTATGGTGCTAACTTGGACTCAAAAGGAGTTTGCTAAAGAGTTTTTCCGTTTTAGGAAAAAAATAAGATTGTATTCAAAAGACAATTCCGTAAGACTGGTTGTTTGGAGATGAGCTCAACCAGGAAAAACTGTGTATCTGTGCTTGGCTGTTCAAGATCCATACTCTGTGCCCTGGAAAATGAAGGTGAAGCCTTTGCTATCAAATGACATAGCATTGCAATATAAGTCAGAAAACATCACAAAAATATCAATCTGATATCATATCTGAGGACATCTGTGATCGAGTCATCTTGGACTTTGGGCAAGAGCAGTCTGACATATATTGTATCCATAACATTTCTGTTTCTGGTTTGAGTTTCTGCCATTTTATCTTTGCAAATCGTCTTTACTGTTATATAGACAGCATTTTACACATATACACAAAACAAAAAAAATCGAACAATCTTTTTAAAGAGAAGATCAGCAATAACCTCTTGCATATTTTCAACTTACAATCATAGTATTCCAGTGCTTTTGCTTTAAAAAAATACTTGAATATGTATGAATATTCTCATAAGATGTTGTCATTGACCCTAATATGACCAGTCATGCAAATTGAGCCACAAACATTTTCTTTAAGTAATGGCACTGTATCAAGGCATTATTTATTTTGATGTAACCCATAAAATCCAGTCCCAATGAAAGATTACATGCACAACTGGCAGTTTTTTTGTATATTATCTTTGTTGTTGTTGTTGTTGTTCTGCTTATGTATGTAGATGCTATGTACCAAAAAATTTTATGTCTCCTTTTATAAGTAAAATCAATGGAAGCTTCTAAAGTCGTCCTGACTCATATTTTCAAAAGCTTATTTTGCATGTTGCCCAATCTAAAATAGGCGGATGAGTCTATAGCTCTTGGAATGCATTTGGAGCAGCAAAACAAGTGCATACGTATACAAGCAGTGACCTGGCTGCCCTAAGGGAAGGGTGAAGGCTGGGGAACACTAACTCTTGATGATTTGCTGACTAACCTTGACGAAATGCCATAGGTCAGCTCAGAAACATGCAGAATCTACATGAAAAGGTAAGCCTCATCTTCTCTGCCCTCAAGGTTTGGTTGTAGGTGTCCTCCCCAAACTAAGTCTCATTTTCTTTCCAAGGTCTGTTTAATTGGAAGTATTTATGAATCACAATGGATCAATAAGTTCTTATCAACTGAAGCCTACAGATGGTGCAACCAGAATGGGAATGCAACTCTAGTCTAAAAATGTACTAATATACTTACACCATATCAATCATTCAGTCACCCTCATGCTGTTTCGAACCTATATGACCTCCTATCTTCTGTGGAATGTAGAAGGTATTTCCAAAATGTGTTTGTCTGTACATTGGACATCAGTATGATCCAAGACATAACAGTAAACTATGCCATAATATGGCCATAATTTAAAAATTAAATACTCCTACTCAAGTGAAATTTGATCAAACTGGGAGAACAGGCCTCAATGTTTTAGTACAAAAGTTTTTATAACAATATTCAATTTATTTTCGTCATGTCATTTGCAGGGCTCTGTACTTTTATCAGACAGGTTTGAAATGACACTAGGGGGATAAATAATGTGATACAGGAGCAACAGCACTTTCAGTGGTTACCCCATGGATCCACACGCCTCGCTCCACCCCAAACCCCAGGAAACTCCACACGCCCAGACCTGCTCTCAACAGTCTTCTTCATACCTTATGAATATTTGCAAAAAGCTAAATGCCAGATATTAATTTGCCTGACTTTGTGCCTTTGGGATGTTTATGTAAGATTTGGAGGGGTTGAGATGTGATTTAAGGACAGACCTGTTTTCTCTAAAGCCTGAGGTTTGTGGAGCTATTAACAATATGGGGGAAAGAACAGGAATGATACATGAAGGCTCAACTTCAAAGGGTCCGACGTTCTTTAGTTCATTCTGTGGCAGCTGAAACTATCCTTCAATCTATCAGCAATCCGCTTTGTCTTTTATCCGTTGTGCTACTCTTGTTCACGTACATGTTGAATCGTGAGAACTGAAGGATGTTTTTGTGTACATAAGCCAGATGATTTATATTCTTTGTGGTTGCTGTGTATAAAAACTGTGTACAGAATCAGGTTAATTGTGAAGTGGATGATGGTGCTTGTGTCTGAGATCATAACAAGCTTCTGTTCAAAAAGATGTCTGGAAGAACAGATTCACACTGACACAGTGTGCCTGTTGTTCAGTCTATTGTGTGAAGAGAAGGCTGCAACTACCGATGTCCCACTGAGCAAAATATCTGCTCTCTAATGTGAAGGCAAAGCCAGAAATCAGTCACAAGCAAACAACAACCGCTAAATAGCTGTGAAATGTTTTACAAATCCGCACAATTATAAATATAGCTATTCCAAAAATATAGCAAAACATTTAGTTGTTTACCTATCATCAGTTCCCATCACCATCTGTTGATGGGTTGTGATGTCTTTCAAAGCATTATGTATGTATGCAAATATGAAAAAAAATTGCTTTTGCTTTTTAGCCATTTGCTAAAATAATTCAAGTTTTCCTCAATTTACACACAGCACCCCATATTGATAGAAAAATACAGAGTTGTTGACATTTTTGGAGATTTATTAAAAAGAAAAACTGAAATATCACATGGTCCTAAGTATTCAGACCCTTTGCTCAGTATTTAGTAGAAGCCATGAGTCTTTTTGGGAACGATGCAAGTTTTTTACACCTGGATTTGGGGATCCTCTGCCATTCCTCGTTGCAGATCCTGTCCAGTTCTGTCAGGTTGGATGGTTAACGTTGGTGGACAGCCATTTTTAGGTCTCTCTCAAGAGATGCTCAATTGGGCTCTGGCTGGGCCATTCAAGAACAGTCACAGAGTTGTTGTGAAGTCACTCCTTCGTTATTTTAGCTGTGTGTTTAGGGTCATTGTCTTGGTGGTAGAAAAACCTTCGGCCCAGTCTGAGGTCTTGAGCACTCTGGAGAAGGTTTTCATCCAGGATATCCCTCTACTTGGCCGCATTCATCTTTCCCTCGATTGCAACCAGTCGTCCTGTCCCTGCAGCTGAAAAACACCCCCACAGCATGATGCTGACACCACCATGCTTCACTGTTGGGACTGTATTGGACAGGTGATGAGCAGTGCCTGGTTTTCTCCACACATACTGCTTAGAATTAAGGCCAAAAAGTTCTATCTTGGTCTCATCAGACCAGAGAATCGTATTTCTCACCATCCAGTCCTTCAGGTGTTTTTTCAGCAAACTCCATGCAGGCTTTCATGTGTCTTGCACTGAGGAGAGGTTTACGTCAGGTCACTCAGCCATAAAGCCCCGATTGGTGTTTGACTTTCTACAACTTTCTGCCATCTCCCGACTGCATCTCTGGAGCTCAGCCACAGTGATCTTTGGGTTCTTCTTTACCTCTCCCACCAAGGCTCTTCTCCGTCGATAGCTCAGTTTGACCGGGTTCTGGTCATCCCAAGCATCTTCCATTTAAGGATTATGGAGGCCACTGTGTCTTTGAAACCTTAAGTGCAGCAGAATTTTTTCTTGTAATCTTGTCCAGATCTGTGTCTTTCCACAATCCTGTCTCTGAGCTCTTCAGGCAGTTCCTTCAACCTCATGATTCTCATTTGCTCTGACATGCATTGTGAGCTGTAAGGTCTTATATAGACAGGTGTGTGGCTTTCCTA
>JAUCMS010000127.1:20438603-20466786 GCA_032357445.1 Enteromius radiatus
CCACAATCCCTGCCGGACCTGGGACTCGAACCGGCGACCTTTGGGTTACAAGCCCAACTCCCTATCCATTAGGCCACAAAGTCACTGTACGATCGTAAAACTCAGATTCTTGTGTCTTTTGCCGTCTTTTCCATTTTTGAAGCAAAGTTTGAGGGCACGTATGTGGTAAAGAATAGGTTGAGTGATTAAAATGATATAGTGGCCACTCCGGTAAGGGTTTGGAGAAGGAGAGTTATGAACCTGATGACAGTGTTTTACGTGGGCGATTAAACAATACTGAGTCTTTGGAAAAGCTTGATGCTACTCTTCTTCATTTGTCGTCCACACAGTCTGCAGAATTGATCTCTTTGTTACACAGTTTCCCTGAATTATTTGATGACACTCCCAACACGAACTGATTGGGCTGAACATGACATTTATGTGGGGGACATGTCTACTATCAAACAGCGTTATTATCGTGTATCACCAGAAAAACAAAGGCAGATGGAAGACGAAATTAAATATATGTTTGTAAATCAAATCACGATTCCTTCTAATTCAGACTGGGCTTCTCCTTGTCCGTTGGTTGCAAACTCTGATGGCTCAGTAAAATTTTGTACCAATTTTCGTAAACTTAATAATGTAACAAAATCTGATTGCTTTCCACTTTCGAGAGTAGGTGATTGTATTGACCAGGTTGGTTCAGCCAAATTTGTTACCAAGCTTGATTTACTGAGAGGGTATTGGCAGGTGCCGCTGAGTACAAGAACTCAGGAAATTTCTTAGTTTATTATTCCCTCAGGCCTCTATTCATACCGGTTATGAGTTTTGGCCTAAGAAATGCACCTGCCACCTTTCAGCGGCTAATGAACCGGGTAGTTTAAGGTCTCGACGGGTGTGCAGTGTACTGGTAGTGTATATAGATAGTTGAGGTTCACACTTAAAATGCTTGTTTGCTGTTTTGAGATGTTTGTCAGAAACCTGAACCTGGCAAAATGTAGTTTTGCACAGGCTACTATAACTTACCTTGGCAAGGTGGTGGGGAGCAGAGAAGTTCGTCCATTAAGTGCTAAAGTTCAAGCTATTTTTGACTATCCCGTTCCTGTTACGAAAAAAGAGCTTATGCGCTTTTTAGGGTTGGTAGGTTACTACCGGTCCTTCTGTGGTCATTTTTCTTCAGTGGTCGCACCCCTTACTGATCTTTTAAAGGCCAAGGTAAAATTAGTTTGGTCGCCAAATTGTGCACTGGCATTCAACAATGTTAAATCTCTGCTGTGTTCCTCTGCTGGTCTTTCTGCCCCTTGTTTTGAGAGACCTTTTTCGTTACAGGTGGATGCTAGCCAAGTTGGTGCAGGGGCTGTCCTCCAACAGGCGTGGTTCGCCCTGTCAGTTTCTTCTCCCGCAAGTTTAATTCATACCAAAAGAATTATTCTGTGGCAGAAAAAGAAGCTTTGGCTTTCATCTGGCCATTACAACACTTTGATGTCTATCAGGTTGGGTCAACCTGCTGTTGTTTACACAGACCACAACCCATTGATATTCTTGAACTCTTTTCATTGCCCGAATCAAAGACTTATTCGTTGGTCTTTATTTCTACAGGCTTACTCCCTTTTGTATATTACAGGGATTCTTGACAAACCCCTGTCTTAAGGGGTTGGGTGTGACGACCCATGTGTTGTGTATGTGTCCTCTCTTAGAGGAATGCTGTAATGGCTCTGCCCTCCAGCTGATTGTTCCCGAATGGGATCAAGGACACCTGCTGCGTGCTACCTGTTCCTTTGTAAAGAACAGTTTGCCGACTGTTCGAGGGGGCACTGCACTTTTGGATTTGAATTGTTTTGAGCTTTGTTTCTTTATTTGTTGTTATGCATCCAACATTGCCATGGTCCATTGCATTCACACGCATGCACTAACTGTTACACTACTGATGACTTCATGTTACATTCTTCTTTTTCTGTATAGTTCTGCTTGGTCAATATATTTTGTACATTTATTGCACTCTCTCGTGTGTCCCCGCTTTTTCTTACGTCCTTTCCGAGCCACGGGGCGTAACAAATTTCTTTTTTACCCACACCAAACGGCTCTGTCCATCCACACTCACTCCCAGCATGCACTCGCACACAGAGAGAGAGAGAGAGAGAGAGAGAGGCAGAGAGAATAGTTAACATGATTTAGAGCAGTTGGTGTAAACACAGTAACCATTATAATAATCTGTAAGTTTGGATTTCATTAAAATACTGCATGCATTATGTCAAACAAATTGGCTTAAAAAAAGGAAGAATTGGCTTAACCATTCAAAATTTTCTTCTAGATCTCAAATAAATTACTTTTCCTGTTTTCCTTTTCCTTGGTATATTTCAGAAAACAACTTGTGTGCTGTCCATGGTCCTGAAAAATGGCTCGTTGAGGTCTTATAATGGAAGTTCTCATAACATTCTTAAGTAAAGACTGCCATAAACATGAAGAATGAACTAATCTTAGTGGTAAAGGAAATGTTTTCATAATGTATTTCTGACATTGATTTACCAACAAACAAATCTTCAGTGCAGCAGAAAATACAAGACTGTGGAAGGAAAGTTTTTTCCTATGGGAAGATATTCATATGAAGTGACACAGAAAATTAAAAGGTAATAAGCAAATTTCTCAGAAAATAGAGTAGAACCTACTGTATGATGATATTTAACTTAGCTGATCATAAATGTGCTGTACAAATACAAGTACAGATTACATCAAAATTTAGCAGGCTGTACAAATGACAGTCCACACACACACACACACACACACACAAACAAATTGTTTCTTCAGTGGTTGAAGGATCACAATGCCATTAAAATACAGTGTATTTCCTGAAGATAACATGGTTCTCAATCTTTTTGCCACCAAGGCCCACCATAAGGAAATTTATAAATAATTAAAAAAATAATATTTTTACCTCAGAAAAGCGTAAAAGTGATTCAAAACAGCTTTTGCCATTGTAGTAAATTCTCATTCAATATAAAATTCCCATCATATCAGAAAGGAAGAGAATATTGTTTCTCTGATGGTTCTACATGGCACCTTTTGATAAAGGTGCTGCTGTGTAACACCTTTATTGGGTTAGTTTACCCAAAAATCTTCATCCTCATGTCATTCCAAACCTATAAGATCTTCGTTCATCTTCAAAAATTAAATTAAGTTATTTCTGCATAGAAACTGATGTCACACAGTTTTATTAAGTTACTGGGTTTGGGAACATTTCAGTTGTGTTGCTGTCTATTGGTGAGGGACAGACTGAATATCAAAAATATTTGTAATTTGAGTTATGAAGATGAACCAAAGTCTTACAGGTTTGAAATGACATGAGTGTGATTAATTAATGACAGAACTTTAATTTTGGGGTGAACAAATTCTTTAAAGGGTCATTGGATGCAAAATGTACTTTATAAGTTATTTGAACATAAACGTTTGTTGGAAGTGCGCGTACACATCCATCTTATAATAATCAACCAAGTGTTATTTTATCCCTATTTTAAAATCCTCTCTCTCAAATCAGGCCATTCTGAGATTCCTGGCAGAAAGACGTAGTTCTGCACAGGGCCCTCCTACAATAGTTTATTGACAAGAACATCTTACCTTAGCCCCGCCCTCAGTGAGCTGTCTATCCATTATGTTGACTCCAGTGCAGGGGAGGATAAGATGTTGATTTAAACGATTAAAGTGTCTTGTTATTTGAATGTAATAATGAATATAGCAGTCTCATTTTACTCCTGACATCTGAGCCTCTAAAGACGTCTTTACTTTCGTTTATGAAGGGAATTCACCAATCCCTGATCTGCCTAAATGCATCTGTGTTCACATGAATAATCCGTGATCCAGCCTTATC
Source organism: Enteromius radiatus (assembly GCA_032357445.1). NCBI lineage: Eukaryota > Metazoa > Chordata > Actinopteri > Cypriniformes > Cyprinidae > Enteromius > Enteromius radiatus. The sequence goes on from JAUCMS010000127.1 coordinate 20,442,445, forward strand.
TACAGAAGAAGTGAATATAAGGTTTTTTTTTTATGTTTTATGATAAATCGCCTTTTCTAATAATGTGCCAGTTTCAAAGCTGAAGTACTGCTCATCACTCCACTGAAAAGAGGGGCGGGGTGAGCATTATTAGCATTTAAAGCAACATGGATTAGAATGGCTTGATGAAAACAGAGCTGATTTTGCTGATTGAAAGGGTAAAGAAAGTGTTTTTTTACACTATCATTGAGCAATTTGAACCAAAGTATGTTATTTTTTAAGTAACTTGACTTTATATTAAGACTCTAAAGAATCATTTCAACTTTTGTAAAATGGGCATTCGATGACCTCTTTAAAGCCATAGAGGTTCTCCTAAGATTACAAGCAGATGAGCCACTTTTAGGGCTATTTAACACCATTTTATTTAGAGTGCATTGCATAAATAAATTAAAACCGACCAATTTATGTTTTGTTAAATACATATGTTAAGTGTCTTATCTCTCTTTGTTGAGTTCTGTTACATTAAGAATCATTAAAATTTACATTTGGAAGTGATTAAAATGAGAAAAATTTTTTTTTGTTGTATTACTTGCCTTCATAAAACTGACTTAAAATAAACAAATTCTGCTTGTTACTTTTGACTTTTATCTGTGACTGTCTGGGCTGTGTTAAAGCAAATTTAAGATTAACTAATGCAGAAAGATGAACTCTGGGGTTGCTGGATAGCGCTGCCAAAAAGCAGAGGAGGCCTGGGAACTGGGATGTTTGAAAAGGACAGGTCAATATTTGAATTTATCTTGTTAGCTTGTAAATCAATGATGTCTGTGTTGGGGGTTTGTGAGGGGCATGAGTGGGGGCCTGGTTTATATTGTAGTATTACTTTAAAATAAAATGATGCATCGTTGTTAGAATTAGGATGATTTACTTAGAATAATGGTCAGCCACTTTTTATTTTTCAGGTCTTATGCAGTCTCATACTGTGTGGCTATAGGCCACAGATGTAGTCTGAACAGAAACAGAACATAGTCAGTATAATGTCCTGGACAGAATTTAACAACCTTTATAGGAACAAGTGGCATCTAATTCATTTCTTTTAAAAAGCTATCACAATATCTTGCTCAAATAATCCTTTATTGTGCTTTGATTGCAGTATCTATAATTAAACTAAATCTAAATCAATCTGAATCTAAATATTTTGACACCATGGTGCAATAAGATTAACTTTGCTTTTTAAAGTGTGTTTTTCTCCAAATTTTTAAAGTGTGTTTTTTCGGAAATCTGAAAGCCCTTTTTAGCATATGTGCATTCCAGACACAGAACATTCCATCTTAACCATTCACATTAAAAATACACAGAATTTTGTTTACTGCAACGCCTACTTTTAATGTTTGCTTACTTTTCCCCAAAATTATTTATTATTTTGATGTATTAATTATTATGTATTATTACTTTTTTTTCCAATAATGAATTTTTCTCACCCTCTATGTGTCATAAAAAAAGCATTCTCAATAGAACCTATTCATCCTTTTCAGCAATTTTGCCAGATTTTCACCTTAGAAAGAAACCTGACAAATTTCGCAATATGATGGGCTAGACTGTCTTTCTGTGATCTATATACAGAATTCAGACATAATGAACATGAGCAGATTAGACTTTGGTATTATTGCAGCATTTCTAAGTGGAACACAGGAGTCAGATTATACATTTTCTGTGAAATTTTACTTGCATCATTTTCATTCCATTTTCATTTTAGCTCCAAAATATGCCGTCAAAAAAAAGCATGCATGTTTAATATTTATAACAGTATTTTGCTATGTGTAATGCACCTACGTAAATCAGCTCCAAAATATATCATTTTATTGACTCATTGTAAAAGCGAAAAAAAAAAAAAAAAAAAAAAAAGAAAAGAAGAAGATGCACTACAAAGGTAAATAAGCAAATAAGAATAATGAAGACTCTCAAAGCATAGATAGACATGAGGGACTGGAAGTAAAGCCACACAGAACTGGCACACTCTGTATACAAGAGGGTCAGCCAAATGTCTGATAGCATGTTTTTAGTTCTAGGCAGCGATTTACTCACAACACTGAGTCGGGAAATGTTATCCAAAATAATAAAACACTGCATTCATCTCTGTTTCGCAAATACATGTAAATACACATGCAGAGGTGTTTATTTAGCTGTTCAAAGAAATATGCTTAGCACAGAGTAAAAGAGAAGAAACTTTGCTCTGAAACTGGCCTTGAAAAGATAGGACTATTTAATCATGTGGTGCACAGACCTGACGGACAGTGCTGAAACATGGGTCACATGGGAAAACAATGAAGCGGTGATGTCACTGATCATAGAAGCCTTTCTTTAAACCATCCTTCATCCTTCCTTTAATCCCTTTTCACCCAGAATTCGGTCATAAACCATATGCCATGTGTGTTATGTTATGGTTACATTTCAACCAAAACATTATTATATGTTTTTACAGTGGTTGAGACAGCGGTTGAGACAAGTTGGCTTTTTTTTTTTATGTTTGCTTTTTCCCACCACTTCATTTGTTTTTCTCATATGATGGCACACATGTTCTGAATAAAGGCCTCTTCTTATTATTTTGTGGCATGGTGCATCTGCTAATTGTCTGCACCCTTTTCTCCATTCAACAAAATGCTCCAAAAAAAAGTGAGCGTATTAGAAGCCCATAACAAAAACAAGTCCTATGTTCTGACCTAGTTGAGCTATTTTCTGCCATTCTCTTCCATAAAAACAACACGGCATGAGGTCAGGGAGATGCTGGGCTTCAGTGCAATAGTACGGGATGCAGTTTGTTGTTTGGATGCCTGATGGATGACATCAGCTCACACAGAGCTTTCCCCTCAGCCCTCACAGCGGGAACAGTGGTTTTCCATACTATTACCTCTGCCTCGAAGGAAAGTCCCACTGATTCTGCATTACCGCACCACCTCCTTTTACCTTAAGAGCTCTCTGTAAATGGCAAATAAATCACACTCAACTGCATGTAGCTGAGTCTCAACACAGACATTTATGTCCCTGGAGGGAATAGCGGCAGTTGTCAGGGCAGAAGCACAAGAGCCAAAATAACCACAGCAACTGATGGAGAGCTGATTAGCATGATAACTTCACTCAGCAGATGACAGCACACATGAAACGTATGCAATTATGTATATACATAACATGTAATATATAACTTAATGATAATCGTTCCCTTCCTTTGCTGTGCAAAACAACTTTATTTAAATGGCAGCTTTCCAAAGTGTAAGTTAAGGCTCTCCAACTTTTACAAGTCCAGAATGGGAAACTCCAGTCGTCCTATACAGAGCGTAGTAAGAAAGCATCCCTCATTCTTGGCTTATGTCAGTTGTTTATTAGCCTGTCAAATTTTATGAAAAAATACCAAGATGACATTTGACATAGCACAGGCTGTTTTGCAGGGACGGGAGCATGGAGACATATGAGCAGACATTTGGATCGTTTGCAAGGTCAGGTTCTGTGAAGAAGAGGCACAAATCAAACACATCAATACTGTACGTGCACTGCATGCTGCATGGTAGCACTCTAATGTCCGTGTTGTTTGGCAGACAATTGTATGCTATAGCAGGCACTAAACAGCAGCTTATACACACCTACCTCCATGTTTGTAGTTTCGTTTGTGTTTGTGTTTGCAGTTCTGAACCAAAATATGAATCTGGTTTGTGGATGATATAAACCGATTTGCACCTTGAACATTATAGGAAAAGTTTGTACCATCTATGTATCTTTGGGATACTAACTTCAGCATATTATCATTTGGCACACACTGACTCTGGGATACTACTTAGTGCACATAGTATGCAAATTGGGTTGCAGGGTAATGATGAAGGCTGAAAGATGAATACACAACAAAAAATGGTATCTCTTTAGATTAGGGACCAATTCTCACTACTAACTAGTTGCTTGTTATTATATTAGCATATTGGCTGTTTATTAGTACTTATAAAGCACATTGTAATGATAATTCTGCATGACCATATTTTAGTACCCTTCCTCATCCCTAAACTTAACAACTATCTTATCAACTATCAATAAGCAGCATTTTAAAAGTTTATTGAGGCATAGTTAGAGCATAATACTAAAATTGGTCCCTTATGTACTTACAATTCTAATAAAAATAAATGATCCATAATTAGATTCAAGTTAACCTAAACCAAACCCTAATCCTAACCCTAACCATAGAGTAAGCATATGTAGTTAATTAATATTACTCAGCACTTAAATGTGCAATTACATTGTAACAAGGACACCTTTAGAATAGGGAACACTTATTCACTATTAACTATGACTTTTCCCTCAATAAATTCCTAATTTGCTACTTATTAAAAGTTTGTAAGGTAGTTATTAAGTTTTGTTAGGTTTTGCAGAAGGTCATGTAGAAGGCATTAATATGTAAATGTGTTAACATAAGCGTTACCAAAGGGCAACCAAAATTGTTACTTAGCAATTTGGTCTTGTTTTCCTGTACAAATATCTAACATAGCTTAAATCAAGATACATTTCCTTGAGAAGCAAAAATACATGTAGATGGCTATACTGGTCGAGACGAAAAATGAACGAGAAAGCCAGTAAATTTTGTATTATATTGTTCCAGAGAACGACATCACGATTCCTGCATGTAGGAAATACCAGCATGAGGTGAGTTGACTGTAAAGATCAAACAGGCTGCCTGGCTTATTTCACCCTGTTTAATTCCCTTCAGTCACGTTACTCTCTAAAACTGAAGGTTCCCTATTTTTATGTTGCTAAAATAGATGAACACTTGTCTCACATAACTTGATGGATGATGATTACTAACTTATGTTCCTAATGACCCTCATACTGCAGAACTACACTCAGTACGTACTGTTACTACATGCTACACTAAAAGACTCTCTAGAGAAGCTGAGAGTGATAAATCCTTAAACAGTCAGGCTGAGTACAGTGGCTTATAACTCAATAGGTCATGGTGAATTCATCCGTCACTAAACCTCCTGCTATGGCTTTTTAACCTAGTCCAAAACTCGGTTCTGTACAAAGTCCAACAAAAGTGAGATAACAATGTCGTTTTTTTGGAGAGGGTAACAAGACCACTCATTGCAGTTGGCTGTACTTGAGAAGAATGTGACCATGGGACTTTTTAGCACATTAAGTCTGTGTTGTAGTCGAACAGCACTTCTTTGTCCAGTTTTGGTTGGAGGGACAAGACAACAGGGTAACCACTGTAATGCAGCTGTTGTCCAGAGCATGACCACTGGCTTCTTCTCAGCCTAAATAAAAGCTTGCAACATAACAGGCCAAAGGATTTTCCCATGGATGCAAGCCCACTGTTTACCATAACTGTATTAGGAAGTCCAGCTGTTGAGCATCTATGGTGTGTTAGACCATGTTTACAATCAGGTTAAAGGCCTTTTTGCTTGATTTTATTGATTTGATTGCATTCAGAACCTCGAGGGAATTTAGAGCCTCTTTGTGAACTGGATAAAAACCTGAAAAGTGCTTCGGTTAAACTGATGGTGTTGATATAACATTAAAATAGATATGAAAGCATGAGAATGATTGCATGTGTGAAGCATTTCATGAAAAACAATCTCACTTAAAACTCAGATGTTTAAACAACATTTGTTTTTCAGCCAAGTTCACATTGTTCTCAGAAAACTCAACAAATGAACATGTTACTCTTACCCACTGCTGTTTTCATGCTTAAAATAACATGATTGAAGGTGTTTTTCTGCTTAGTGCCTGACAGTGAAATATCTCCACTGTCTTAAATGGGTCCAAGAGCAACTAGTAGATTTCCTTTTTGATGTTTCTAACAATCTTTCTAGTTAATGACCTACTCATGGCCTCGATGTACTAAACAAAAGTCATTTTAGTCATCCGTGACCTTATAAATATCACCCACCCAATCCCTGTCAGCTTTTTATTTTCTCCTCAAAAGAATCTGTTGTGTGCACACCAATTTTGGGAATTACTTTTTGCCTCAAACTGCGCATGAGAATCCATTTTTTAGGGAAAGGAAACAAATGCAAGATATCCAGAATGTTTTGAAATGGAATTTCTTTTAAAAGCAGCATCCATGTGCGAAAAGCTGAAATAAAATTGAGAGGTGTCAGAGAGTGTGTTCACTCAGAACGTGTTTCTGCATTTGCGTTTGACTATTGCACTTGCATCTCGCCTCTTTTGAAGCATCTCATGTATAATACACCATTCTGAAAATGTCCTGGTTTTGTTTTTTCTGTTTTTGTCCTGGATATGTTCCTACAGGTCAACATATTTTTTGACCTTGCAACAACATTTTAATCTAACAAATTTAGTCTTTACCATGTTCCTACACCTAAACCTAACCTTATCCATGAGTAATTATAGATGAATGATACTGATGTACAAGAAGAACCAAATGCTGATTGTAGCCTAAGCTTCATGAAAACTATAAACTGGTTCTTCAGATTTGATTGGTTAATTGTAATGTTGATCCAGGAACAACTAACTCACATTTACAAACAAACGTTTGACTGCATTAACTTGCATTAACTATAAAAGTGTTCCATTACAGACAAAGATACTTTTGGATTTTTTAATTGCACATCTTGTCATGTTTTTCTGCTTCTTCAGTGTCTTGCACCATGTCTGAAATTTAAAGGTCAACTTTTAAAAACGTGTTTCAAACCTTTTTATTGTATTTTTTTGGTTTTTCATACCACTGTATGTACAGTACTACATGAACCTCTCTGGGAGAAGAGAGCCCTTTCAGTGTTTGTGTTCTCGATTTTGGATCATTTTTTAAATGAGCCAGCTTTTAGTGGAGAATGTGGACAACAAATGGATTTTTAACTATGGGGAATGGGTTCATGCTATTTGCATGCAAAACGTGTTTGTTATGACTTGTGAAGAGCTCTTTAATTATAAAAGGAAAGACATATGCCAAAAAGCTGTAGAATCTCATACAATTCGGCTTTGTTTGTACATGCTTTGCGGTCTCAGAGACAATAATAACCTCATCGCTACACTAGTAATTGCATCTTTTTACTAACTTCTTGCCTGTGTGAATGAATTGTGAAGATTTATTGGACAAGAGGTGTAAAGAACCAGTAAAACATAAGATTAGGAAATAATAAATCCAAAACATCAAGCATGTGTGATGATGGGTACCATCGAAATTGCCTTAACTGAGATATCATTCATGTATTCTTTCCCCTCTTTTACTGCTGATTCATCTATTCATAAATATCTCCCTCTTATTATAGCTGTTTTACTTCCTGTCTGCTCCTCTCTGGTTTCCTGTGATGTGTCAGGACTGCTGTACCTCCAGGCATCTTTCTGACCTCTCTGACTGGAGGTCTGTTTTACCGGTCGAGCAGGCAAGGGTCCCTCGTGGGCCTGGCACTGGCACACGGCACCATCCTGTTTCTGATCAGCTCATTGTTTTCCCCCTCATCTGCAGGGTGAGGTCTCACTGACTGCACGCTAGCCATCCATGCATCCTGCTTCCATTGCACGGCATGAAGAAAAACAAATCGGGTTTGCTGTATCACCCTGTTTTTAAGGCCTAGAGGTAATGAAACTATCTTTATCCTTATATGTTTCATTTTGCCTAAAACTTTCAGACAAAAGTCACGCAGATAAAGTAAATGGTGACCTATCTTTGTATCCCTTACTAAAATTACATATCGCTGATAAAAGGTACAGTCGTAATGTTAGAAATAGTCAGTATTAAGGCTTTACTCTTCCATGCATGTTTATCTACACGGGGACAGAGATGATCCATCTTGAGTCAGAAAAAAAAACCTAATCAACAAAACTCCTTGGATGATGCAGTCTAGAAATGCGGTCCAGTATTTGGTAACTATGTAACCTCACTGAGGTAAACAGAGAGCGCAGCCTCATTTGAACCCCAAGCAACCCCTTCATCCATCTGACATGCACAGACTTGGCACATTTGTTATATGGGCCACATGGAGGGAAACTCCTTGGGAAGTGTGATGAGAGCAAGAGACCTTTTCAAGGCGGGCTATTATTCTTTGATAACCAGGCTTTTGCATTTGGCCTCCCTTGTGCTTTTCATTAAGAAAGGAATCACCTTGGCTTTGCCAGGATTTAATCAAAAACAGCCCTCCTGCAATAGCTAATTGAAACAAGCTGGACCTCCACGCACTATACAATACACAATAAGTGACAAATTTGACCACAAGCTGCAGTGTATATTAAAAAAAAAGGCACGGCAATACAAAACTCCCTGCTTGTCAAAACCATGGCATATAAAAACATGTTTTTGGCAACTCGCTGGATGGACTGGGAAGTTTATGCCACTGATGATCTGACTTTCAGTTACTTCATTAGAGGGGAACGACATATTTTAAATGTGTTGATGCTAAGCTTTGTTGTGATGAGAGGTTTTATTCCAACTGACGCTTTATGTAAACTGAGTCGCTTTATGCAACATTGTAATGTGTTGTTTTGAAGTCTAAAGTAGAACAGCATGTAGTTCTGCTTTAAAATCTGAAAAAAAAAAAAACAAGAAATTTATGGAATATTATTAATAAAATGCCAGTTAACTGTGTAGTACAGAACATTTTACAATGTACAGTCAGAAGCAAGATGTTATTTCAATGCAGAAATATTGTAATGCGGCTTCAGGCTATTTTATTGTGACCCAGACTCGGCTGACACAGTTTTCATTTCATTTTTTATGTTGTAATCAGAGAGGAGCCTACTGTTAACATTATACTGCACAGTGCATCCACCAAACAATAAGAAGTGCACTACAATGTCATACGTAACCATATCAGCAGAAAACAAACCCAAACTTTGGCTCATACAGGATAACTTGTGCCAACCACCATTAAAACGCATAAACAACTCTTAGCAAAATATTTCATTTTTGAATCATTTGTGTGAAATTATTCATCTAGACTCAATTGTATTGAAATTCCAGTTGTTTGTTTTGATGAATCAGCGAAGTGGAGTGGTTATTGACTTAAAATAACAAAAAGGAAAAATGATGAAAATCATTGGTTAACGTCTGGAGAATACGGAATGGGAAAGCTATGCTGGGACTGCTGGATTATTTTGGAGTTTTGTGTTTAAAGTGTGCCTGACCTCTTGGATCAGATTAACCAATATATTGATTTGTTTATTTATTTCCTTTCAAGACATATTGTATTTTCAGTAGTTATATCAGTCTAGCACTAGTTGTGAACGTTTAATGTTTTGCCAGTGACACAAATCAGTAAAACCAAAAAAGTGTCACGATAATCAGCTGGAGTGCTCTCTAGCTCAATACATCACTCTTTCACACCTGTTCATACTTTTACTAACGCACTCACAGCTGTTCTTCATAACCACATCCACACACTCATTAACACCAGCATAAAAACCAATTAATCGCAAAGGCTTGATTTGCTCCGGCGTTATTACCTGTGTTTGTTTTCATTGTTTCTGACTCTGGACTGTTATCCTGTGTGTATTGATTATTTGCTGCCCACCCCGACATCTGCCCGTGTACCTTGACCTCGATTTTGCCTGTTCTCCGTTGTACCGTTTGCTGTTGATTAACCTTGCCTGTTTGCTACCATGTTTTTTCAATAAAGTTCTGCACATGGATCCGAACGCCTTACCTCGCAATTGCTACAAATAGGTCTGACAAATATGCTTTTTAGGATTTTATAAATTACTAGAAATCACTAGGTGTAGGTGCATTTTGAGCATATGTAATACTTTTTTCCACATTTTGTCTTCTCCAAAGTAAATGTTTAAATAAACTTGATACGTTTCTTGTTTGCTTACTTTTTAAACATTAAATGACAGAAATGAAGGAAAGTAAAAAAACAAAAAAAAACAAAAGGCCATATTGCAACAGGAAAGTGGTAGTGATCATGTACATTTTCTCCGTTTTTACGTCTCCCTTTTTAAATCAACACATGTCCCACTTTCCGTTGCAGTGTTTGATTTAGATATTTGACTTTCCATGCCCACTGTACTACGGGTGCCTACTTAAAGGTAATTTCCATCCTCAAATAATTTGGAATGGTTTGAATGCCTGTCAAAGTTAATAATATCTGATTCAAATTACCTTTTATTTATTCATATGGCAAGTGCTGTCATATCAGAGTTGGCAATGGTGTTTGACTGTCATTCAGCCTGAGTGTTATTTCTGGTTTGTGGCTTGTGGCTGCAAGGCTGTAAAAGTAAATCAAAAACATGTGATGAGAGAGTGACAAAATAACCACACATTCAGAGTCAAACTTAGTGCAGTGAGGTCTAGCTATGTAAAAGACTACTGAAACGGGACCCAAAGCCATGCGTGCACAGTTGTTGAGAGCTAAAACGTTTATTCAGAGTCATTAATTAATCCAGGCTACCACCAGACTGGAATTTATGTATCTGAATTTCAGATTTTTGCAGTCATGCAAATGGAACTTTTAACTGTTGAGCCATCAGTGGTACTTGGATCGCTTGTGCTTATTTTTCATTTTATTTTTTTCCCCAAAGTCCACTTATAGTCCACTTGTAAACAGTCAGGTTTTTTTTCATCACAATTTCCACCTCTCTATGACCCATAATCAGGCGGTTTTTGAGGCTATATGTCTTTAATAAACACCCCTTAACTTTAGAAATGTGCAACAGCGATTCCAGTTTGTGGGTTTATTGTTGTGTCCAATAACCTCTCAGTCCTTCAATAACAGCCTAGTTCTTTTATAGGATTTAGGAGTTTTGTTAACATAGTTCAGTTAGACCCAGCTGGTAGAAGTTATAACTACACTATCTGAAAACAAAAACACTTTTTCAACTGACAATCAAGTAAAGAAAAAACTGTAATAAACAGGAAAAGATTTCAGGCTCTAAGCAGTTTGAGTCAGCTCAGGGTCCATTCAATTTAATTTAATATAGTCAATTAAACTACTACAGAAGAAGAAGAAGTATTGTTATTATTAAGCTCAGTTCAATTACGTTTTCATCTAAGCAGCCATGTATTCTGATGATATAAACTTTGTTTGCATGTTTTCGTTTCATTTAGACAAATATGAGCACTCAATAAAATGTATTTATGAGTTTTTTTAAATGTCTCCAGCTATCTGTATGGTGCAGCTGTCAAATAAATGGTCAAATTGGGGATTGTAGACCAAATACAGGCAAAAGCGCCAAGAAAAAAACGAACTGGGAATTGGATTGTTATATGTGAACCTCATTGGAGGGCTTTTGAAATCAAGGGTGAACATACTTAGGGTTTCTCACAGTCTTTCCCATATGTTTTCTCTGAAGCAGCTAAAGCTGATTGTTAAGGGCAGTCTAATCTGCCTCGATCATTTCTGCCTTGAGAGCAACATGGACGCCTCAGCGAGCAAAATCAAACACATACGTCAGAGGAGGCCATTTTGGTGGCTAATCCCATCCCAAAGGAAAGCTCGTTAAAATTATGTGCCCATGCTATTCATCTCTCCTTTTTTACAGGACAAAACCATGCTTAATGTTGCACTAGGGTTAGAGTCAACCAAGAGTTTTATTTATTTTTTTTAAATCCTGTATAAAAATTCAAAGGTACTTGTTGCTTGATTATAGAGACAAATTTAGAGTGAGGGGGAGCCGTACCCAGCATTCCTTTAATTACTCCAAATTGCAGTGGATGTTGTCAAATTGCGGCAAGCAGAAACTTAAGGACTAGATTAATTCTGAGAGCTATTTATTACCTTTACCTTTTCTCTCATGGGCCACATGGCTTCTTCGCTGCCAGCAGCCAGGGGTAAACTCATTGTTTTTCCACATTTCTTCAGTGCAGTGAGAAAGTGTGTCTGTCATACACTTCTTTTCTGCACTTCCTCAAATCTGCCTGAAGTAGAGCAAGATGTTAAGTTCATTAACCAGCAAAACCACAACATTCTCAGACATTTAAGAGTCTCCAAATGCAACCTTGAACCATTTTAAAGTGTTGCAGCTCCCAGTGGGCCATATTTAACCTGGCCTCCTATTTTATAATGTACCTATCCAATAAACCTTCATATTCTCTTAGTTGCTCGGATGATCGGCTCGACACTCAAAACAATTATAGCAGGGGGAATGAGATCCCAGAAATCCTCTTTACATTTCCAGATCTCATTAACAGAAACTGTTCTGTTTATATCAGATTAGTTCATCAAAACACAACTGTTATATGCTCTGCTCTATTGAAAACATTTTCTGTAAGCCCCAAACATTAATATTCTGGCACTGCCTTGTTTTTCTTGTCCTCAGTTTTTCCTTCATTATACTGTTTAAACATTCACGACCATTAGTATTAATTAGCAGATTTTGTATTTGCCACCTAGTATGCATTTTGCCTAAACAGTATGTCGTGCCTGCATCACTGACAGAGTTGTAAAACCGTTGGACACTGTCCATCATGTTCTTTTGTTGACCTACGATCTCTCATTCTACTGGAATTCCTCCCCACCTCATATCACCGCCTGGGGATCTAAGCACCGCAAATAAACATTTTCTTCCTTTTATCCTCACTTTCTCCACGTTTTCTGCCGAACCAGAGGACTTGATGATTCCAAATAAGGCGTGCGGCCTCACACTGAATTCCATCTCCCAGGACTTGCCTATCGTCAAGTTGTCTGGCTCCCTATGTTAGCGTGAGCACTGACATATGCAGTTGCCCTGCAACAGCACACACTCCTGTCAGTGTTCTCCGTAAACATCTTTTTCCCCTTTAATGGATTAAATATGTCATCGTCACTTTCCCGCTCTTCCACAGATGGGAGAGACAGGGTACGGTACCAATGCATCTGTCAGGCTAGTCTGACCTAAACTGCTTGCAAAACATCTGAGGAGATCTGAAACAAAACAGCCTGGATGGAGGCCACAAATGACTGAGACGATGCATGAGGTGATAGGCAGCTAATTGACCCGAGCGTGGTTCTCAGGGTCATGTGAGGCGAAGCGTCTTGTGGAAACCAAGGAGAACTCTGCTTATCTTCTCCATGTCTGCAGATCTCTTCTTTCACACCAGCCCATCCCATCGCCGTACACAAGACGCTTTGGTCACACATTGGTCACCCGAGTCGCTCTCGGCCTGTACTCTGTGACCTACCGTTGCTCTCCTTCACTTCCTACTCCCTCCTTTCTGCTGTCTGAGAATTAGGTCAGGGAGGGGAAGCGCAGGCCTAAGGGTGTATGTACATTACAAAGGTAAGAAAAACAGAGCACCAGAGTCTCTGTGATCACTTTACACTCCCATCGCCTAATCTCATGCAAGGCTCCTCTTTCAGAGTGGGAAAAACAGCTATTATTATTTTTGCTGCCCTGCAATTCCATAGCGGAGGTTACTGTTGGAAAGGAACTTGGTGATTAGGGACATGGAGGATGGAAGCCCTGCTGGCCGGCTGCTCTTGAGTTTTTGGGACGACGGGTCAACCAGTCCACGCCCTGCCGCCTGATCCGAGTGGCTTTACCTCACAACAAGGGTAAGCACAGCTGTACAAGCTGGCTCTGGGCCAGATGGATTCTGGATACTCCGACTTTCTGAGTAGTCCACATGCATTCATTTTCATAACAGTTTGGCGAAAGAAAACTCACACCCTTTTGCATGACAGAGCTCAATTTTTCGATGAAGAAACAGTCAAGAATGCACCCGACTTGACCTTTCTCCAACTCCAGCTCTTATTTAGCATAGTTGTATATTTTAACGATGTGATAAAATGAAAATGTGCAATATTTAGATCATTCCAGGTCTGTGACAAATATGACTGATTTTTACATACTGTGGCTGCATTAAGGAATTTGTTCTCTGGGGTGTGATGCAAGCAAACCAAACTCAAAATAAAATCAAGATATGGTTCAGTTTGTTAATTTTTGGACTATAAATCACACCAGTGGTAACAGTAACACCCGCCAACCCAGCAAACGTGGGTGAAAATCAAGCATGGCGGGAAATGCATGAGAACACAGTATTTGGCAGGTTAAGATTCATAAATTATGTTCTATCACTTTGCATCCCATCACTATCAGAGCCCTTCCCCTGAAAGGAAGCCTCAAACAACAGCAAAACACAATTCTAAAAAAATTCTAAAATTCTAAAAATGTCTTTTTGTAATTCTGCTCTACCACGTCTATAAGATTTTAACACATTCTTTTGTATGCATGCCAGTGCACCACTCAGCATCTGTGCCCAGTGCCCAACTATGGAAATGGTTATTCAAAATCAAGCTGTGCCATAACACTAGTCACATAGTTTTCATGGTCATGTCTTTTGTGCAAAAAGAGATGATATTGCCACATGCAGGTAGACTTGCGACTTGTATTGAGAAATATTTACCATCAATACTGACTTAAAGGCATGGGAATTGTATCATGAAATTATATGCTGGGGTGAAATTGTGATTGTGATCATATTGCGGGCATGATTTTTAGGGATGCACTATATTGGATGTTTGCTGATATCCGATATGCCGATATTTTTGGCTGATACCGATTTATTTTCTTTTTGTTTTGGAAACAACACCTCTGTCCTGTGCAGAAGTTATAAGCAAAATATTTTTCATTTTGGTTAGTTTTTAAGAACAACTTATTTACTTAAATTAAACAGTATTTATTAAACAGTAATAAAGTTTTTTGACAGTACATTAAAGCTTTGGAAATAGCCATAAATAAATGCCCCAGAAAGATAAAGTGTTAACCCTAACATTTTATTTTAAGATTTAACATTTGTAGATGGTCTAAAGCAAAAGAGTTGTACAAATTTAGATTTGTAGTTAAAATCAAATTATAAATAAATAAATAAATTAGTGAATATAAAATCATTTAATTTACAAGTGACATTTTCAATGTTAGGTTACTTTACTATGTATGTAATTAGGAAGCCGATATTTACATTTAAAGTCAATATTGCCTGTTTCCGATATTATGATATCATTGGTTCGATAATATCATGCATTCCTATTTTATTATAATTAACACCTTTAGAGTGAACACCTTTAGAGTGAATGCAGATTGGCTTTTTTGAATGGATGGCCCTGTCCAAATATCACATTCTGTTATTTTCATAGGACCATTGGGTGTCCCATTTGTCTCTTTTACTTTCAGAAGTGTCTTTTACTCAACCGTCAAAGCCGCATTACATCCTGAAAGTGTGGACTCAAGGGTTTGGGTGCCATTTGGTACAGGACCGATGTCAACAGAGGAAGCAACAGATGAAGTTCAGTACATTGACTTTGTGAAGAAACAGCTAATCACTTTATGAACTGACAGCCTCTCCACTGGTTAACCAGTATCTTTATAAATTATTGTTTAATCTTTCCTTTGTAATTTATTTACTTATTTGTTTGTTTGTCCAATGAGAGTCATGGTAAGTGCAAAAACCAGTTAGTTAATTAAACCTTAGGTTAAGTGTCAGGATGTGAAATTCAATTTTGGCTTTTTGTTATAAGAACACTAAAAGCAAACTGGTGTGGCACTTGAAACAGGTCAAAATGTTCAAACGATCAAAGGAAGAGAGCTGAATAAGACAGAAGAACAGCAGGATCAGAGGTGGTCTGAATTAGATAAATCCCACTCTCTACACAAGGATATAAATGCACATGTTGTTATTATTCCCTCTCTCTGGGATTACTGCCCCCCCACCCCCTTCTTCCTCTCTGAAAACCCCTCCCTCACCCCCAGACGCTCAAGGAAGCCAAACAGGGAGGCAGCACTGTAACCCAGGGCTAATGAGAGGCCTGGCCTCCCCAGACACACACTTCCAAGAAGCAGACCAGCGGGGCTCTTGAAGAGAACCTGTCCTTCTCCTCAGAGGATTTTCTTTAAAAATAATTTAAAAAACAGACCTCATGCTCCCAAGCATGGGGCACTGAGTACTAGGAATGGCAAAGCCCACACATTCTAAACAGAAATGAGAGACAATTATTGGAATAATATCAGAACCGTTACAGCTGAACTGAAGAAGACCTTTGCACAGCTCAAACATAAACAACGTCTGTTCGATACCGTCATTAGCGAAAAGCAGGGGAATAACACTCATGTTCTTGCATTCATAAATGGCATAATCAAATGGGGCCTGAAACTAGTTTGAAACCTCTGTAAACAAACAAAACCAAATTGACAAAATATGCCTTGTGATGCAAAAGCCTTTGAGGTTCAGGTTACCAAAACATTTACGCACATTTGATGAATTTCTTTCTGTTGGCATCAGCAGGCTTCCACCAACATTTCGTGCGATGTGTACAAACTCTGCCCGCAGTTGTTGAGGAATGTTCTAGCGCATGATAGCATGTTTGTATGAACTTTTAACGTCATATTTGGGCTGTATACATTGGTCAGAATGGTCTGAGTAGAACAGCTCTGTTGGAAACCTTCCTTCACAACATCCACGGCATTAGTGTCAGCAGCTACTGCTTTGCATTAGCTTGAGGAATGTCTTGCTAAAAGATCAATGTTTTCATTTTCCTTAGATTTCTCCCAACAAGCCTATTACCCATGGTCTGTCCTATGGCAAGCAATGTTTTTCCCCCTCTCAATGTAAGCACAAAGTGGAAAAAGGGCAAATGGTGAAGACTAATGTTATAGTTGGACTCGACCCAAGCTTCCTCTCCTCTCATTTGGCTCATTAAAGTCAAATACAGCCTCCTTGCAATGCAAGTGTTACAGGCTCTCTGGTCTCCAGCACTGACCTTCAGCATCAAGGCCTATATGCTACATTTACATTCATACATTTGACAGACTCAAATTGGATTTGTATGTGTTATTTTTAAGCCCATGCATTTCCTGGGCATTAAACTCATGACTTTTGAGTTCCAGTGCTATGCGGTACGGACTCAGCTACAGGAACACTATGCAGTGATGTTTATCTTAAAGTAATCTTGACCTCAGATTGTTGCGTAAGATAAAAAGGTGACTGATACCTTTTTAGTTAGTTTTTTTTTTTACACCATTTCCTTAAATTACCTCTCCTGGCTCTCAAATGGGGCAAGCAGCCAACATGCTGCCAAGGGCGAGTATCAGCCTTTCTTCAGCGTTCCTCTGTTTATTTATTTTACCCTTCAACAATTCATTTGGCTGTAGACACTAATCTGGAAATAAGGGTGCGTTCGTCAAAATGTGTTGTGTATGAATATGTGTATGTTCACGTGGTGCAAAGGTTAGAGAACATGACACGCTGTGAGGCTGGCAGCTGGCAGCTGGCAGCAGAAGACAGACCCAGCCGCAGTAAATTGAAACTATTAAATTGAATCAATACATTCCACCCTGACAAGGAGCGGGAGGAAATGCCATTGGCGATCTGGCAGTGACAGGCAAGTATGTCCTCAAAGAGTTGTTCAAACCTATGTTGCATAATGGAAGTTCCCTGCAGCCAAGTGCTGTACTTGCCTTGAGTCGTGGTGGTGTGCAAACTGACACCATGAGGTGGTATGGCAACAATAAATAAAGTAATTTTATCCATGCCTTTGCTTTGACAATCAGCACTTACAAGGACTAAAGAAAGGGGGAAATGTCCTCACCATCACACACTTTGGGTGGGATCTTCCTCTGCCTTGCAAAATCAAATTGAAGAAGCCACAGACATTTGGCCCTTGTTATGCACGTTATATCTCTCACTCTTTTTGATCAAAGCATAAATTCTGCTGAATTGCACATTCACTTCTTTCACAGTAGTTCATCTCTCAGAAGTGCTGTGGTCTGTGGTTGCCACTACCGGACAGTTTTTGAACATAATCTTACAGACCCCTCCAAATTTTAACCGCTGCTGGATGATATGTTTGTGTGTTATGTTACTGTCATAGTTACTGTAATATTTCATAAAAATTGCTAAAATGGTCATTTATTATCTAAATGTCTTTGGAAACAAATCTATTATCCAACATGAATGTTTAAAAAAAAAGACTAACAAGTAAACACATTCAGATGTTATGAAACAGAGTGGACAGTAGATGTAGTTTTGGTAATGCAGCTCTTATATGATATGTAGGGACTCCTAAAAATATACCACGTGTTAATAAAATTAAAAAGGTTGCTGAATTGTTTGAATTTTGTTTATTTCAGTATTTAACTAGAAGGAAGAACAAGTGGCTGGTATGTCGAGTGGGTTGCCACAGCAGGTTGCACTACCCCTGTTGTGAGCAAGCAGCTATTTCCCCTCAGCACACTAAAAGAGTAGCTCACGGGTAGAACGTCTTTGTAAAGACGCTTCTTTTTAAAGATGTCTTACCACCCGTGCATTTCTGAATGCGGTTGTTACCTGGCACCGGGTGATGGTCCTGATCGCTGCCTCACATATCTGGGCTTCAAGCACGCTGAGGCGGCTTTTGTGAATGAGTCATTTTCTCTCTGTGGGAAGATGACCATCGCGGAGCTGCGGACCAGACTCCGCTACCTGCAAGGAGGCGGGGCACCCGTTCCACAGCCTAGATCTAGAGCTTGCGCTGGTGAAAGCCATATGAGCTCTGCGTCTGACAGAGGGCGAACTGGTCTAACGGTGACAGTGGGGAATTCTCTCTCTCGAGGGCTCCTCCTTCCACCAGCGCTCTGCTACCAATAGAGCTGCCATTGGGCAGTCTGGACCATCGAAAGGGGTACCAGCTGTACCTTTTGTCGATTCTCCCAGTGACCAGATGTCGATTGCTGCATCTGAAGGAGAGTCAGAAGGTTCTTGGAATGAAGTTCCGGACGTTCTTGGAATGAAGTTCTGGACGGCGTGGCGTCCACCGGGCATTCCATTGTGCCGGATAGGACAGGCAACCCAGGGATGAAGGGAACTGCTCTCAGGACATGGTAATCACACCTCTCTTTCCCCCAGAGGAGGGCCGGGCTGAGAATCATGTCATGCCTTATGGTCAAGGCCCAAAATCTCGACTCATGAGCAGTTTCCTCTTTCCCTGGGTCCTGGATGAGCCAGTTTTGTATCACACTCACTCTCTTCTTGTTACAGGCAGCAGTGCGGAGACTGGGAGGGCGAACCAACGGACTACTCACCAGGTTCAAATAACACCGTCTCGCCCTGGACCGTCTCAAGAAGTGCTTACAGAGCAGACATGTACTAGTCCATACAGACAACAAGGCAACCGTTGTGTACATCAATCGACTCCTTTGGAGTAGGAAGCATCTGAGGTCGCTTCGGGCCATTCACATTCCAGGTTTCTGCAACCAGGCAGCCATCAAGCTGCCGCGACCAGCGCTCCCCGGAGAATGGAGACTCTATCCCCAGACAGTTCAGCTGATTTGGGAGCATTTCGGAGCTGCTCAGGTAGACCTGTTTGCCTCTCAAGAAATCTCTCACTGCCAGTTGTTTTACGGCCTGACCGAGGGAACTCTCGGCATGGATACCTGGCACACAGCTGGCCACGGGGCCTGCGCAAATATGCTCTCCCCCCAGTGAGCCTTCTAGCACAGCTTCTGTGCAAGGTCAGGGAGGACAAGGAGCAAGTCCTGCTGGAAGCCCCATATTGGCCCACTTGGTTACCATAACTCATGCTCCTTGTTACAGTCCCTCCTTGGCCAATTCCTCTGAGGAAGGAACTCCTGACTGAGAGATGGGGCACCCTTTGGCACCCACGTCCAGACCTCTGGAAACTCCATGTCTGGCCCCTGGACGGGATGTGGAGGTGGTAGGCGACCTACCCCAAGGGGTAGTCAACACCATATCTTCAGCAGGAGTGCCATCTACAAGACCTGCCTAGGCTTTGAAGTGGAACCTGTTCATTGAGTGGTGTTCTTCTCAATGAAAAGACCCCCGGAGATGCCCGGTCAGAGTCGTGCTCTTATTTCTAAAAGCAAAAGTGATGATGATGATGTTTTCTGCAGTGAGGATTGGAGCAAAAGCTGTCTCCCCCACCATCAAAAGTCTATGTGGCTGATATTGCTGGCAGGCCCGTTGGTAAGCATGACCTGGTTATCAGGTTCATTGGGGGGGGGGGCAGGAGGTTAAATCCCCCATGGCCCCCCATTATACCCTCTTGGGACCTCTGGTGATAAGAGCGCTACAGCGGGTCCCATTCTAGCCTTTGCCAGCAGTCGAGCTGAAGTTTCTCTCAATGAAAACTTTCTCTCCAACTTTGTTTTAATACACACAAAGTAGATTGGTCTCTCGAAGCGAGATCCCAATTCGTCGGTCATATCCGACGTGACGTCTCCATTCCCTTCTTCAGGGAATGAGGGTTATCATAACTTACATTTAAGTAAAAAATTATATTAAAAAAATTCCAACTTAAATACAGTTCAGTCTTCATGCCCTGTGGCAATTTTTTCCTGTGCACTGTAAAAAACTACTGTGATTTTAACAGAAAAAATGTCAAAGGCTACAGTAAAAACCTGTTAAGTGGTTAACGGCATATTCCTGTAAAATTTACAGAGAAAAAAATTAAATTAACATTCCCAGAATTCCCTGCACATCACAATGTCTCTTCTTAGGTTTTCTTATTGTTTATGTTTATTAGGGTTGCATGTAATGTTGTTATATTAATGTTTATTTCATATTTCAGTTTAATGAGTCTCACCATGGTGTTGTTTATTGCTTGTGTGAATGACACTGAGCACCTTCTGTAAATGTTCATATTTAAATGATGCATGTGATTGGTTATGGTTCATCATGTGACTTCTCATTACCACCTGTGTTTGGTGCTTATCAGTGTATTTCAAAGGTACAAAACAGATTTCAGTACTTTAATAGATTACTATATTAAAATTATATCAGTTAATGAAATGGTATTTAACTTAAAAATTAAAATTCGTAAAACCAAAAACATTGGTACCATATTTTTTATAGTAGAATTCCGTCAACCACAGCTGCCAGTTTTTCATTTTTCTTTTTTTCTTTCTTTAATTTTTTTTGTACAGTGTGGTATTTAATATACATAGTGACAACACTACTACAACTTGTAGTAAAGTCTACAAGAATGACATTTACTTTCAATGTAGTGAGAAACATACTGAATATACTTTCTGCCATGTGCGATGACCCTTCCTGGTGTATGGCAGTGTGTATACATAAGCTTACAATAAGCTTACAATTGCAAACAAACTCAATGCTGACTGGTCAACATCACTACACTACAATTCAACAGAATAGAAATAGAAATAAAGATAGAATAGAATAAAATATAGAATAAAAAAAAACTACTAGTCTAATTTATGCAAAGTTCAAACATTATTAGAAGTTATAAAAAGATAAGACAAGTTAGGTCAATTAAAAAAAAAATAAATGAGACAGACAGCCAATGTCCAGCTAGCATCTGCTCTGCATTTGCGTGAGAGAATGTAACTCTCCCATACCAGTAGGTAGCAGTAGTCTGTATCTGGCATTCAAACAGGGAACTGGAAGCGTTATATCTGTGGATATACCAAGCAAACTTTGCGCTTGAATGTTTACACTGACAGTTCTGCAAAAATGTCACTTGGGTCTTTCATAGTAATTCATCTCTCGGAAGTGCTGTGGTCTGTGGTTGCCACTGCTGGACAACTCTTGAACATAATCTTACAGACCCCTCCAAATTTTAATAGTTGTTGGATAATATGTTTGTGTGCCTTTGGAAACAAATCTGTTATTCAACATGCTTGACCTTAACTCGTTCTTCATTTTAGTGGACTTGACACTAAAGCCTCAGTTCAGAATTCAAACCAGATTTTAGATGCAGATATTAGTAATGCAGCATATGTGACATGTTTTTGCATATCTAATTTTGCAATATATTGCCCCGTAGTCAAAATTACTATATATATTTTTTTAACTTTAACTTTAACTTTAAAAACTATAAGTTTTTTATCCTTGCAGTGAATGCAAGTCATACTCATACTGTGGTTTGAAAGCACATTAAAAAAATATTCTAGTTGTTTGTTTAGTTTACTTGAATAAAATAAGCTAAATCAACACAAATCTTTAGTTTTTTTTACATAGTTGTCATTTGCACTCAATTTTACTATGTTAAATTAAATCACATTTGTAAAAAATTAAGTTTACATAAACCATTTGTATTAGGCGTGCACAAATCATTTATGTTGCACTGATTGAAACCGAGCAGTGTATTTCTAGTTCCCAGCATGCTTTGCATATGAATAGATCATGAGAATAAATGTTGCAATTAAATGCTGTTTCATGTGTTTTTAGTAAAAGGAAAGACCTTTTATAGTTTGTTGTTCAGTTATATTTGACATTTAAAAGAGTTTATGTCTATGTTTGAGCTTAGCATTATGTTGAAGTGTAGACATTGTTGTTAGGCTATGGCCACATGAGCTGTGTTCTAACTTGATGAGAACATTTTTACTTGTTCATTACATGTGTGCTGCAGATGTTATGTTTAGCATGTGATCAAGTTTTATGATGTCAGTTATGTTTCCATTTGATAAAAAATAAATAAATCAGACGAGTATGTTACTTACACCGTCTATATGCAGTCACAGTCAAACGATTGTGTTTGTGTGTGTGACACAACCTAAGCACAAGCTCCACTCTTCACCACCATGGTAACCAAAAAAATCCAAACAAACATTATTGTATAAACTCTTTTAAATGTTCAAAATAACTAAACATTTAAAGCTTAAACTCTACCAAGCCTTTCCATTTTCATAAAAATGCAGAAAACTCAACGAAACTCTGCACAAAGGCACCAGTCTGCACAGCAACAGCAATGGTTGGGTCAACAAGAGTGAATTATGTTCATGGAACATTCACAGAACATGTCATATGAAATTGGTGTGATCTAATTGTATTAGCATGAATTTTACTCTTTGGTACTATTAACTTTACGTTCACATAAAATCAGTTAAAATGAATGTGGTTTAAAGTGGTCATATGCTGTTGCTAAAAAGAACATTATTTGGTGTATTTGCTGTATTTGGTGTTATGTTTTATGGTGGTATGATATTTTGTGTGTGTGTGTGTGTGTGTTGGGGGAGGGGGGAATGGGGTTGTAAATGCACTCAGAGTTGTTTACACTGTTAAAAAGTTAGACTCTCATGATAGGCATGGATAAAGTTTTTTTTTTGATTGTTGGTCTTCATGACGAAGAGAATGGTGAAACTCCTTATATGGGCATTTCTCCCTGCACAGGAACAGATCAGAGACAGCAAATTCACACTCATCATGGTGCTTAAATCGGCTGCACTGCACAGGACTCGCACAGGAAGTAGGCTTAGTTTCCAAAGAAGTGCGTTTTTGGTTGTAAAGGGACAGACAACCTTGCTAATTTTTTCAAAAGAACCCAGCATTAAGTGAAAAATGAATGCCCTTTGTTTTTCCAGGGCAACAGAGTTTCACAAGTGTGTTGACAAATATTTCTATAAACAAGGCCCAGTTCAACCCTGAATTTGCACATTGTTTGATATGGAAAGATGGAATGGTCTCAGCTATTTTGACAGTGAACATGTTTTTCATACTTTATGTGTAACTGTTAGAGAGAGGTAGGAGTGGCAGAAAGACAGCAGGATAAAGAAGATGAAATGCAACTTTTTAAACAAAGAAGTTACCATACCCATGCTCAAACTAAACATTAAAGGTGTCATAAAATCTAAAACTGTATTTGGCATAGTTAAATAATAACAGTTCTAATCATGTAAACGACATGAGCCTCAATTCACCAATGTTTCCTCCTTCCTGTTTAAATCTTGTGCATGCAAAAGACCACTGAAAAACATCACTGTGACATCACAGTCGGGCTCCCAACTTTTGCGTAATGTATATTCGGCCATGTTCAGAAGTTCTGCAGTATTGTGAAGAAAGAAGCGAGGAAAATAGCGAAAATGGCGGATCCTGGAAATAAATGTTATGTTCCAGGCTATGCAGGGGATGTAAAGTGCAGGGACGGGTTGGTGTCGGTATTCAGAAAAGTACGGAAAGAAAATAACTTCTAATAAAATAATGCAAGCCTCTAAAGGGATATAGCTTGCTAGCAGTAGCCTGCTACATTACAGTACATAATATTTGACTTACCACATAAACAGAGTAAGGAGACATGACTGAGGATGATGGTGAATGATTTACAGATCCTGAGCACCACTGACAAGCATCTGATCTTGTCAAATGTGTGGTAAGTCCTGACGCTCCATAGTATTTGCAATTGGGAATCTCGAAAGTGATAGTGAAACTGAAATGCGATAATAGCCGCTCTCAGATGCCCGCATTTTATATACAGTAATTTCCCAACGATATGGGTAACTGTGAGAGAAGGTACTGAAATATATATTTTCCTTGTGTTTCCTTTGGTTATGTGGGCTATTGAAATTAGCTGCACTGTGAAACAGCCAATCAGACCAGAGCTCAATATTATGATTGTTGATCACTGATCTACATAATGACTCTTATTATAGATCAGTGTTCTTGACCCTTCCAAATAAGGTAAAAATAGACCATTCTAAATACAATCCTAGTGTTGTAAATGGACATTT
>JAUCMS010000127.1:20476400-20489226 GCA_032357445.1 Enteromius radiatus
TAGCGTATGATTAAAACGATGAGTGGGCCCAGTAACATTTTGCTTTACTCCAAAAGAGTTTATCAGGTCAGTAAACGTAAGTCCTAACGCATCATTTTTATTATCAACGTGAATGTTAAAAAATAATGTTTTGGGTGATGTGTAGGTTTCATATTCCAAAACCTTTGTGGAATGAACTGTCAACTTCCACCAGAGCTGCTTGGATAAAAGTGTCAGATAAATGCATAAATGTAAAATTTTCACATTTGTCATATGCACACATCATACAATCGAAATATTCCACTTTTAAGATCTCAGTATTAAAAAAGACAACCCCATGCTTTTTGACTAGTCCCTGAATGCGCCCTTTAAGCTAAGCTAAGACCGATTTACTGTTTAAGATGTTTACTGATATAAAAAGACTCCTGATTACACACAAATACAGAAGCCTTTGGTGTTTGATAAATAACAATTTGTAAATGTCTAAATTGTGAAAAATGCCACACATGAATAATGTGCTCAGTCAAAAGAAGGCCAGCACTTAGTCAGAGGCTTGTCTGCTGTTTTCAAAGAGGATCAGTGCTATTTTTCCAGTTCATACTGCAGTGGTCCACAGAATAATAGGAAGATCTACTGACAAATATATAACCACATCTCATACCGGCAGACCATTTCCTAAACTTTCCTTCCCTTTTAGTATGTGTGCTGTATGAAAAATGGAAAAGTCACAAGGTTGTTTTCATGCAAAGCAAATCTTGTACCACATATTTGGGCATATTATTGTTGGACAAACATAATTTTCCCCCCTCATGTGTCCTGTGATAGAGTACGGGAGGAAAGACACCAGGTGACTATGAATCAAACAATGACTAAATAATAAAATTCCACAGTGATAGCAGGATTTCCATTTAGGTCAGCTTTGCTGACAACACATTCAGTCTCCTGGGGCATGCTGGGCTTCCTTTTTGCCCTGGACTTGCCGTTGACCTCTACAAGGGCGAGAATTCAGCTGATTATTGAAGTGATGCAGGCCTTGAGCATGTTCAAATATGTCTATGCAACAACAACAGTAAGAAATAAATAACTCTGATTATTTAAACGAAAGGACCTTTATTCTGTTCCATCAAATTACAGCAGTTGCCAAAGTGTCAGTATGCTTTAAGGTATCACATTAGAAGAAAGAGGAAATGATTAAAGGAAAAATGGCATCAAGCCTTTTCAACAATCACATTAACTGACTTTTGTTTGCAACCAAGCTAACCATGGCCATAACTGGAGGCACAACACCTTGATCTGATCTTACACACGGCCTGCTCATAGTTCAGGGAGCAGTTTTAACTGTTTCATTTTTATATTTATAGTAATATGTTATATTATTATTAGACTTTAAGAGCACATAACTTTACCTGGATCATAATAGTAAACAACTATTCACTCACTCTCTCTGGTATTAAGATGCATTTTGTTTGACTGGATGGCAAGGAGACACCATTTCAGGTATATTAATAGGTTTATGTTACTTTTTTTAATATTGGAAGATAATCTTTTAGTATTCCACTAGTGATCGGATTGATAAAAACACATCTCAATATCAGGTGTAAACAAGGTCTCATTCACTCATAAAGTCATAAATGAAATTCGACATGCATCTGGCAGGCATGAAACCATCAAATACAGTGGGGATCATCAGGGTCATTGCCTTTGCTTCAGACAACAGGGTAATAGTCAGACAAACTGCTTCACTGAAATAGTATGCACAACAGACTAAGATTATCTTAGAGACTCACCAACATTGCTTTCCAGATTTACCGTTGCCTTTAGGTTTAACTTGTCAAAGGCCTGACAAAGTCTTTTTCATTTAGTCTCCCCATCTCCAGACCTCCCAGTTCTGGCCAACAGCCACCATGCCCCCAGCTACCTCCCAACCTGCATCTGTGCAGGGTATGCTGGGCCAGAGAAAGCAGATACAGTCACCCTCCCCTGGCCTGGTGTGTGTAAGGAGGGCAGGGGGTTTGAGAGAGAGAGGGCGCTTACGTCAGTACTATGATATTAGCTGACGGATGACTTGTCCAGGGGTACTGACTAACTGACTATGAGTAACAGAGCACCCCCCCCCCATACACAAGCACATGTGGTGTCAATTACAAAAAAAAAAAAGTTTTTACCCACCGCCGGATGGAGAGGAAGGCTCTCTGGGCCGTTGTTTTTTGGCAGGACAAGTAGGCAGCAATTCAATTTCGTATCAGCGTTATGGCATTTCGATCACACCACTGTTTACTCACTTATAAACAAACAGTACATTAGAGGCTCTATGACGAACAACAAAAGGATGATAGTAACCGGAACAATCAAACATCTCTCTTCTGTATGAATACATGTGTATACAGTGTATACTTTGCTTGATTTTCTGATTTCCAGTATGCTTTAATGTGTTTATACGTAATAAACATACTACACATGTTCATTTTAGTTCTGATTGGAGAAAAAACTAGGGTAAATTAATTTGTATGGAAAGATTTAGATTACGATACTAATAGAATTGACTGCTCCTGCCATAAACACATAAATCAGTAAGGTAATTTTCAAATTTAGTGAGGAGATACTCACCGTTTTAGACTGTATGAACTAAATATAGTAACTAATAAACCAGGTTTGTATAATACAAATGTTTAATAAGGCTGTATGAATCAGTTCTGTTGTAATTATGTCTTAAAAGTTTAAAAAGATAACTTTTTATGTCATAGTTTCTCTCGTAATTGTTTTTGTTTCATAATTTTGACTTTTTATGTCATATTCTGTCATAATTATGTGTCTTTAATGAACTTAAATGGAAATAGGAGCAAACTGGAATAAAACTATTTTTGCCAGAAACTAGTTTAAAGCTAACATAGTACAGTAAATTATGTGAAGGTATGAACAGCATGATGCTTTGTTAAAACATGGATCCTGGTGGACTCTCACTCACATTTTGCAGTTAAAGGGCATTTTTGTAATTGTTTGAAACTTGCATAATTACCGAAGGCTATGGACACCAATACTCTAAAATGACAGAAATCGTTTCACACAAATGACTTGTGATTCTTCCAAAAGCAACTGATTCATCATTTTCCATAATTGCTGATCTTTTCAATGGCCTTTTCATACTCAATAAAAATTGAGCAGCATTCCCGCCCACTGGCTCACTGCTGTTCACATGTGCAACTAATAGCACCTGTAAACATCGGGGGAAGTCCTTTATGCAGTTGTTAAACGAACCCCCTCTTTTTCTCCATGGAGGCCCCGACATGGGGCTTAAGTGTTTGGGAAACACTTCTGTCTTGTTGATACTTAACGTATCACAACACATTGTAGGTTCAGTGTTATTTGTGAGGTTCGGTTACAGAAATCTGATATGGAAACAACTCATGTTCTCCACTGTGGGTGAGGGAATGAGCCAAGCTCATGGAAAGCACATTTCTGCTCTTGAGCTTGTGCTGGTAATGAACTGTGCCTTCAGGGCACAGTTTATTGCACTGCCTACCAAATCACATTGAGCAAATTTTATGTGGCAAATTAAGAGCCTAAACATTTCCGGAAAAGTCTTTTCGCCTTGTGGTGTACGTGGTGATATGGAAGAGAAGTCTTATTGGATTTAAGTTAAATTAAGCTCGCTTGTCTCCCAAGTATTTGAGCGTGAGTAAAAAGTAGCTTAATTGGAGCAATTTGTTTGCTTTGGAAACTCTGAAATATGTTTGTCGAAGCTGTTTTTTCTTGGTTTTTAAGTGCTGTTACGCATCTCAAATGGGAAAATATGATCACCGCAAACCATGTCGAATCACAGAAGTCTTAAAGTTACAGCAAAGTTGGACCTGAATCTAAGCAGACAGCTTTTATAAATATTATATATTGCGAACCACAAATCCACACCACTATAGGCTGAGGCACATCAATCAGAGGTCTGGCTCATGAGGTAGGGTGGCTCCTCTGGTGTTCTGAGCATAAGGTAATGGAAACACTAACCCATGACGCAGACTTGATGTAAGCGAAAGCCAGTTGTTCTGCCACTTTGAACAAGTTTGCAATGAAAGGGCAGTGAGAGCTGAGTTGTTATTTTCTTGCACCAATGAGTGATTTGGCCATGGACTGATAAGATCTTTGGGACCCAGCGATGGTTGGGTTGAGAAGACTGGAGAAACCAGGAGCACACAGCATTGTGTTGTTCAAAGCGAATGTTGCTCCATGCACACTGGAAGCTCTAATGCTTACTTTCAGACAGCCTTTCTCTGTGAGTGAAAACCCATGACGCAGGTAATAAGACTTTCCCTAACGCAAAACCGTATCCCCTCCCTCTTCACTATGCTTTCCATCTGTTTTTCAGACTCTATTTCAAACTTGTTTAATTCAAGTCTGAGTGCAGGTTCATCAAGGAAAAAGTTCATGACCATTTCAGATCTTCCAACGCATGGTATATTTCTAGCAGCCTGCACTTCATCTCCAAGGAAAACCAGGTTTGTGATGAATTAAGGCAAATTGAAGAAAACATTTGAAAGGTTATTGAACGTTCTGTAATCCACTCCCTTTATTTATCATGTGCAGGTCATTTGCAACTAAATAGACTCTGAAAACAGATGTAATGTGAAGGTCAGAGCAATCTTTTATGAAACATATTTCAAACATTTCTTTTATTATAACACAGACGGGGCATTGCTTCAGGAATAAGAGTAGGAACCTCGAAAAAAACACAGAATAGGTTAAATAAACCAAATTCCCTGATTTAAGGGAAAAAGTATGATTCCAATAAATCCAATGGGTAGTTTCCATGGAAACTGTGTAAATAAGTTCCATTTCATTACCACTCTATGGCAGGAGAGACTTTCCTAGAGAGCACATGATCAGAGCCGCCAGCTTTCAGTCCAAAAGGACTAATCTTGTCCCTTTCCTTCCATGCCAGACGCTCTTGATGACACACTGCCTGTCATGACCTCACATTTTACTGACCACCTGCTTGATCAACAGTCAAATGGTGATGTTTCTGATATTTCTGCCCACTCCACCTGGCACAGGGGAAGAGGAAGTCGGGAATGATGGCCTCGCTCCTCGTTCATTCATCTAGTGCACCTTCCTCAGTTAGCAGTGAGCCAGCTCTGGGTCAAGGAAGTGCCCTGAAATCCAGTCTGTCCACCCAACAAGAATGTAAAATAACAAGGAAAGGCCTCTGTCTAGGAGTGTCCGTAACCTTGCTTTAACTCGCTTTGACAATCTCTAGTCCAGAACCACTGGGGTCAGATTACTCAAAGAAGTCATTAATAATGATCAATTCTAAATTGATTTAATAAATTATATAATAAAAATAGTAATAATATAAATATATATATAAATACACAAATGTGAATGCCTGTCCTCTGTACATAGTGTTGAACAAAATTTAAATTTGAAGAACTGGCAACCTTTCAGTTCACTAGTGTAAACAAAGCTAAGATAAAGATTAGCAAAATAGGCGTTTTACTGCAATTTCCAATCTCCACTCCTGAATGGGATTTGAAAGTCATATTGACATATGAAAGTCAAACTACATTTATTTATTAAAATATCCAATAAAAACAGTAATAATGTAAAATATTGTTTTACCATTTTTTATTTTAATATATTGTAAAATGTAATTTATTCCTGTGAAAAATCATGATGCTGTGATGTATATAGAACATTTAGTATGTATGTGAAAAAAAATATCTATCTATCTATCTATCTATCTATATATATATATATATATATATATATATATATATATGTAATAGTCAGCATTTCAACATTTCATTCCTATTTTCCTATATATATATATATATAGTTGTCAACATTCCAAGCGGATCAAAAAAGTTAAAATCAAAATGATCCCAAAACAAGAACACATTTTGGTTTCAGGTTTATATGTATATATGTATGTGCGTATGTATATATATATATATATATATATACTTTTTCCCCCATCTATCTTATTACATTTTCAAATGTAATTGATTCCTGTGAAGGAAGTATGTGATATAAAATGTTCAGTAAAAAATCTCTCTCTCTCTCTCTCTCTCTCTCTCTCTCTCTCTCTATATATATATATACATAAAATAATGTGAATGCCTGTCCTTTTTCTGATCATTTTATATTTTTGTTAAAAGCAAATTACTATTAAGATGTTTGTGATACATAGCTGTTACATGTTTGAATGTTTTGGTTGTCATTTCCCATGTGCTCTGTGTTTTTCCTCTGTGACCTAGTTTTGTCTAATTAAGTATTCCATTCAGGTGTGTCTAGCTCGTTTACGCTGATTGTCTGCCCTTCTTAAGTTGATCCTTGTGTACCAGTCTTCGTCCGTTATTGTCGATGTATAGTTGTGTGTACTTGTTCTCCTCGGTCTTGTTAATAATTAAATTGTTTAAACTTTATCTTTGCACTCTCTCTTGTGGATTTATACAGCAACGTGACAATAGCATTGAACAAAATAAATTTTTATTTGAACTGACAACTTCTCAGTCTATCTATCTATATTTTTTTCTGTCTGCATGTATGCCACATTTTAAAAGAGATAAGATTCATTTATAATAAGCCAGCCCCTATAGGGGTCATTGACCGCTTGTACCACCTTAATCTGTAGAACTCATCCTGCTCTGTGCCAAATCAAACAGTCTCCCCCACCTCCACATACACATACAAAGAGAATTGTTCAAGGTCTCCACCTGCACTGCCATTCACTCTCATGTTGCACAGGAGGTCTTGGATCACACCGTTTCAGAGAAGACAACGGATCTGTCATGGAGGGAAGGAAAAGGGTCTGCCTAAAAACACTGAATCGGGTTGCAGCGCCTCAGGCTTGTATTGTTCCTTCTAGATATAGGCAGAATCTTCAATTTTCAATTTGTCTTCTAAAATACTGATCTGACAAAAGCGGCCACTCTCAATTTCTGCTAGCTATTATGACCGTGCCCCATTGTCCGCACCCTGAAACACACATTGACACACAAACACGCACACACCCTCGTACAGACACTCTAATTTCCACAACTGAAACTCTCTCACACATTCGCACACATGTGCTGTACGTATAAAGGATACAGAGCCTTAAATGGATTTTCACATCAGAGCCCTTCAATCAAATGAAAAACGTCATGGTAAACGTGACGTTTGAAGTGCATAAATAAACAAAAGACATTCAATGAGTTCATTGAAGTCACTCAGGATACGTGGGATGAAACTAAACCGGAATGTACAAAACAAGTTAACAGATTAGTTGGGTTGAATCTCTCATTTCAAGACAATCATAGTGGGTCATAAAAGTCTATTATAGGCAAGCTACCATTGAATTTATGAACACGATCAGATTTCCACAAATCCTTTGTAGTTCCCAGCAGTTGGGATGGTTGTCATTCGATTAAGAAAAGCTATTCTTCAAACGCATCTCAGTTTTTTGAAAAAGTAGGTTAAGTAAACCGTATGCCAAAGTCCTCCAAGAAACTTTTTGTAAAAGATGAGAAAATATCGGTTCAACGCTAAGTGAAAAGCAGCCTAAATAATTTTCATTCACCGCTAAAATTTCACAGCATGCTAAGTATTCAGCTTGTCTATAAATCGTGTCAACTATATCTGAAGCAATTTACACTTTCATTTTTAAGCAATTCCACGAGCATCTAACTTTTGACATACTGTATATGTCCTTGGTGCTCCCATTTTTCTTCTCATTCCATTTACTTTCAGTGGTTCATTTCAGGTGATCTGCTGATATTTCTCTTTCCCTGGATGGATTTTATTTGTATCTTGGATAATACAAGGCAATAAGATACTCAGAAACAGGTAAAAGAACAAAAGAAAAGGCGTAGCCCTCGCCCCCCTCACTCCAGTGCCTTGCTTTTCACCAGAGACAGCAAATCCCCTCAGAAAAACAGACTTACGTAACCGCACGGCGCACCTGCAGTGAGTACAGAAGAGAAAACTTGAAAGCAACAGTGTTTGAATGGCTGAACTTAAAAGACATCCTAAACCAACTGTCATAATATGTAAAGCAATATGGATATGATTCCTAAAACTTTCATCTGTAATTGTTTAGAACTGACCTCTTCCATCGATTCTGTCATCAGTTTTGAGTTTATTTTAATGACCGTAAAAATAAAAATAAAAAACCTCCAGATTGTATCCTTGCATGCTTCATTCAGTGCAAGGGAATGTCTCAGCTATGATGAAAACCAAGCCAGCATAAACAGAACAGAAGGGAAACACTCATGCAACCCTTTGACCCTTCAGTGTGTCCACATGTTGCACATCGAATTTCTTGCCACCTAGTGGACAAAAAGTAAATTATATGCAAATATGGAGTCAGTAGTGAATGTGTGTGTGTGTGTGTGTATATATATATATATATATATATATATATATATATAAATATTTCATTGTACATAACTGAATAACTAATCTCCTTAATGCACAATTTCATTCATAAAAACTTTACTGTATATTTACATAACTGCTGAATTGATTGTATTTACTATTCTTAACTTTTTTTAATAAGCCCAAATTTTGTTCACATTTGTGTACTGTCATTGCTCTCTCTTACTGCCAACCTGTGTCATAAAAGTAGGGAACATACAGTTTTGCTGGTAAATAATCATAATGGTCAATTTAGAAACACAATCTCAAAACTACACAACAGATATTTTAATAAAAACCATATTCATGTCATAATCAAACTTTAGCATTATTTGATAAATAATACTAGTGGGATTGATTTTAAAACTGGTCTATGAAGTTGATATATATTATAATATACAAATCGCAACTGTTTAGGCAATAAGCTCTGTTGCAAAACTTTGTTATTGTGTCAGTTATTTGGCCAACGCTATCAAAAATGTCTTGGCCCTACATGTAAACAGAAAACAGTCCATGTACATTTATGGAATATACATTCCTCTTTAACAGAATAATACAATTGTGTTTTTGAACCATATTATAGTAAAATGCTTGAAATAATTTGTTGTGCTATTCAATAGTTGCTGTGGTAATATAACATCTATAGTAGGCTAATAAAAAACTGAGGGTATACTACAAGTTTACCAAAGTAAAAATTAAAGACTATCCCTGCTAAAAACAAACAAGCAAGCAAGCAAACAAACAAACAAACAGCTAAAACCAGCCTAAGCTAGTTGTTTGGTTTTAACTGGTCAACCAACCTGATGCCAGTTGCATAAACGTAGCCTTCATGTTAAGACAGTGTCTTAAGAGCTAGTCTGACCAACTAGCAGTTAGCCAAGAATAATCTGTTTTATTTTTAGTATTTACCTTAGGCTAATACACGTTTTATGTAACTGAATTTAAAAAAATCTGTGACCAGTCTAAAGAAAGATTTTGCTGACTAACTTTATGCAACCGTCCCCTGGTCTTAGCTGGTCAGGCTGGGAGACCAGCTAAACCCAACTACTTCAAGCTTAAACCAGTTAATACCAGCTAACCAACAAGCCTAGATTTTGTTTTTTAGCTGTTTTGTTGTTGTTTGTTTGTTTTTTTCAACAGGGACAGTATTTATTGCAGTTTATCGGGTCACTAAACAGTGTGCTGTAGCATTCATTAAAAAAAGTGTTGTAAATACTATAATACGGACAGTAGGCTATAGTATGGTTAAAAAAAACCTATAGTATTTACTATAAATTACTATATTTTCATAGAATCTATAGAATCACACAGGATTTTAATATAAATCGTTAAACCTCTCAACACTGTCCGTGTATTATAAACCAGCCCAAGCATAGGCCTGCAGGTTCCCTTAGGTCAAACCCGCATTATCACGCAATCACCAACAGAGGGCACAATTGTACTATTTTCTGTTCGATTTGTTGACAATAGACATCTGTCTGGCTATTTGTCCGTCTGTCTTTCTGCCTGTCTGTCCCTGTATCTTTAATATTATTTTGTTTATTATTATCTAACTTTATTGTGTTTTAAATCTGAACACGGAAGAGCCTCTTAATAACCTCAGATGGCATTTCAGTTTTGGATGAAGGAACTATCTCTTAAAGGCTCAACACAAACCACACCAAAATGTTTATTTTGCATAAAGTTCGTATAAAATTCTTTAGACACTGAGAAGTGCGCTTGCTCAGTAAATGAATATGGACGGTCATCATTTCCATAGTTTGTCACGTGACCTACCCTGCCAGCAGCGGTCCTAAGCGCTGGCAGATCACGTGACCAGCTGCCAGCCAGGATCGAACTGCAGGCTGCTACAGACTGTGCGCTCTGACGTGCTGCTTTTCGCTCCTCTCAATTCTGTTTAATGCAGCTATTGTATTCGCCACGGGATTTTAGCTTTTCGCTGTCCTTTACCTCCCATGTTTCCAGCGACGAAGGAATGAAGAGTCTTTTCAATTAAACGGTAATATATATTGTTTTATTTATAGGGATTTTATTTATGAATTCGTTGTTATAGCATTCGGTTCTCTGTTTATTCTTGCTGCTCCTGAATGTTGCATACCATAAACAGTGATATTATGCAAGATCCAATACAGCCACAGAAATAACTGCAACGACACAACAGAGTGTTATTTAATCATCATTATAATGAATTATATATATTATAATTACCTATATTTATTATAATTTTGCAGCTAGGCTGACAGCGTTTTGAAATCCACCACATTTAGCAATGTTTTTTTTGTCTTGCCGCCTGTTTCCCCCCCCCCCCCCCCCCAGTCGACTTAAATCAAAGTGCATGTAGTTATTTTTAGAATCAGTTATGAAAATGCACGCGAGGAGCAGAGCCCATTCACTTTCATCGGATTTAAATCGAAGCTGTTTACAAACATTTCCTCTTGATCACAGCTCTGAAATGCATCCTTCTGTCTGGTGCAGTTCAGGTGATCCGTTTATGGGATCTCCATATTCTAGACACAGCTTTGATGCTTTCCTTTGTCTCTACATTTCTTTATTCTCTTTCTTAATGGCCATGTTTACATGCACATATTCTTTATTTGTTTTTGATTTAGTTTTTATATTCTGGTTCCTTTATTCTGCTCGTTTGGAAGTGCTAGAGATGCACTCATTCATTATAGTGGAATATTATGATTTTACAGGAATACAGGGCAAATTCCCTTATAATCAGAATATTACAAATAAACTGCTATTATTTGTTATTATTAATAGCATTTTTGTCTGTTATTATTTGTTAGTTCCCATAAATGCATCATCATTAATTCTCGGTCATATTCATAAAAATAACACACAATATAGCACCATAAACTGCAGATACTGGATTATTGGCTTAATCTGGTAATGCATTTACACACATACCACTTACATAATCAGAATATGTATATTCTTCTTTAGAATATCCAACATACTGTAACTGAATGTTTATATTTGTGCGAATCAAGCGAGAAGCTAATCTATTTGGTCTCATGGCCTACATTTTGCAATTTGTATTATTCAATGAGTTGATTAAAATCCAAAGAGAGAACATCTCCAGTTCTTCTAAGAGAAAAAATCATCAGTGCATCTCTATTTTTCTTCCATACACAAACATGGACACATATTTAAGGGGTAAATCATACTGCTTTTCCATACACAGATGTTCAGTATATGGAAGTAGGCCAATAACTGATCTGTGTGTAAGCTTTGGGGTGGGCTTCTTTGCAGATGTTTTTTTACAGTCATTTTGCTGTCACATTAACCTCATTTAACTGTAGGTGAGAGCAGAATAACTTTTAAACGTTTTTGCTCAGAGCCTCAAATGTAACCTGTAAATATGTTCAATATCTACAGTAAATGTGCAGGCACCATTAGCTCATGCTATTTAAAATCATTTAGTTAATATTCCAAAATTGTTATATTGTCTTGTTTATTAAAACATGGGATACACCTTTTCAGTGATGGTCAGAAGAGAGATTTCACTGAATTGTGTCCAGTTCATCTCAGGATTTGTATTCAGATGAACATGCACACCAGTGTAACAAACTGCTGTGGCTGTGTTTATGGATGGCTGAGCCACTAAATATAAACACTGCTCATCTGGCAGACAAATAAACTGTTTACTGATA
The DNA here is from genome assembly GCA_032357445.1 of Enteromius radiatus. Classification (NCBI taxonomy): domain Eukaryota; kingdom Metazoa; phylum Chordata; class Actinopteri; order Cypriniformes; family Cyprinidae; genus Enteromius; species Enteromius radiatus. The sequence goes on from JAUCMS010000127.1 coordinate 20,488,424, forward strand.
GGTGTACTTGTGTGTAGCCAGACCTTTGGCTATGGCATACAATCTGGTCCTCATTGCAATCTGGTCAAAAACAGGGAATACAGAGAAAATCTGACTTTCTGAGTGAAGACAAAATGCAATACAAGTCTACTTTGTTTAAAGGTTTTTGGGTGCAATATACACGAGACAGTCAGTCAGTGGATTGTGGGAGGTCTGTGGGTGTGCTGTCTGAGGCTGAGACTAGACTGCACATTATCTTCTGTTGCTCTTTGTTGATGTCATAGGGATTAGTTCTATTCTTATGAATCTGTTTATGTATGTTTCACAGTCTTTGTCAATCCATGTACTGCTACTAAACCTGCTACTTTGACACTGCATTGCTTAAAACAAATATTGCCCATAAAGAGATGCTTCACCCAAAAATGAAATAATCATTTACTTACCCTCATTTAATTTCAAACATGTAAGACTTATTTTTTTGGTATTTGTACTTGAAGTCCATTCCACCAAAACTTTGACATTTCAGAAAGTTAATGAAGTTACTCCACCCCCCAAATAAATGTCAAGGTCCAGAAAAGTATAAAAAGACATTGTCAGAATACAGTCCCTGACAAAAGTCTTGTCGCTTGTGTAGAAATTGACCTCAAGTGCCGCTGAAATATATTTCTAATCAAGATTTTTTTTACAAGAAATGGCTAATTTTATTCCCAACAGCTTTTGTAATAATGTTTCAGTGCAAAACGAAAAGGTCAAAAAGTATTCTAATATTCAAAGCTTGGTAAAGCCCATTGAGTCAATTTTTGCAAAGACATAAGTGTTGTCGC
>JAUCMS010000127.1:20508861-20519595 GCA_032357445.1 Enteromius radiatus
CTGGCGAGTTCCCATATGTAACGTCTCCGTTCCCTCCTTCAGGGAACGTGGGTTACATTCGTAACCTAGACGTTTTCCCACAGAATTAGGCTACTTTAACCATGTTGCTGTGCCCGCAGGTTGAAGCGACCCCAATAACAAATAATGTGATATTTACTGTAGCCCATAAAGTGAAAATAAATTACATTTTAAAACATTAAAATTGAAAATGATTATCAAATATAGTATTAATATTTCACAATTTTACTATTATTTAATTTTATCAAAGAATTTTGTGACTTTTTACATACGAGATTTAAATTATATTAAATTATCTTTCTAATGAACATTTTATTATATAACAAGTAACCAAACTTTTCCACTAGGTAATTACAAGGACTCTTGTTTGAGTGTTATGAACCATACCTTTCCATATATTTTTTTTTTATATTTATGAAGTAGACATCCTATTGAGTAATATTTTGGGAAGTAACTTGAATATTTGATTTGAATTCTAAATCTTTTGAGTCTCTAAAACATATAAACGCATATGTACATATAGAACAAAACTGTGTTTGGCACCATATCACAAATTGCTCTACTTGAGTCCGAAACCATTCAAATGATATATAGTTTGTCAAAGATTAGGTTTAGACAAAGATATTATCATTAAACAATGTGCAATCACTAACATTTTATAGGTGTGAAGAATGGGAGTCAAAAATAGTGGTTACATTTTTTTTATAAATCATAAATTCATATATTCATTCTTTGAAATGTGTGAAAAGTACTGTTATAAAAAGTTTATTTATTGATCTTGATTGTGTTTTTTTTTTTCACTCCCTTAAAAAGTTTATTTTTTGTAAAATGACATTGAATCCAATTAGGGTCAATTTTACCCTGTCCGTACAGGAAGTGAGCTGATTTCGAACAGTACATGAGTGTTAACTAACTTGTCTAATAAACTTGCACAGAAATGATTTCTAAAACCCAGTTCAAAGAGCACTTGCTTGATAGAATGACCCAATTATAGTTGTTGCTGATAATTTTAACAGTAAAATACACATTATTTTATTATTCAAACTGTATATGAAAACATATTCAGTGTTCTATCCACCTCACAGCACAGATGATGTATTTCTGGCTACAGCTAATGAGTTCATGTAGGTCACCTACATTTTCAGTCCACTCTCATTCATTATTTCTGTATTCACAGCTAAGCCTGATGAGTTTCCACGAAAACCTCTGGGTCTGGAGCTGCCAGTTGTTCTAACTCCAGTCAAATGGCCCAAACCGAGCCCCTCAGAGGATACACCCAACAAAGCCCAGCTCATCAAACGGCCACCTGCCTCTCTACAGATCTCTCTACAGCAAGAGTCCATCATGCTAGATGACAGCCCTTCACAGGAAAAGAAGCCTTACAACGATGGAGGGACTGGCAGCATGTCTCCTCTCCCCTCACCGGACCCCGTCCTAGTGCACAGCCAGATTCCCCTCACACCTGACGGAATGATAGGAGCCCCTGAGGATGGTGGGGAATGGCCTCCTCCTTACGAACCTCCTGTACCCGAGCTTAATGAAACCCAAAACCAACCGGAGCTGTCTGACCCTTCTCCGCCTTTAAACGTGGAGGATAAGAAGCCTTCACAAACATCGCAAAACTTGGAGCAGGACACTTCAGAGACAGCAGGTGGCAGTGTGGCGGCCGATTTACCCCCAGACAATTTTGAATTTGTTTCCATGCAGCCTTCTGGCATTTTCACTTCTGAAAATCATGAGGGACAGGTAGGGGATGATGAAAGTAATAATACGGACAATTTTTCAGAAAGACTCTCACCTAAGATCTCCTCAACAACCTGTGAGTTGTCACAGATACCTGCAAAACGAATCCCCGCAGTTCATTCAGACCCTCTGTTCCAGCACCCGCCTCATTCCAGCCAGCACCTGCCTAAATCAGAGACATTTTAAGCTGCCAACTGACTTTTATTCAAGTGCTTTGCCAGTGTTTCTGTTTTCAGTTTTTCAGCATTTGTCTTTTCTGCAGCTCAAGTTTGCTCTGGTAAAACTCACTTTGGTATACATTTGCAAAAACATTGCAGCTGGCACATATGACAGAGATAAAAGCTTCATAACAAAAGTGAGCTGGCTCACTGCTTAGTACACAACTCAGCCTATAACCAATTGTTTATGAACAACTGCCTTCCAGCTCATCTCTCACACTCTGGGTTTGTACAGAACTGCCACTCAATTACACCACAACACCGCCGATGTCTTTGCAATTTCTGGGTCCAAATTTAACAAAATTGTGAAAGCTGTGAAAGATCTGAACCACGCTGTGCAATATGAAGGATTTTCACTACACTCAGAAGCAAACATAATATGCTATCCCTAGTAAAAATTGAATATATTTAAAATACATTTGTATCATGCTAAGTATAGTTAACATAATCACTGACATATCGCCCGAGACTTATTGATATTGAAATTATAATTAAACTCTAGTTGTGTATAATGAACGTGTTTTAATGTCACTTTTGATGAGGACTGTATGACCTTTAGATAATATTGATCTTTAAATGCAAGATATTTAATGTATTCCACTTTAGCACAAACTTCAGCACTACTTGTGCACAATTAAAGTAAATTAAAGCATCAAGTACAAAATTAGTTGTTCCAGACTTTAAGTATACAGTAAAAGTGCAGGGTATTTTTATTAAGTATATAAATATTTGAATGCATTTGTAGTATACTTAGAATGAAATAAATGTATCTGAAATACATTTTAGTATATTTATTTTTCACTAGGGATGGCTTGAAAGACTATTGCAGTTATTTGTTAATATCACAAACCACTCCATGTTAAATAATACAGTAGCCTATCCTTTCTGATAAGAAAGTAGAGAGTTATATACTTGTAGTCTGTGGTAATCTGAATGGTTTGTGATGTGAATTGTTTGTTGAGACCAGCTTTATGGTACGATGCCAATTTTTCAGTGTCCACAAGCCAATATTTATTATTCTGATCGAAAACACCACATAATAGTTTAGTGGAATGTGCAGCAGTCTGTCCAAGTATGTTCATCTCAAAATGATTTGGCACAGTTTCACTGAGACAGCTGCGGTGTCTTTATGATTTAACTTCCCAGCTGATGGCAATATTAAACATGGCCTTTAATAAGATTCAACAATATTTTTCTGGTTGTTTCTAAACACAACTAACTGTACATTTTGGTATTTGTACTTGTTTTTCATTTGTGTTAATATTTTGTACATTTAACTTTTTAGAGTATTGCATTTTAATGCTTATAGGATTTTGTATTTGTATCACAAATTACTTAAATGTCAGATTTGCTTTATGGTCTTATCTAGTATAGGCTTGCTTTTTATAAACAGTCAATTGGTCTTAGAAAGCTGTGCCCAGGAGGAGCTTCAGGTTTATCGTTTCAACAGGTTTAATAGATTCAGATTCTGCTTTGAGGTTGCATGTGAATTGTATTGCCAAACCATGTTCCTCATCATTTTATGTAACCCAGAACAAACATTTTAATCTAAATAGTCAGAATAGCTGGAAATCAGTGAAAATAAGTATTGTAAACATAAATAATTATAAATTAGTTACATACTGGTGATCTAAGCACCTTTTTTGTCTCAGAATAACAGTGTAAACCTTTTGTAAGTCGAGCACTGTATTGCTATTATGCCATTGTATTAAGACATTGATGGTTTTAAATTCTATTACAGTATGGACTCTGTCAGATGCCTCTGCAATGTCATGTTTATCTGTTTGAAATTCAAAATATGTTTTCAGTGCAGTATTTGAGTAATGGACGGTGTACGTTCCCTTTTAAGGAGTTTTGAGAACTCCAACCAAAAGGCTTTGGTTTTATTCAATCTGTATATAGTAAAATTATGCTATACCTATTTACTTTGTTATTCAATGTTTGAATTAGATTTGCATAAATAGAAGTTTTCTAATCTTGATTGGACTGTGTAGAATTATTTCGAAATACTCAAGACACAACAAATTACGGGAATGCTCCCAGTGACCACAAGAGGGCTCTGTAAATACACCGTTTGTTTACAATAGAGCCTGATTAATTCGCTGAACCTTATTCTCAGGAAAGCTTCAAGAGCATTGTAATCCATCTTATTATTCATCATCTTTATTTTGTAATGGAAAAGTCTTCTAGTGAACTATAGTGTAGGAACAGCAGTAGCTTAGATTTCCTTCCCAGTGAGAACACAACAGAGATTCAACCTTCATAAGATATTTGCCAGCATCATCAGGGTACCTGTAATATGAGGATCTTTTATGTTTGTTTCCTGCTCTCGGAGGACACTGACAGCATGTGGTGACACAGGTTTGGGTGATGGATGCCACGCCTTGGCAGATTGTGAGTGCCATACATCATAATTGAGCCTCAGTGAGAGAGAGAAGGGCTGACAGAAATAGAGCATACGCAAAAAAGATGACACATCATCACTCATCATCATAATTGAGCAGGTATTGGTGCGCTCATCTGTGCTGAGTTCTGCAATGCAACACTTCATGCTTCAAAGGTTATCGGACCATGCTGTGATCTGTTAAGCCAAAGCTAGTATGACTTTTCCTGGCCTTTAGCTATGTTTGAAAAAAAAAAATCTAATCTTATTTTATTTTATTGTTTTTTATTTTTTTTAGATCAGGTTGAAAGATACCATATAAATATATAAAGCAGCAGGACTTGCAAAGAAAAGAAAAAAAAAAGATTTTCAGCTTTGATTTTTATCAGCACCTTTGAACTGACAGACAACTCTTAGGGATTTTAACCCTTACAAGCTGAAGATTAGCACTCAAACCACACACTTGGAGAAATTGAGATTACACCTACCTCTCCTTCTCCTCCTGCTTTGGGCCTGAGGTTATCTGTTCAAAGACATGTTTATCGAGACCATTGGTGTTTCAGCATTCAAAACAAGGAAGGCAGGCATCAGCTTTGAAAGGTTAGGTGCATGAAAGAGTTATCTCCAAAAGGAGCCCCTTTAATCCAAAGATACTGAGGGTTTACTGCTAAAGGATGCATCATTCAGACCAAACTGTTATCCTGCCCTCCTCCATGAGGCTTAATAATAGACTCTTCTGGTGGAGTTTTAGCCATGGTTCAAAACAGAGAGTGCTGTAAATATCATCATGCCCACATACTACCTAAAACATACTTAAAGATATAAAATGTTTTATATAAGTCTACATAAACACATATAAAGATATAATAAATATGCTGTATAATACCTTTTATGCAATTAAATTGACATAATTATGTCTAAAATATTTTGGAGCTGTCCAATTTTACAGATGATGGAAATTTTGCAAGATTATGTAAAATATGCAATTTTAATTTTATCATATTCTAACAAATCATACAAAAATCATCCTTATGACTGATTGTGTGGCACAGTGTCACATACTGAAAAAAAAAAATAAATAAAAAAAAAAAAATAAATATATATATATATATATATATATATATATTTTTTTTTTTTTTTAAATAAGCAATTGATTCACACATTTCCTCTTGATTAATTAAAAAAAAAATATTCAAGTCCATATTAGAAGATTTTTAGGTAATCTTACCTTAGATCATAAATCATAGCTTAAAGCATTATGTGGTTTAATTGACTCATTATTGTAACAAAAAGCAGTCTCAATCTCAGAAGCATAAATTTGGCCTCTGCACTACTAAAATGCATGACCATACATCATTACCTAGTAACTAATTAACGTATTTTAAGAGCTTGTCAGTTTAAAGAAAATTAAGGAGCATTCAACACAGTTCAGTGATCATTCTGAGCCCTTCAGGTAAAGCACTGTGACACATGAAGCACATGAAGGTAACAGCTCCCTCTATCCATCAGATGAAGACCAGGATGCAACTGTGGGATGCGGTCGGATAAGTGCGCTGATGCTGCTGAGGAAAAAAAAAACAGTTTTCCTCCGTAGATGAGAACACCAAAACAAAAAGGACTTAAGACGAATGAAAATCACTCAACACAAGGATTTGAGATGGCACCGTGTGAATATGTTTGGAGTCGTTTTTTTCATCTGTGAAACAGACCGAAGAAACAAAAGCGTGCTCGTGAATACCAGCGCGAGAAGAGGCACGAGACAAAACCACACATATCAGCGACGCTTCATTGCTGTTTACACAGCTCTATTTGTCTCCAGCTATCTTTTGCAATAAACAAGAGACTAAACCTTGAAAAATTGAATACTTTCATTGCCGCTCATCACATAACACGCCAGGAATAAGGATTTGTACAAAACTCTTAAAGCAGTAAAAGGACTTCAGGATGAAAGCCCCTTTTAATGAAGACATATCGTAAAGGAAATTAATGTGTACAGTAAGTTTGACGGCTGCCTCACCAAACCCGTCATTGTGTGATAATGTGTGTGTTTTTCCTGTATTGACACTTCTAATACCAGAAATGATGAGCTGCCCCTCTTGTTACACCAAATGTTGTTCTGGCTGGACTCAAGTGAGCAGTCAACATAGACACAGGACAGCGCAGCATCAGCCAACACACACATCTCCTATGGTGACACCGCTTTGACATGCCAGTTTTACTGAGAAAAACACGTCTACGGTAAGTATTCGCGATTATTAAAGCAAAAATAACTGTCTGTGACATTTATGACGAATGTAGGCTATGTCGCTGTGTAAATGCCATTTATAATAAATGGCCTTCTCTTCAGTAGCCTTCTTGGAAGTTTAGAATGTCATTGTCGAAAGTCAAGTATAAAGGAGACAATTTTAGGTGTTCAATAGCAAGTCTAAATCTGTTCAAAACTATTACCGGTATTGTGAGTGCAAAACATAATTTTAGCATCTTTTTACATTCTAGCTGTACAACATCAACGCTGAAGGAGTACAAGTCTGAATTTTCCACTGAGTGGGTGATGTTGCTGTGATGAGGATGCGCTTTCCTCTGAAGAAGATCCGCAAGCAGTTCAAACTCCTTCTGCTGCTTGTTTTGCTAATGTTTGCCATTGGCTTCACGTATCTTCACATCAACCAAGGCAAAGCCATTAAACTCCACTTCAACTATGGGAAAGGTCAGTATTAATGAAACTGCATTATTGCTATCGCCTTGAACATAGAGCATTTCTTTTCAAATGATAGTAATGCTCACTGAAGCCATAATATCTCCGATAACTTTAAATGGGATTGTGCACAAAAATCCAATTGCACAAAGCTGACTGTGAAAATTAAACCATTCTTGCATATCAATTGAATCTTTCTATTGGGTTTCAGAAGCAGGTTAATGAGCAAGGCAGTGCAGTAAAATTGAGCTGTCCATTGCTAAAGCCATTGTATGATCTAAATGAGGATTTTTTCCTTCAGGTTAAAGTTTAATTATCGCTTTTTTTCTTTCTAGCTAACTGCTGATTATTCCTAAACTAATTTGTACTCTGGGTTGTACAACCATTAGTATTACAGATAAGACTCAAAGCGGCTCTGTGCAAAGATGATTTTCCTTTATGCTTTTTGAAGAGAAATTAAGTCTAACCCACAGGCACAATTTGATGAATGTCCTAAAAGGTACCAATTCAGTGACAAGAGTTCCCTTCCTTTAATTACTGTCAGGAATAATCACTTACCCCACACAATTCTAAGAGCACAAGTGGCCTTTTACATCTTCCTGTTACACTTGGTAATGCGTGTTTGTGTAAGAGAATAAGAGAAGCTGATGTAAAATGCTTTTTACATGTCCAGAATGTTATTCACTCAGTAGATAGTACTGTATGTACTGTATGAAATTCATTTCAGTACTCAGACATTTTCATCTAGCTCATATGTACTTTTCTTCTCTCGAGACTCGACTGAATAACACTGCCTTAACCTTGAAAAAAAAAGTAATAATAATCAGCACATTTACTAAATAATATACTTAATTAAAAGCTTGTATTTTAACATTTTAAACACTTTTTTCAGACCACACCCAAATCCTCTCTAATGCAAAAATACCCTGTGTTTGCTCTGAGGAAATTTTTGAAACTATTTGTAATTTGGCTTTCTAGTCCAACTAAATTGGATTTTTTAAACCATAGCCTCTCATTAACTTTTACCTTGAAGCCGTATGTCCTTTGTTATTAGAGGTGAAGTAATTGTTGTGGATTAGGTGATAAACCATGACTGTATTTGAGAGAGGAATAAATTTGTATATTTCTAATTATAGCATAAAGGCTCAAAGCTTTTTCCCCCTTGGTTTTCCACTGATTGAGATTTAAAAATGGAAGCTAGTTGCTGTGAATTTTGTGGCTGAAGTTGACAGGGAGAGAAATTAGAGGTGCAGACTCTTTTAACCCATAGGTTAATGAAATTTGTGTTAAGCTCCTCTCAACACACAAGGTAATGCTTATGCAAATGGGTGTTTTGGACAGATGCCACTGTTATCTCAAGTGAGACGTGCTATAGGTGGGAAGTAAGACGGCTGAGCTCTAAAATCTCTTCACCCGGGTAGTCATTAGTCAGAGGGGAGGTAAACGTCTTGGAGGACATGTTGATCTCTGTGGACAAAGGTCTTTTGGAGATACACTTGCTGTCACACTGAAATAAAAATGACCAAACCTGAGTTACGTAATTAGGACATCACTTAAATTAAAGCTCAGTGAGCAGAATTTGTATTGCGTTTATACTCTGCATCTAGAATGTGCCTCTTTTCATCAGTGGGAGAGATCCTGCATTTGTGTTTAGGTGACTGAACAGTCCGTTGTCTGTTGACTTGGCTCGGGGCAAGGACACATGGAGCAGGTGGTGGTCCACTCAGCACCAAGACAGGAAGAGCATAAAACATGCAGATTTTGATGAGCATACTGCCAGTCAGAGAATCCAGGCAGAAGCACATTTTGAAATATTAAATCTTTTTCAAGATGACTAGTTAGAAGGGAAACATTTTCTTTCTTGCAGTTATTCTTAGCTTGTTTATAGTCAGTGTTGTTTAGATTACTTACAAACTCTAGTTCAAATACAAATTACATGATAAAAATGGTAGTAATGTAATCTACATGTATTTAGGTAACATGGTCTAAGTACTTTTTACTCATTAACTGTTTGTCATGTTTATTTGAAAGGGATAATCTTGTTCCATATCGACACACTTACAAAGATATATACATATGTGTGTGTGTTGATATTAGATTCAGTGCATCCGGCTGCTATTTTTTGCCCTCTGGCTTGCACTGCTTTGGGATTCTCGTTGTCTCTTGTTTGGACAGCTTCTACAAGCATCACCACATAGATCTCAGAGATGTCTGCTGCTTCTTTATTCCCACTGCCTGATGGAGCAGTTTGTCTACCACCCACTCAGTTAATTGTGAGCCAGTCGGCTGATATCCAAGGAGCCATTCATGTGTCACCTACACCTGCTATGAAGTTCAGACTGAGACCGGTCTGTTTGGGTCATATGTTCAGGTGTGAAGCCACTGGGCCGCACTCAGAATGATTGAGCCCATCTGTGCCAGACCCATTTCTTACCTCAGCAGGTTATCACAGATGTTAATGAATGAAATTAAACCACTAATGCTTGAACATGCAAACCCTTTCAAAGCATAATATGATAACTGTGATCACAGATGAAGCTCTTGACTTGTTAGGTCTTGGTTCCTTCGAGCAGTAGAGCGTGTTTCATAGACGTGAACTTAGTTCATAACATATATAAGATCTACCCCCTCCAAAAAAAAATTGGCTGCATCTCTTTGCCTTTGATTTCTGTTGCTGGCACCTCAAACTCTCATTGGTATTCCTGGAGGCAGCAGTGGCTCTGGCTCTGGGGCTGAAGATGTGCTCTGCATGGCCTCGGTCCAATTGTTGAGGAGCCATTATCATTCCTTATTCATGGCTCTTTTATTTAGAGACTATATGGGAGGTTGCAGGTTGCATGTATATTTTTAACAAATTAGCTCATACTGTAGGAAGTTTCCATATTGCTATGCACAGTTTGGAATCTTAAACATTATTATGTTTAATTGCTTCCTCTGCTTCATTAGTAATCTTTTGGCAATACTGATAATTTGTTTGCCTCATAAATTCCTTCCATGAGCAAATGTTATAAACCCACTCTCAATGTATTGAGCATAAATACATTTTTATACAGGCAGTTTTCAGTAGGAAAAGGAACACTTTTATCCATCTGCTAGGCTGATAGTGGCAGGTGCAATAGGCTGGAGTTGATCCTTAGAAGATGGTGTGACATTCAGTCATGCCATCATTATATAATTTTTGTCTGACTCTCTTCTCAGTTGAGCTATGCGTCTGTGCTTATTACGGTAAAGCAAAAAAGTCTAGACTATTAAAAAAGTCTAAATCTATGAGACTATTTTGATCAAATAAATGTAGCCTTGTTGGGTGACCTATTAATTAAATAAATAAATAAACTAAAGCCCCTAAATCTTTTAAACATCCAGCCTATAGTTAGACCATGATAGTTACCATGATTTTAACAGTAAAAACTGTAAAAATGCTACAGTAAAAAACTGTTAAATGGGTAATGGTAAATACCAGTAAAATTTACTGTAAAAAAACGTAAACTTACATTCCCATAATTCCCTGTTTTGCATTTCAAATTTAGTTTGAATTTGATGTTTTTTTTTTTTTTCATTTAAATAACTTCATTTCTTCTTAGTTTTTCATATATTTAGTCATGTTTATTAGGGTTGTATGTTACATGTAATGTTGTTAAATTAATGTTTATTGCATATTTCAGTTTAATGAGTCTCAC
>JAUCMS010000127.1:20524081-20543674 GCA_032357445.1 Enteromius radiatus
GATTTGCCATCTCGAAGCGAGATTCCTATTCGTCGGCTCTCGACGTGACGTCGGAGAGACCGTACGAAAGGGAACTTATAACTTTGATGAAATTTGCATCATTGTTATTTTCCAGTTTACTTGACTTAGTTGCTCATAAGGTACGGCTGTATTCTTACTGTCAGATTTAGAGGCAGATATGTTTCCCTGTCCTATAATATATCTTGACATTACTCCTTTAGCACTGTTTTTAACTTGAAACAACAAATATGTCAGTGAAATGCTGCATAATATTTTAAGATCATTTGACACTTCATTTGAATAAATCATATCTGACTTTAATCTCCATTATTATCAGTTGTCTCACACCTCAAGACAGCATAAAACACACAGCAAATCATAAATTCATACTAGGCACCATGCTGCAATAAGCTAGATTGATCTTTTTATAGAGTCTGCATTGTTAAAGACCTGTCTTGTATGTGAGCGGGTGGCATGATGTAGATGCTCTGTGTGCTGTCACTTCATCAAATAGGCACAGATCAGACGGACTGATCTCAGCTCAGACAGCAAGTGTCAAAACCTGTCTGAAGGAATCTGTTCTGCATCCCTAGCTGGATATCCTGCATTCCCCTGCAATCGATTCTCCATATTTGATATATCTAATGTGTCTTCATATAAAGTCCATGTGTTGCTCTTCTGGATTATTTTTTGTAATGCATCTTTAAAGACATTTTTACTCTACATAAAAAAATGCAGCTTTAGTGGGGAGTCTGTTCTACTTCAATAGCTCATGCTCTGCCATCAATAAAGCTATATTGACTTTCATTTGGGGAAAAATAAGAAAAGGTAATCAGTAGAGTGTGCAGAAAATTCTCAGAGGCAGGAAAAAAATGTAATTATCCGCCCAAATTCCAGTTACTTGCACACAATAATGAAGGTTATTGTTTGGAGCCAAATGCAACTGTTTACTCATTGTAGAAGCTTTGAAACCCGGCCAGATTACACTGTCAAATTGGATTAATTTGCATAGAGATTAATGAGAGAGATTGCCTCAGCATTTGACTTGTTCATATATGTACTAACTACAGTTAGCTGAATTCCAGCTCATTAATATGTAAATACACAAGCCTTTCTCATTAATGCACAAGCCAGTTCATGCTGAAACATCTAAATCGTTTACAAGTGCAAGGTAGGCCTAATTGAAATGGGCCTTTTAGGATCTGAGGGTGACCTCTGCACTTGCTGCTACTCTTTTGTACAATTGCAGAATATAATTCTTGCTGTGGCAAATCTGTAATTCTTTAGGACGCCTTGCTGCATAGGCTGCAGAGATAGATTAGTTTTCAATTACCTGTGTGTAGTGAAGCCTAAAAGTTGGACTAGCCTCTTCGTCATAGCTGTTAGGGCTATTTAAAGCTCCACATATGAGATTTTGCTGATTCTGAAACTCTGAAGTGTCTGTAGAACTGCTGTGACAGATCTAGGGATCTAGCAGGCAGTTCAATTGAGTATTTTATGGCTTCAGAGTGCTGCACTAATGCACTTTTAAGAAGTTATGTAAAGATATTATTGGCAAAGAGCTGGAGAGGTTAGTACTTATTAGAAACACTTGAATTATTGATTGATTTGTTGTTGCAATTAGGAAAATACCTGTGCATTCAGTCTTACAGTTTTGTAAGGTTAAAATTAGAATCTAGTATTTTTTTTTTGCATGAAAGAGTAGGGAAGACGTTTTATTTTGATATAAGTGATAATTAAGATTTTTTGTTTTGTTTGTGAAAGTAATCTCTTTTTCTCACCAAGGTTGCATTTAATTGGTCATTTTTTATTATTATTACATTTTTAAGTAAGTCACATGTCACCTGATGACTTTTTTCAGGATGCTATCAAAATATAAACATATTTATATAGCTGTATACAATATAAGAATCCCAAATACATACAGTACAACATTTCCTTGGTTATACTTTAAGATTTTTCTGTCTTTGTTTGCGTGGAATTGATGTTTTGTTCGAATGGAGCGTGAAGGCATGAATGCTCACACCACTGCTGATTGCTCTTCTGCCTCCACTGTGAAAACCCACTGTGCAGGGAAGCACGACTGCTTGTGTATGTGGGTTTCATGATGCAGAAGATAAAATGCCTGCCAAAACTCAATTGTCTAGTTTCCTGTCCTGCAGCTATAGACACTCTTTTACCCTTTCGACAACAGCACCACTCCCAAGCCCCTCCATCTGAACAAATAGAACTCCACCAGATGCATCTTAAGCCTCGCCTTAGACCAAACTGTTTAGCTGATGGCAATTCTCCATTTCAAATCTTTTTAATTCAGCTTATTCCGTGACGGCAAACTCACACTCGCAGACTCAGAGGATAGCTCACTTCTGTAAACAGACAAAAAGATCAACAGCTTCACAGTCACATAAATAAATCTGTGTTTTGTGTTCAAGGTCAAAACTCAGATCAGTACAAATGTCCCATAAACGCTTTTTCTTTACTCCCTACCTTTGTCTTTTTGTGTGAAAAGATGGGGAATGTTTCTTCCCTCGCTTGACAAATCAAGCCTTCCCAACAGCCATCTGTCCAGATAAATGGAGAATCATTGGTGGCAACATGCTGCATTATTATGTTCCTCTGTGAATCAGCGCATAAGAGTCCAGGAACAAATGACCAAAAAATGAAGGACTTACCATGTAGTACCAGTCATATCTGGGGACAAGGATGTTACATGAAATAGATCAAAGTGAAATATGTCTTATTATCTTCACCAGCTGTGCTGATATTACATATTCTGTCAGAAGACTAGAGAAATCTCAGATGGTTTGGTTTGTGCCTCAAAGATGCTTCAGTTTCTCCATTAATGCAATGAATAGCACTCCCAGAGGAAAATGTTATTGCTCAGAGGTAGAGTCTTAATTATGTTTCATTTATTTATATATCCAATGTATTACCTATTTCTATAAAATTCATTGAGAAGGATATACACAGATTTTGACATATAGCAATAGCATAGACTATCTATACTTGAGGAAGATGTACACATATGTAGACACATATCTAATAACAGGCTATCATTTTACTGGGATATTTTCACATTCTTTATTCGCACAGCTTCTCATTAACCTGCTCATCACATTTCTGGTTTCTCTGTCAATGACAATATGGTGGCTTGCAGAGAAATCACAGTGGTCAGGACCTCTTTTAAATGCAAGATGAGATGAGTCTTCCCTGAGTCTGAGTAACTGTATTTTCTCTAGGGCAAATCAATGACATAAATGGAAAAGGGAGGTAAAACATTTTTTGACCTCTAATAAAGGACAAATTAGATAGAAGTACAGATAATAAACCTAATTATATTTCTGAATGTCTGCTATCTCTTAAAAATAGAAGAAATATTGAAGCATAGTAGTACAACTTCCAAAAAAGGTGGCCAAATTAAGTTTTATGTTGAAGGGAACAAATCCTTAGGGAATATGAGAATAATTTACATTTTGAGTAAAATGTAAACATAAATTATTTTTTGTGACCATATTGATTTCATTATTAGTTAAAGGAATAGTTCACCCATTTCTTTGTTCTATCGAACACAAAGGAAGATATGTTTAATAAAATTTGTAACCAGACCACCACTGACTACCATAGTAGGAAAAAAAAATACTATGTAAGTCAATGGAGACCCAAAACAGCCTGTTTACAAACTTTCTTCAAAATATCCTTGTGTTCAGCAGAACAAAGAAATGCAAACAGTTTTAGAACTTCTTGAGGCTGATTAAATGATGAAAAAATTTTACATTTTTGGGTGAACTATACTATTAACCATCCTTTGCTATAAAAATGCTTGTTATGGTTGCGCCTCTCTCAAACGCGTAATTTTCTACAAAGACCCTCCTTCCGACAAGCAAAGTCAGCTGACACAGTGCATTGTGATAGGCTGAACACCACAAGTATGCTTCAGAAATGTAACACCCCTTTCAATAATTGCTAGCTTTACTGTAGCTTTCAAAATAATTTCATTTCCACATTGAGCCCGGTCCGGATCAGCCTTCTCTTTTAGATAGAATAAATCCTTTTGTGGGACAGTTTGAGCTTTGTAACTCTGCAGATCTTATACATGCACATACAACACTAAAGAAAAGGTAAAATAGACATCACTTGATATGACCCCTCTAACAAAGAAATTACACAGTTTTAAATTTCAGATTTGAAATAAAACTCATTGAACCTCCCTAGCTTAACAGTTCACTTGACTTTGAGTTTTAGTTACTAGTTAATTATTACCACTACATGTGGTAGTCCACTGCCTAGGGCACCATCTTTTGGGGAAGCCAATTTACCCTGTCAATTGATGTTTTAAAAACACTGTGCACTTGTGTAATTTGAACACACGCCCTTGTAACATTATGTTATCACCACTTCCTTTTGAGGATGACCTGAAAACCATGTCGTTTTTTTACCCATTTTTAGTTGAACTACAGATACCAACAGATACCTGATCCATGAATCATTCACTCTTTTGATTCTTTTTTTCTGCCAGACTGGTTAAGAAAAAACATCCAGAATCATTTCTACAGCTCATTCACAAGCTGAAGTGTTTACAGGGGCCTGTTGTACATGAGTAAACAATGAATGGAATCTTTTTACCATAGATAAAAGTGTGCACTTGTTTTACCAAATATTAATTGCAAACAAACCTATGACTGCTCCTATCATTTCCCAGTAATAAAAAAGATATTAAGATCAACACTTGCAACAGCAGCTTGGCTCTGTACTGCAGCAAAAGAACTAGTAAAATCTGTACTAATTTTCTAACAAAGAGCATCAAAATAGTAGCAGTTCTTTTCTTGCAGCAGGGGAGCCATTTTTCAACCTTCACAGTCAGTCTGTAATTGAACTAATTGACATTTCAAAACCTAAAGTACACAAAACATATTTCATGTCAAGACAGATATGACTGATAGACTTTATGAACAGTAATCACAGAGTGTGTCAGAGCATTTAAATTAACATTCAGTTACTGAATTAACATTTAATAACTCAGTGTTATTTCAACTGCTCTGACGCATTCGGTGACTCATTCAATGAAAGAATTCATGTGATCTAATACAGTAACAAATTATGTTTGTTTGTTTTTTGCCATAAAAATCATTGGCAATGGAAAAGAAAACCAACATTACAGTACCATTGTATGTTATTTTAACGTGAACATCAGAATACTTCTCAAAAAAGCATGTCATATTTATAGACAAGATAATCATGCCATGTTTTACATTTTTGAAGATAAATGAAACTGGTTTTTATTAGCATTAGTCTCATAAGCCTTGTATAATCATCTGTCTTTAGATTTTCTCTGACTCATTTAAGTGGTGTTTGTCATTTGTCAATACTTTAATCACTGCTGTTCTCCCATAATAGATGCCTTCAGGTCTGAAATATTTTTTTTGCATCTATGTCAGCCTCATTTTCTCTTTCATGTCTGTGTAGTTTATCTCAATCTGAAGAGTGTTTGGAGGAATGGGACAGGTTTTATCCTGGTGAGCCCACTTAAAGAGACTCAAGCATCAGTTCTGATTTTCCCCAGGTGTAGTTTGCCTTGATTAAACACTGTTCTCCAGGAGAAGACAACGGCTCGCTGAATGCTAAGAGTGTTCTTGAGGATTGAAATATGGCAGACAGTAGCTAGAACCTGGTGTGTTCTTTTACACATAATTTAAGAGTGTTATGTCTTGTAAAAAAGTTATAGCTACACTTTCTGATGTATTTTATTTAAATCATAAATATTCAGAGTGATGCACTCCTGCAAGATTTAATTAATTTTTTGAAGTATGTGTTTGGAATTGAACTCTCCAGTTGGAGATGGATACTCTCACCGAACGGGCCTATACTGTAGATTTGAAAAGGCTCATTCATTTCTTAGAGAGAATTGAATTTTTGAATCCTAAGACCCAGGTGCATGCAAAATTGTATAAAATGAGAAAATATTAAACACTGACTGGTAGACATGCTGCTTTCTTTTAATAGGTGGTTGAATTGATGGGACAAATTGCTAGTCATCATCGTTAACCTTTGAGGTGTGATTGTGGAGACCTACTGTAGATTGATCTTAACTCTTTTGATTCTCCCTAAAGTGGTATAACACATGATGTCTCATCATGGCACAGTTCATGCAAGGACAAAATTAGTTTTTTAAGTATCCCTATAAATATTAAGCAGTATTGTCTCCCCCAAAACCCTCAGGGTTAAACTACAAACTTTTTGATCGTCATCCTAGTTTTGTGACCTTCATGCCAACACCACTGCTTAAGAAGTGGGATGGAAAGATATGCTGTGTCTCCCGCAATAAAAGGAAAGCAACTGATTTCTTGACATGTTTGATGCTCTCCCATGTTGCTTCTGCATTGGATTTGCAGCATCCTTTATCAATGCTGACACTGACAACCTTTCAGGCTCCTCAGACTTTTGAAACCACCTATTAGTTGCATGAAAAGATATTCAATGGAAGAAATTAGGGAAAAAGGGGGTGATGTTTTATCGGTCTTCCATCTGCCAGCCTGCAATCTTGTTAGTGCCAGATGCAGTAGGACAGGCACCCTGCTCCTTGGATGATAAAATGGCATCCAGTTTCCCAATTTTCCTCTGCCTTCTTTTTCTTTAGAGCCTCAAGATTTAGAGTTTTATATTTGTGGTGTTTTTATTTTAGCTAATCCATAATTTGCCTGATTTTGCATACTTGTCTTTCCCTCTCATTTTTTTTCTTGTTTTTAAATGATTTTTACATGATTAAAAATTTTGAAAAAATGAACAAAATTTGCTTAAGTGGCTGGTTTCTTGCCATGCTTGATGGAAATTGCACACAGTGTCTTTCTAAACACTAAAATCTGTTGTTTTTTTGTTTGTTTGTTTTATTCCACAGATATGGAGAGGCAGGCAGACGGGATGGGGTCCAGTCATAAGAAACACCTCTCCTCATCTCTCATCCCCTTTGAGCATGAGGAGGCTGCTGAAAGTCAGGAGGAGGGCTTGGGGGTGAGTGAGTTATATCATAATCAACACATTTTCAAGTATTTAGGTACAAGTAATTACACTTGGCTTTGATGTGTTAGTTGATGTGTGCTGTGTCTGATGTGCTATGCTTTTAAAATACTGTTTAGTGAGTTTCATGTACATCTCTCCAGCAGTATTTGCCTTGTTCACAATATCCCTTTAAAAATGCTCTCTAAATGAGGGTTTTGACTAATTCCATGCCAGTGGATTGTTGACATCCATGCATAATATAATCTCTTTTTCTCAGTGCCCCTGTGGGGATCCAGGCATGTAACTAGCTCAAGGAATGAGTCTCATTAAAAATAACAGTACTCTCATATACCAGCACGATACATTCAAATTTCTTGTTTTGTTCTGGCACTTGTATCATATGTCTTTTAAAGTCCCATGAAATCAGAAGTTTTTGGCTTTTATTATAAATATGTTAGCCTTAAGCTTATGTATGCCATAAGCTACTGTGCTCCAAAACAGAAAATGAATGCATTAAAAAACCTCTATCTTCTGCGTTCTCCAGAGAGCCTATCACATGAAATGAATGCTTAGTGTTTTCCGGATAATGACGAAAGAGCCATTCTGTACTGTAATGTCAATGTGTCATGCAAATAAAAGGCATCAATTCAAACTTCAGTCTCACAAACATATGATATTGTGAGTCGATTTTAGAACACATTGTTTTCATTTGACACACGTCTTGAGTTTGCTGCGATTGGAATGACTTGAATCTGCTGGTGTGTGATTTGTGTCGTTTATGATGCCCAGTCTTTGCTCTGTAGCTATTTACAAAATCAGTTAAGTGTAACTGTCAAGATTTTAAAACTTGTTCAGTGTATTCCAGCCTTAAATGTTGTAAGTTATATTGCTATTGTAATATCCTCGTGTAAAGGGTGGCATTCTAAACCCTACAGAGCTCTCTCATTTACATTTAACTCTATATGTAATGTTTGGTCACATTCAGAATTTTGAGCAAATGGACATGAAGGAATAGAATTTATTGTTTTGAGGTGGCTGTGGAGGTCCAACCTGATTTAGGGGTTCTGTGTATCTTTGTCAGCACTAAGATGATTTTAATCATAGTGAGGCTTTTATGAGCCCTTGAGGAAAAAGTACTACTCAGCCTTTCCTTTAACCCTACTTTGGCATTGGAATGATGAATTATACGATTTTTTTTGTGAGTAGCACATATGCCTAGTTTGTACAATTCGTTCTCCAGCAACTCATATGCGTTCCTGCAGAATTTTAGCTTAGTCTCTCTGCTGTCAGCTTACTGTCAGTCCCTGTAGCTTTGACATGCTAACTACATGAGCTAGCCATGTTCAGACACACACTTCTTTGTCAGGCAAGGCAAAAGATGGCAATAAAGCTTGAGAAAGTCAACACATTTACATTTAAAGCAATATTTCACATACTGTAAAAATGAAAATTTGCTGGATATTTACTGATTCTCAGGTCATCCAAGATGTAGATGAGTTTGTTTCTTCACCAGAACAGATTTAAAGAAATGTAGCACTTGTTCACCAGTGTATTCTCTATATTGAATGGGTGCCATCAGGATGAGAGTCTAAAGCAAATCCATCAACAAGGCATTTTTAACTTCAAACTGTTGCTTCTAGCTAAAAAAATGTATCCGTAATATTGCTTTCTGGAGTGAAAAATCTGTATTGTCTAAATCGGGAGTGAAATATGCACAGATCAGTTTTAAATTTAGTTTTAAATAAATATGATGATGGATTTTATTGTGAGAGGACAACAGGGGATGTTTTTTTTTTTTTTTACTGGAGGAAGAATTTGGATTCTGGACTCTTATTTTGTTAAAAAGCCTCAAAGTCACCAAGCCATCTTAGGTGTATATGACTTTCTTCTTTCAGACATACACTACATGAAGTCAAGTGAAGTGACTTGTGGCCAGGTACGGTGACCCATACTTGGAATTTGTGCTCTGCATTTAACCCATCCAACATGCACACACACAGCAGTGAGAAGTGAACAATCACACACACACACACACACACACCGTGAACACACACCCGGAGCAGTTGGGGGAACAGTGCCTTGCTCAAGGGTCTCACCTCAGTCATGGTGGAGAGAGTGCTGGGAATTCACTCCCACCACCCACAATCCCTGCCGGACCTGGGACTCCAACCCGCGACCTTTGGGTTACAAGTCTAACTCCCTCTCTCGCTATAGCTGTTGCCGGAAGTCAGCGATTTGAGTTATAAATAAAAAAAAAATTTATATTTCTGTTACAAAAACCCATCGATCTGCTTCAGAAGACATGTGTTAACCCCCCAGAAGTGTACAGTATAGTTTAGTTTTACGATGGATATACAATTTATGGAGCTTCAAAATAATGGACACTATCTGTCCCAATAAAGAAACAAACTCATCTGAATTTTTAGGTAAGCTATTCCATGAACCTTTTTAATCTCAAGATGAATTCACAGCTCCACATCCTGAAAT
Organism: Enteromius radiatus; assembly: GCA_032357445.1. Taxonomy (NCBI): domain Eukaryota; kingdom Metazoa; phylum Chordata; class Actinopteri; order Cypriniformes; family Cyprinidae; genus Enteromius; species Enteromius radiatus. The sequence goes on from JAUCMS010000127.1 coordinate 20,533,562, forward strand.
AAAATTCAGTGATATTTAGGCTGAAAATGTGGTTGAAGCACCTTGTATGCAGCAGCAGTAGGTGAATGTAAATCTGCCCATCCGGTTGCCACCATTAGCTCATCTGCTCACTCCAGAAGAACACATGGCTGGGATAGCAACAGTCACAACAGAGAGTTGCAAAACTAATTTTGGGAGGAGCAAAGGAGAAGCCATTGGGAAATATCTGGGTAAGCCGAAACTGATTATTGAGCTGGGTTTTTGAGATTTGTTTAACCTCAAAAGGAAAACATTCAAAACAAGACAAATATAGACAGAATGAGGTAGCAAGAAATGTGTAAATGTGCACTGTATGTGGGAATTTGTCTGTTTGGACTGTGTAATCCTTTATGGTTCTTTTGTCTTTCTGTAGTTTATAACGTTCTGTCCTCTCCTGGAGAATGCCGTCAGGGACATTTGTCACATTGATTTTTACTAGTCTTCTGCACTCATGATTGATTTTCTAACCATGATTAATACAACCCCTTGCTGTGCACTGCTCTGCTTGTGGCCACAAATAAGTCTTGCCTTTGCTTTGTTATTCTAAACCCTCAAGTCATTTTTAAATCATATTTTGACCATAGTATATTTACTTATCTTTTACATTGTGTCATTTGTGGTTTCTGAAAATGTTATTTCCTTCTCGGGCTCAAAAAAGTTTTGGCACATTTGTTAAAGCCAAGCCAAGCACACGACAGGACAAGTCTAAATTGGTTTCTGCCGACCTGCAGGTGGTAATCTCGGTGCCTGATGGGTCTTCGCAGTCCTCTTTCTCCATGTTCTAGTGGTATAAGAAGGTAAGAGTTTGATCTAGACAGGCTTAGCAGAACTTTTGTTGACAAGCTTACAGAAATCCCACTTTAAAAAGCTCTTGCAGCAGACCTTGCTAAGCCCACTGGAATAACACAAAAAGAGATGGATCTAACAGTTATGTCTTGGGTTTTAGCCCTGAAGAGGAATTTTTGGGTGTGAGAGATTTCTCAACAGATATATGCTTAATAGATTTTTTTTGGTCCAGCCTTTGGGCATTATTTCAGAACAGCAACAGAAGGAGCCTCAGTGGACCGCTAGTCTCCATAACTCAGTGAAAGATTATTTCTACTGTGAAAACTCATATCATTGTACTTTTCAGCCCCCTGAGGGTAGTATGAAGGCATGACCGGGTCATTATAAGTTCAACAACATTCCTATAGAAATGTACTTGCTGTGATGTCATAATTCGTGTTCAAGCATCTTCGTCATTGTAAGCACTTAGAAGACTGCTTTTGCTTACTTTGTTTTAATGATGTATGTTTTAAAAAAATGTATGTAAAAGTACATTTTCTTTGTGACTTAGTAATGCTTTCTTTAGCTTCTGAAAACCATAAATTCTATACTAACAAAATCTATTACAGTAAAATTATATGTTATATTATAAATCTAATTTATTTTGTTCATTGTACATGGTACAGTTACATACTGTTGATCCAATAATAGTAGTAATACAGTTGATCCTTAAATATAAGTTTTAATTATAGAGGTTTGACACTATTTTTCAATTAAAATTACAAACATTTTTGACAGTGTTCACATTTCCTGTGAAAATTCAGGCATCAATCATTCTATAAAAATGTATGAATATTTTTTAGATCAAACATCCTACAAGAGCTTGTAAGTTGTAAGTCTCTCAGGTAAGTTTGGAAAGAGCGCTATCCTGCTGTGAGATTTTGCAGAGCTGTACTCAGATCATATAAAGAGATCTAGTGCTACAGTGAGTCTGCTTCTTCTCTAGTATCTGAAGACTGGCAGGTTGAGTGTGTGTGTATGGAGGCACAAATAGGTGAGCACTGCATGTCCATTTGTTCTTTAGATGTGTTTTCTCCTTGTGAAATGTTTTGTGTTAGAAAGACGGCGAGCAAAGTTGTCATTGTCATGTTAAAACTGTTCTGAAAACAAAGCATGCATAAAAGAACACTTTAAGCAGAGTGAAAAAATGTGTGGTTGACTAAAATTACACTTAGGAAGAAAGGTCACGTCTAACGCGTTGCTCCTCTGTCATTTACATCACCAAATGGAGATCTTGTAAAAGTAATCCCTGTAGACAAACTTTATTTCAAGAGTTTGCACTTCCTCATAATCAAGAAGGATAAAGTTTAGCATATTTGGCGTGCTGTCCAGGGGGCGAGCCGGGAGGGTTGTTTTTTGGGGGTTTTTATAAATAGCAGGAGAATAAGGACCTCAGCAGAGGCATGAAGGGGGAAGTTTTTGGGCTAGGCATCTCGGCTGAGGCATGAAGGGGGAAGTTTTTTGGGCTAGGAACCTCGGCTGAGGCATGAAGGGGGAAGTTTTTGGGCTAGGAACCTCGGCTGAGGCATGAAGGGGGAAGTTTTTGGGCTAGGAACTTCGCTGAGGCATGGATGAGATATGAAAGTTGGGGACCTCGGCTGAGGTGGAAAGAAAGCTGTCGCTTAGGGAAGGCGAAGGACAGTTACAGTAAAAAACCTCGGCTGAGGTGGGTGGCTGGGGAGCTTCTGTGAGGAGGTGGGAAGTAAGGTTGGGCGAGGGAGCTGTGACGGGAAGAATTAAACCTCGGCTGAGGTGGGTAGTGGGGGAGAAAAGGAAACTTCTGCTAAGGTGTGGAGAACACAGCGAAGGCGAGCCTAGTGGCTGACAGGACAGAAAAAGACCTCGGCTGAGGTAATGACTGGTGGGTGGGAAAGGGAAAGCCCCAACGGAGGAAGAAGAGAACCTCAGTGCGGGCTTGCCTTGAAGGCGTGATAGGTCAAAAGTGGCTGGTGATTTGGGTGACCACTAAAGGTGAGGTGGGAGGGGCAGCCTGCTGGCTGATGGGGGATGCGGTCAACGACCAAGGGAGGGCTTTTTTTTTTTCTTCTTCTTCTTCTACTTAAAATGGGTGAGAGTGTGCATGAAATACGTTACGAGACTGAGGAGAAGTGAAAGGAAATGGCATGCTGGCGTCATGAATACGTGGCTTGCGTATGATGTCATCAGGCGGTGCCAGCCGTGATTAATCGACCAGCGTGTCCTCTCGAAACTAGTTTGTTTGCAAAACCTTCACTTAACAACAGACTGATATCAGCTGTCAGAATGCAAACCACTGTAGGGAGAGTTTTTCTTCCTCATTCTATAGTCACTCTTTAGTGAGCTGTGCTCTGGGGACAGATCAATGCATTGGCATGCTGAGTGGGGTGAAAGCCTCCAGGCTGCAGAAGAGTTCAAATGAAAGATGGAATAACATTAAAAGGTGAGATCAGAACAGACTCCCTCTACACCACCATGACTACAGGCCATGCCTGTTTATTTATAGACCTAGCTTTTCTAAAGCCCTATGTTGCTTTACAATCAGGATATGTCACAGTTTTGGGTTTGTTTTCACAGGGCTGAACCGTCATAGAATATTTTATTTTGGTGTGAAACTATTTGATTCATTTTGATTTAAACCCTTTTTAACTAAGTTATGAAATCATTTTAAATGCAGTATGTAGATGTGATCATTGAATTGTGTTCAGCTGTCATATGAAAAAGCTGAGTTTTAACTGCATAGTATGCACTACCATTAAAAATGTTTTTACTTACTTCGAAGTTCTGCTTAATATTTTGATGGAAACTGTTATAGATTTTAGTTTTTTGAGATTCTCTTATGGATGAAAAAGTTTAAAAGAACCAATTTTTTTCTAAAATAGAAAGAGGTTATAACTTTCTAACATTGTATTTACTCTTGTTTTTGATCAGTTTAAAGGGTTACTGTAAAAGCTTTGTTTGTCCTTGGAACACAATTTAAGATATTTTGGATGAAAATTGGGAGGCTTGTGACTGTCCAATTGACTGCCAAGTAAACTGTCAAGGTCTAGAAAAGTATAAAAGACATTGTCAGTCAGAATAATCCATTTGCCATCACTGGTTCAACCGTAACATCATGAAGCTACTGTATGAGAATACATTTTGTACAGAAATAAAACAAAAATAATTAGTTTATTTAACAATTCAGCATCTTAACACGGTTTTCATCCAAACTATCTTGAATTTTCTGAAGAAATAAAAGAAAGTTTTTACGGGTTTTTAACAACATGGGGTGGAATAACCCTTTAATATATCATTGCTAAATAAAATTATTTAAAAAATGGTAGTGTATCTACCTTTTACAAATGTTACTGTTCACTCGTTACAGACACTGTAATCTTGTGTTGTCTTTAGTTTTTCTAGTACTTTGTAGTTTCTCTGCTCTACTTAAAAAAAAAAAAAAATATATATATATATATAAATAAAACATCAGTTTGTCAGGAATTGCCATGACAAGTAGGACAAAGCTTACCGACAGAACGTTAGAAAGGAACTTTCAAAAAGTTTCCCAATTAAATGTCCATCTTTCTCTTTAGTTTCTGTGCTATGAGTCCTCCTCCTGTTACTCTCATATGGACTCTTTTGTAGCAGAGCTATTCTCTCGTGACTGATTGTCAGCAAAACATGCTCTGAATCATCTCCATCTATGTCCCCTGATTAAGGGCAGGGAAAACTCAAATTGAAAGCCGTCGTCTCTTGTGGATGAACATCTCTATGTGTATAGTACCCAGCAAACAAAATAATGATGATGATTACCAACCCCTCCCCATATCGTCTGTCACAGCTCACAATAAATAAGCCTTGTCTCTTTTCGCCCCGTCCTGCCTTGCTAATGTAAATAAGGAGAATTCATTAACCTTGCTGATAGTCCTAGGATCTGTTTTCAGGGTGTTGGTGGGAGCCATCTGGTTATCATTGCTGTCTTGTCAGAGAGCGGAGAGGAGATCCAGAACTCATTTATTTATGAGATCTGCCCTCAGTATTACGTTGAGGTCAGATCTACCAAACACTTAGACAGCAGTGGGTTGCACCGAGCTTGCAGAACAGCAGGGAGGCCAATCGCTTGGACGCCATTAGCTGGGACGAATCCTTCCTTTTGGACTGCATGACAGGGGCTCGTAGCTTAATTGGAATAGATGAGCTTTTAGGCTTGTCTTCATTATTTTCTTTAGCTGAAAGTGACTTTAATTTGTCTTGAAGACGATGCAGTCTGAATACTGTATTAAAATTCTCTGTTATGTCTACAGCACCAAACAGACAGTGTGATCAGACTTATTACAGAACAAATGACACTCATGATTCAGTCATTTTGAGTGAATAAAAATATCCCAATTAATATCTCTTGAGTTGATTCTTTTTAGTAAATAAATTATACTTCAACTAACTGTGAGGTTTAAAGGGTTAATTCACATCAAAAAAGCCATCTGACCCTCTATAGACAGCAACAGAACTGAAATGTTTTCATCTCCAGAAACATAAGTTAGTAAATGTGTTAGTAAATAGTACTGTGACATTAGTGACTCAACTTCAGTTTTGTGACGCTATGAGAATCCTTTTTTTGCGCAAAGACAAAAAAACATAATTTACTCAACCATTCTTCTCCCCTGAGTTACGTCTTCTGCCATTTTGTACATTACGTAAAACGATAGACGATACATGGTCTTTAATGGTTTATTATCCCATCCAGTTTGAGCTGCCAAAGTCCGAAAAGTGAGTTAATAATCCGCTGCTGTTGAAGTGCACTGGCGAAGATTTAACAGCTCCTCCTCTGCTTCTCTGCCATCAACAGAGTGATAAAATACCTCCTTAAACTGCCGAAGAAAGTGCTCATACGAAGGGACGTGGGCGTGGGTAGCGTGGTGACGGCGGCTTCCGCACATGGTTCCGAGCGGGGACTGGGCTGGTTCACACCGGCTGTTAGAGCGTGCACAGAGCGAACAAGTTCCTCAGTCAACGTGGTGAGCTTGTCCAACTGCTGGTGGTGTGTAGCTAGCATGGAGGCCTGTCGGGATACCTGGGTTACCATGCTGAACAAATTCAGTTGGGTCGAATTGAAAGCAAACAGGTTTATCACACATAATCCGGCAGAATGGTCATACAATGGGCACAAGTCAGTAAGGCAGGCAGCAATAATCATACACTGGGAAAAACAGTCCAGGGTCATACACAGAAAATTATACTTGAGTAGAACGCTCAGAAATATCACCATGGGGCAGATAAGACTTTGCAAAGAGTAGCGATCTGTTCGTACCTTATAAAGGCTAGATAACAATGAACAACTGTGGCGAATCAGCAGAGGTGCGTGGGGCAAATGAGTCCGGGTAAGAACCTAATATTCGGGCGAAGGTTCCCACTGCTGCCGGTCAGAGAGAGCCACATTTTGGGGTGAACTAACCTTTAAAGAGGTCATGAACTGAGAAATCATAATTGCTGTTGACATAAAAGAGGTCACTGTACTGTAAAAACATGCTAAGTTTCAAAACTCAAACTTTCTTGTTAGTCTAAAAATAGCTTATATTGGAGCTAATCTGCCAAAATTACAGGTTGTGGAATGTACCATTTCATCCCTTTCACACATGCAGTTGTTACTGATAAATTACTTGTTATGTTTGAACTGGACATTTTCAAAATACCAGTAAATACATCCTGAAAATTTACCCAGAAGTTGAATAATTAGAACAGGTCTAGAAATTTACTAGTATTACAGTGTGAAAGGGGCTTATGATGTAATTCTGGGGTTAAACATTGCCACTTCTTTTGCTCCGTTTACACTGAAATGCTACAGTACCTCTGAGTTTTCAAACTAAAACAGGATCTGCAGCATTTTCAAAAGTATCAGTTTTTGACCTTGAAAATGCCAGATTACTGTAAACGATAGGTGTAACTGTAGCGAAAGTTGTGTGGTTTAAAAGAAAACACACTAGTGTAAACAAGGCTTTTGGGGGTTAGAATAATTTCTTAAGGATCAAGTGACACTGAAGACTGTTTTACTGTATTTTAGTAAAGATTTCTTTAAAAACATAAGCTTACCAATGACAAAGTTTTTGAACTGTAGTTTATTACCACATTATTTGGTTGTTGTTATCTTACTTTTGTTCTTCAGTATAGAGACCAGTTGCATTGAGTGGCATTTACAGTAAGTCATCTATAAATTTGCCTAAATGTTTAACTCCTAGTTTTTAATGCAATCGTTCTTGTTTTGTTATTCCTATTCTTAATATGCACACACACACACACACACAAACAAAACTTGCGACAAAGTGTGCTAATGTAGTATTGTAGTTCAAATATCCCCATTCTAACAATTCATCAAACCTTTTTGTAGTCATCCATGAACTTACAATGTAGGTTGTGCAATTCATTAACCCCTACCCACTCAACATGACGCAGACAGAAGTAAGAGCTTAAGTGCTTTTCCTGCTTTCAGCCCTTAATATTACAGTTTAATTCACAGGCAGTGCTTTTGAAGAAAGCTCATGCTTGTTATTGCATTCTGGAACACTTCCAATCACTTTAAATGCGATTTGTAGTGGCTCTCAGCTGGATGGAAACATTTTGTGTAATGTCTCGAGTAGTTCTTCGTGTGCTGCAGTCATTGTTTTGGTGGGGACTCATTCACAGTTCTATGTGGAGGATTAGAAAGACTGAGTGGGGTTACTGTTAGAAGAGTAAAAACTAAAAACCTGCACACATCCTACTGAACCTCCTGAACCTTCTGTAAAAATGTAGAAGAAATATAGAGTAAACAAAGCAATACATCATTTTACATTTATGTTATAATTTATTGTAATACAATATGTTAGTTCTGTCAAACAATTAATCAAAATTCACTTTGGATGTGATTTATCACAATTAATTGTTTGACAGCACAAATATATGCATATATGGTTATGGAAGCGGACGCAACACAGGAGGTATGTATAATATAATGGTTTATTTCACAGCTGAGCAGGTAACAAAGGATGGAGACAATGATCAGGGTGAGTAATATTGAACAGGTTAGTTTGGCGTAGGGAAATTCAGAACAGTAACACAGCCTTTCTATTTACAGATGCGATGGAGTGTTGGAGGATGCACAGAGACAATTGAGATATACTGGAACAGGGAGGTGACCACACACCTTTGAAGAGACACTAGAACAAAAGAGAACAAGGAGGTAAGTAGCTAAGTACGGAGTAAGTATTTCCAATATTGAAGAGCAAGGGGTTTAGTCCAACTCGTAGCAACAAGCTTGGACGGTGTCTGTGGAGTGGTGTGTGGATTTATAGTGTGGTTGATTGCGGTGATGATGAGATGCAGGTGAAAGTGGGTTCCTCCGCTGGGCCAGGCTCTGTGGTAAGAGAAACAGGGTCAATATATGTCTTCAGCAAGGACAGATGAAAAGTGGGGTGAATCTTATACTGTGGTGGGAGCTGAAGCTTGTAAGTGACAGGGTTGATCTGTTCCATGATGTTGAAGGACTAAGTATTTTACAGGGCAGGTGCAGGCGAATGTCTCTGGTCGATATCCAAACCTTTTGACCGAGTTGATAAACTGGTGCTTCAGATCTCCGGCAGTCTGCGGTAGTCTTTTGCCTGTGCACTGCCCATCGCAGATGGTAGTGTGCTTCATTCCAGACTCTCTAACTCTCCCAGAACCAGTAGTCAACCGCAGGAATGTCAGAAGGCTAGCTGGACCATGGGAATAGGGGGGGGGGGGGGGATAGCACCAGTGGATGCTTGACAGAGGGAGTTCTGAGTGTACTCGATCCAGCCCAAAATCTGGTTCCAGGAGTCTTGGTGGCCATGGCAGAAGCCACTTAGAAACCGCCCCACTTCTTGGATTTTCTGTTCTGTCTGGACATTTGCTTGTGAATGGTAGCCAGACGTAAGACTAATGGTCACACCTAGGAGCTTAAAAAAGACCTTCCAGACCAGTGAGATGAACTGTGGTCCTCAATCCGAGAAAATGTCTTCAGGGATACCGTAGAAATGAAACACCTGGTTGAAGAGAATCTCAGCAGTTTCCATTGCTGTAGACAACCAGAAACCAGGCCACCAGAAATGATATTGCAGTAGTGAGAGAGTTCTGTTGGCCCCAGGGTGGCCAGTGCCCAGCGAGGTGTGAGTAGCATGAATGAGGGGTATTCTTTCTGATGGGGGTACAAGACGTAGATGCTGGGGGCAGCCTGGAGGAGAGGCAGGAGCTGGCTCGGAGGGGGTGACCCATTGGATGGGATTAACAAAGAGGTTGGTGGGAATGATGGGCTCTGGATCTTCCGATTCCTCCTCCTTAGCATAAAGGCGAGAGAGCGCATCAGCGCCTACATTCTTGGAACCCGGACGGTAGGATATGGTGAACCGGAAGCAAGTGAAGAATTCAACCTCTTGGCATCTCGGAGGTATTGCATGTTCTTATAGCACTGCGAATGGATGTTTCTACGCCATTCTTCCAGAGCCAGCTTGATGGCTAGAAGTTTGCGGTTGCCGATGTCATACTTCATCTCCGCCAGACTAAGCTTCCGGGAGAAGAAAGCACATGGAAGGAGCTGTGGTGGATTCCCCTGCTGCTGAGATAGAACGGCTCCCACATAGAGCGGCTTTCCAGGACAGAGACTTGGGCTTTCCCTTCAAGAGTGATGTGAGGGGACTGGATAGCACAACAAAGCTTTAAATTAATTGGCGGTAGAAATTTGAGAATCTTAGAAACCGTTGGAGTTCTTTGACTGTGGAAGGAGTGGCCCAGGTGGACTGCGTTGACTTTCCCCTCGTCCATACGAACACTGATTCGATCGATGATGTAACCCAAAAACTGGACTGAAGATTGGTGAAATTAACATTTCTCCATTTTGAGATCAAGTTGATGCTCTCTGAGATGGGTGAGGAGCGCCGCAACGTGCCTATGATATTTCTGAATGTTCTGGGAATAGATGAGGATGTCATCGATATAGATTACGATGAATTTGTGGAGGAAGTCTCTGAATATCTCATGCATAAAGTTTTGGAAGATTGAGGGGGTGTTAACAAGGCCATAGGGCATGATCAAGTATTCATAATGCCCAGTCGGCGTGACAAAGGCAGTCTTCCACTCATCGTCTTTCCTGATCCAGATCAAATTATAGGCACTGCGGAGATCCAGTTTTGTGAACACGGTGGCACCTCTGAGCATTTCTAGGGCAGCTGGGACGAGAGGAAGGGGATAGTGCAGTGGTTCTCAATTCCAGTCCTGGGGACCCCCTGCTCTGCACATTTTGCATGTCTCCCTTATTTAACACAC
>JAUCMS010000127.1:20543774-20554925 GCA_032357445.1 Enteromius radiatus
CAGTTCATAGAATGAGTAAAGGCAGGTGAGCGAAAACTTTTGGTAATATAGTGTATATATATATATATATATATATGTGTGTGTGTGTGTGTGTAATTTGTCCTTCAAAATGACATTTTCCAGTGACACCTAATTTAGTGTTTATAAAAATTATTGGTGCTGAATAGTGTATGGTGGTGAAGGGAACATGTGCAATGAGTAAATAAAAGGTTAAATAAATAAAAGGACTAATATATCTTCAATATCTGTATTGAACACACTGTATTTTGAGGTGGTATGATTATAGCAAGTATAGCGCAGCCGCTGAGTGTTGCATGAAAATGTCCGTGAGGCATCTCTTTATGTGGGGTCACTGAGCACTCCTTGTTCCTGCTGTTTCAGGGGGAAGAGCTCAATGAATCTGCACAGGAGAGCCGTGCCAATGCTGAGATGCGCAGACTGCTTGCCCAGAAGTTCCTCAGGTTGCCATGGAAACCAGAGGTAAAACATGGTTTTATAGTGTTGCACTTTAATACATGCACTTTAGTTTCCTATACAGAAGAAATGTGTAGGATAATGTGTGGTGGTTTGCATTCGCTATTCTCAGATATTTAAAACTGCTTTTATCTAACGCACATTGACAGTGTGCAATTTAGCTGTGAATCTCTCACTCTCTCTCTTTGTGTGTGATTTCCTTGGGGAGGCACATCCTCCCATAGCTCAGCATCCCTCCAGGAATCGTGCTAAAATTACATGAACAGGTGGCCAAAGAGACGAGAGAACAACAGGCTCTGTATTGATGATGAACCAGCCAGTTCTGCTTAGCCCTTCTATATTGTTTCAGATATAAACGAATTAGACACCCACAAACACCTGCATATCAGAAATTAACTCTCTGGCATTAACACTAACAACCAACTATTAGTAGAATTACAGTATCTCTGTGAGGATCATTGTAGGAATGAATCTTACCAAGCTGATGAGAATTGTCACACCAAGAGGTGACTATTTTTGCATTTGACTTCTGGCTTCAATCCTCAGAAGATTTGAGGTGACTTTTGTCATTTCACTTAATGCCTCACTGGTTCTGTCAGTGAGAGCTGAAGTCAATGGCATCATCTGAGCCAGAAGCTCACATAGAACCTAGCAAAAGCCTTATGGTCATTCAAACTGAGCCAGTGGAATTTAAATGGATTAAGTTTGGATCTTCAAAAATGAATTAATATAACTATTCTTAATTAGTATAAATATTATTGTCTAAAACGATGTGGCAAAAATCCAAAAATATCAAATCTACTCCTTCAATTTTTGGTAATTCTTAATGTCTAGTTCAACTTTACCTTACTTACAATTTTACAAAGAAATTTTCATGGTGCTATTTCTTTCCACATGAGTCAAGACTAGTGCCTTCTCCAAAAATATAAAATTAATATAAATTAAATAAACAGCTTATTGTGAAAGCAGATATCTTTCCAGTAATTACTACATTAAAAAAAACACTAATTATCTGGTTTGAATTCAAATAGCTCTGTGAAGACAGTGTTAAATAATTAAAAAATTCATACGATATACTATACATTTTATCTGTTTTTCTTTTCAGTCCACTTTCAGTGCTTATGATGTTCCTCAAGTCCTTTCAAGTCACTTTCGATGAATAATGAAATTACGTGTTTATTGCAATAGTTTCGCTTACTGAAATATATACTGCTCTTAAGAAGTTTGGGGTTAATTTTTTACTACTAAAGAGAACACAAAAAAACATTAATGTTAATGCACAACATTGAACTGAGGAAACTAAGGGCTTGATAATCAAAGAAACAAGTTTGTATTAATCAGAAACCATAGTGACAAATGAGTATGGAGTTGAGTACATCTGGGTAACACGGTGTAGCCACAGGCCATGGTGGAGCTGAAAGAGTCTGGGGCTTGGAGGCTTAAGGTGCAACTGAGGTATCCACAGACCAACGTGGATCTGAAGACTGAGAAGCCCAAGGTGAATCCAGACAGCAGGGTTGAACCACTGGATAAGCTGAGGGGCTAAAGGGATATAGCTGGGGCGAGGGTGAGAAACAGAATGGCTTTGGGCAAGGAGAAGGGCACGACCATCCAGAATGATTTAGACTGATTTAGAGCTGGGTAAAGCCAAAGGCAATGAAAGTGAATTGTTGCTGAATTACAAAGGAGACTTGGTTGTCGCTGAAGTAGATTTGATACTGGACTGAACCAGTAACGAGTAAGAAAATTTGAGACCAAACTTTTTTCATACACCTCAGGGCTCCAATTTCTTCCTGATGAACTAATATGCCCTAGACCATGAACCCTGGTGCTGGCCCTTTGCCCTTGTCAGTTGCATGGCTATCTATTCTGGGTCAGAAAGCTCTCAGATTTCATAAAAAAAATCTTAATTGCCCTTCTGAAGATGAACCAATTCTTATGGGTTTAGAACAACATGAGGGAGAGTAACTAATGACAGAATTTTTGGGTGAGCTAACCCATGAGGCAACATTTTACACTATATGTTGTCCATGAAGTAGTTTCAAAATTGTAGTCAGCTGCTGTGAAGCTCTTTTCTAAATAAAGTGAAAACACTGAACCTGACTCCACTGTAGTATCACCGATCGATAAGCCAACAATCCTTATCTCCTCTCTCCACCTCGTTGCCGAAGCAGGCTAGGAGACACGACAATGTGTGATAATGAAGAGACAATGATCAAAGAGGGTCCCTGACAACACGCTGCCCCTGAGGCTCCCTTCCTCTGGGCCCTGTGACAGATGAGCTCCACGTTCGATGCTGAAGTGTCAGGTGCAGGCGAACCCTCCAGGAAGCAATGGGAGCACGGAAGCTCTTAAGAGGCATGTGATTTAGGGAGCACCAAATGCCAGAAATAGCAAACGGCACACAGACGTCATATACAGTAGGAGTCCTTGTGTTGTCCCATTCTCCTGTCTCATTGAAAATGTGTCGATTTTTTGTCAGATGCTTATCCAGGATGATTCACAACAAAGGAAAAAATACCCCAGTGCAGAGATAACCTCTGTTTTTATCTGATGATTTATGCGCTTCCCTCTCTGTGTTATTGAATGTCATTATATGGCCAGTAGGAATAACCAGGCTGGGAAATCTATCATCAGGGCTTTGGCTAGAAGCACAGCAAGATGACTCTGACAAGAGATCTCAGGCTATTCATTCACACTCCATATGCTGCAGCATAAGATGTTCTTATCATGCACCCCAGAATGTATTTTAAAGTTACTTAAAATTCAGAGATAAAGGAAAGATGAATGCTATTAATTTTGACTGATAACACAAGATGCACAGGTATTTATAGCACACCTTATTCTAACAAGTACAGACAAGTCTATTACTAATACACAATGGGACTATTTAGATATTTTCATCATACCTCTAGGGGATTATGGTAACATATCTTGTTTTTTGATGATTTATTGTGCATTTGTATTACACTGCACATTTTTATATAGACGCTGTCACATTGACCTTGTTTCCCCTTGCGCAAAATAAACCAGGGTGACAGTTATTCATCTATTCGGAGCGTGTGAAAATTTAAATAGTACACTTGATAATGCCCAGAGCTAAATCCACTATACCACCTGTGACCGAATTGTACTCTCTTCTCCCTCGAGCGAACTCGTGCCATGTGCAAATGTGCCATCGCAGTGGAGTGGCACAGCCCAGTGTGCCCATGACAGCTGTAACCATCCCCAAGATTCTGTGGTGTGCTGTCCGCCCACTCCGAGTGGGTGGGATGCAAGTCCCACCATCCACACCATCTGCAATTATAGAGGCTAAATTTAAATATGGCTGTGCGGCGAGAGACCTAAACAACTCACAGAAGGGGCGAGAGCAATGTAATGTGAGCTCACCTGCATGATGAGTAATGCCTGTCTCTGTCACCTCCACCACCAGGAGCATTACAGAAAGATAAAGGGTGCTGGAGAATTTGGTACATAAAGATTTGCACAGGCTTACTCATTTCCTGCTAAATCCCACCACTCCTGCACCAACTCATAAATTCTTCATTAAATCATGAGCATGAAGTAGCTGGAAATGCATTGCCCAATTTTCCTGTTTGTGACAATTTGTGTTTTCTGAAAGCATTGCTGCGTATCCAATAGACATTTAATCACTCTGAAAATGGTGAGTGTTGTGCCGCATCCAACTTATCGGTCCAAAACTGATGATAATTATACTTTCCCTTCTTCTTAGGAGAAAAATATATTATTGATATAAGGTCAATACATCGTTTAAATTGCAACTGATGTTATAGGAATAGGACTTAAAAATAAAAATGTGCTTAAAATTTACTCCAGCCATCAAAGATGGGTTTGTTTCTTTATCAGAGTAGATTTGGAGAAAATTAGTATTACATCTCACTCACCCGTGGATCCTCTGTAGTGAATTGGTGCCTTCAGAATGACAGCTATTTAAACAAACTCATGCACATCAAAAAATCAAGAGGTTTCTAATAACTGGAGAAAGATAAAACAGTTTCATTACCATTTTCTCAGTGCTGTGCCCCCAAATGGCATCTTGACCAGTTAGACCATTGTAACCAGCCAAACCTCAACCTTTTGGTTAAAACCTTAACTGTTACTTTAAAAATATAAAAATGTACTGACATTAAATTGGAATATTAATGATTCATTTATAGTTTGCTCTCAACCAACGTAATCACTCTTTTGTCTTTGTGGTAGCTTCATATTCACACAGATCCAATTTCAGATATATTTGTTGTCACGCTGTCCTGTGCATAATCTGGGTCTGTGTGAAGGCCTGGGGCCCTGCTCTCACCTCTGAATCAAGTGTTAATTCAGCCACCTGTTCTATATTAATAGACATCCCATTTATGGTCTTATGGTTTTATAGTTGCATTAAACTTTGAATTCCATGTATATAGTATTAATTAATGTATATAGCATTCTATAATGTACATATAATTTACATTATAGTATATAACTTTAAACTTTAAAGTCCATTATAGATAAACCTTTTTTCAATTGCATCAGTGAAAATTGTGAGTTCCTCTTCAGGAACTTGAGCCGCGTCAACAAGACGCTATGGGGAACGCCTCCAGCGTGACTGCTCTGAATAGTATGTGTAATCAATCCAATGGATGGGCAAGACGCGATAGGCGGATGACGTCATTGGTTAGGAAGCATAAAAGAGTGCAGCCAGCTTCAGCTTTTTGTCATTCAGCAAGTGCTCTGTGTGTGTCAGTCTTATTTGTTGTTGTCTGTCTATTTTCACTCCTTATTTAAAAATTATGAGTGAAGGCAAGGGCAAGAGCGGGCAGCATTTTGGGCCGTGTTGTTCTCTTCCCAAACTACATTACGGGTGGGGAAACACGCAGTTTGAGTGTTGTCTGCTCGAGACCAAAGCACGCACAATCAGCTCCCGAGGATCGCATTTGGATCTGGCGGATGAGTTGGAGACAGGCTCACCCTATCTCCACCTGCATTCCCTAGTGTCACGATTACCTCCCTCGTAGTGTGTGTGCGTCGCGCCTCACAGCGAGGCAGAGAGAGAGAGCGGCAGACACGAATGATTTCAAGGTAAAGATATTTAATAAGTAACTCATAACAAAATTAACATAAAACGCTGTCGAGGCAGCAACGTTAACGCACACATGAAGGAGACACGGAAACTTCAACAAGACATGAATTCCAACAAAAAGACAGAGATATTTATACACAGAAACTAAAGGGGTAAAGTGAAGGCAGGTGAAAAGGACAGGTGGCACGAATGAACTAAATGAGGGAGAAACCAAAAGGACAAAGACAGCGGGGGGAGACAAGGTCAGACTGGAAACACATGGTCAAGGTAAACAAAAGCACACTACAGCGTAACACCTAGATCAAGCGCTCTATAACTCGGTGTTCAGAAGCCCGCGTTGTGGTTCTTCCCCTTTTTTGAGTAAGAGCTCGCTGCTGCTGCTGCTGCTATGACACCTTTCTTCCTGAGGGGAGAAAAAGCTTATGCATGAAATCAGCGTGTGCTGCTGAGGCAACGTGTGCATTGCAGTTATTTAAAGCAATGCTTCATATTGTAGTGTACTGTATTAAATGTCTGGATTTTTCACTGCATTTAATTATGAGGAATTAAATGGTGTTAAAGTCTATGATAAGGATTGCTTGAGAAAAAAATTATTGAGTAAGGAACACGGTGCTCTCTCTCTTCCTCCGAGAAGGTTGAGTTGGCAGCTAGGGCTGCTGAACGGAGGGTCGTCCCATTCTAGTCCTCAGTTTCAGGGAAGGGCAGAACCTCCTCTCACTGAGAGTTGTCTACATTCCCGGGCATCTAAACCTAGGAGCATACATCCTGTCGAGGCAGGGGCTGAGGCCCAGGGAATGGATGCTTCACCCCGAGGTGGTGGTGCAGATCTGGAGAGTTTTTCGAACAGAGGTGGACCTCTTCGCAGCACTAAAATGCACAATGTTCATCCATCTTCTCTCTAGTTTATCCAGCTCCACTGGGGGTGGATGCCATGGTAAAGACGTGGCCAAGGCTTCGTCTGTACGCCTTTCCCAGAATGATGTGCTCCCAGGAGTTCTGGAGAGAGTACGCCAGGACACGGTCTACTTGTAGCACCATTCTGGCCAGGTCGAGTATGGATCTCGGACCTGATGGCCCTTTTTTCGTGGGATGGTCCAGTCAGGAGGGACCTCCTCTCACAGGAAGGGAGCACCATCATGCACCCTCGGTCGGAGTTGTGGATGCTGCGAGTGTGGCCCCTGAGGGGGCACAACTCATAGCCTCTGGTCTCTCAACCGAGGTTGTTGAGACCATCCTCTAATCCAGAGCTCCATCCACAAGGAAACTGTATGCCCTGAAGTGGAAACTTTTCACTTTTTGGTGTAGAGAACACTGGCAGAATCCAGTTAACTGCCCAGTTGGTACAGTGCTGGAGACCTCCACTGGGGTCACGACTCTACCCTGAAGGTTTATGTGGCGGCAATATCAACCTACCACACCTCTCTCAGTGGACACACAGGTGGTAGAGACCCCCTGGTTACATGTTTCCTCTGCTGTGCGCTGAGGTTGAGGCCTCCAGTATGATCCCAAGTCCCTAGGTGGGATCTGGCCGTGGTGTTAGAGACCCTCTGTGGGCCACCTGTTGAGCCCATACGGGAGATCTCAGATTGACGTGGCTCAAGTTCCTTAAGAGGAATGTCTCAAAGTTACGTATTTAACCCTAGTTCCTCAAAAGAACAAATGCAGCATTTCGTAACTTCCGGCATTTCTCACACTGAGATTGCACTGACATAGTTTTTGGAAATATGCATGCAGGATTAGAGCCGCTAGAGCGCCTGTCAGAAGCCGTGCTGCAAGTCCCGTTCCCCGCAAATTCCATTCTGCAGTTACGGCCAGGAGAGCCATACCCTAACCCCGTTCATGAAATGTGGTCAGAAGAAGCTTTCCAGTTCCCTGCGGATTCCCTTCAGCATGAAGCTGCTCATCTCAAACAAGCCTATTAACCTATGGTTATTTTACACACTTCTGGTCAAACACACTGACTAGTGCTGCAGTCTTATTGGTTTACTGACGTTGATGAGATTAACCCCTTTAGGTATCGAAATTGGGTACCGAATGACGTTTTTTGATACTCGGTTGTATAGAGGCAAATCTGTCGGTACCTAAAAAGTTTTTAACTCCATACCCAGTCCTACTCATGATGCATTTGAAAAATGCAGCCCAGGTTTAACTAAATCAGATGATGATAAGAAATAAATCAAAGCTCTTCATAAGCATTTATTCCATATGCTGATACTGATAAGGTGCACAGTGTCATTCATATGAATAGTAAACTCCATCATGTGACACACATAATACTAAAATAATGCGTTAAACATTAATTTAACAGCATTAGATGTAATTTAAACCCCTAGCCCTACAAAACTGATAATAAAATAAATTTGTATCACTTTAGATTAGGGAACGCTTGTTCACTAATAGCTAAATGTCTTTCCTAAAAAAAAATAATAATAATTTCTGGTTAGTAATAAGGTAGTTGTTAGGTTTAGGTATTGGGTAGTATAAAGGGTTCTAATATATAAGTATTAATAAATATCCAAATGTACTAGTAATATGCATGCTAATAAGCTACTAGTTAAAAGTTAGTGTTACAGAATAAAACAAAGAAACACATTTTTATATAAATGGAAGAAAAAAAACATCAAATGTGCAGTGTCATACAGGGAATCCTGGAAATGTCAGCTTATGGTACGAGACTTGCTGTTAACCAATTAACAGGTTTTTACTGTAGCATGCTGTACTGTTAAAATCTCAACCCATTTGTACATTGTAGTTCATATTATAGTTTATAATATAGTGGAATTCTATATTTTATTTTAAAATCTTAGGGCAATTTATTTTTTTCTTCACATTAATGCTGGTTACACGTGCAGAAAAAGGCTGATTCTCTCTCTTTTTGTTCTCTGTCAGTATAAAGGTCAGGCCAATCTGCATGTGTTTGAAGACTGGTGTGGCTCATCTATCTCCCAGCTCAGGAAGAATCTTCATTTTCCTCTCTACCCACATGTAAGACCAGACACAGAGTTTAATAGAACAATTAAGATTAACCTGCTTGTTTGAAATGCATTCTGGATACTCTAGGCAGTATCTAATTTTCAGTATTTTCATTAATATATCCCAAACATTGGCCTAATATTTGCCAGGGGCAGGATGTGTTGCAGACAGAACTAATATATGTTCCTTTCACCTTTGCATTATCAATAAAACAGTGTTTTGGGGCTGTTTGTTTATTCTTCTCAGAAGCCATTTTGATGTGTTATTCTGTGAATTAGTGTTAGTGCCTTGGGTTTAAGAGTGAATAGGTCTACAGATGCTTTTATATTTAATTCTTCCCCACAGAGCAGGACTACAGTGAAGAAAATTGCAGTGGCTCCAAAATGGAAGAATTACGGCCTTAGAGTCTATGGATTTATTCATCCTTACAAAGATGGTTGGTGTATTTCATCAGTGTTTTTTTTTTGTTTGTTTTTTTGTTATATTACAGGGATTTCCTTAGGGTTTACTGTTGCACAAAAAATATGGTACAAAGTTATATACACAACTATGAAACATCATGGATTTGCTCTCATAATAATTACAATCAAACACATGCTCATTTGATTTCTAGTGCCTAATAAAATTGACAATATTTATGCTGTTGCTTTGCATTCATGTCCAGGCTCACTAACTAAACCAGTAATATAGTGTGAAAAAATAGGAAACAAAATTTACTCTTGGCTTGAGATAGCAAGAACATCCTTTAAAATAGATGGATTGAATATAAAACTGTCATTCCAAAACATAGAGTTTCTTCCATCAGAGCACCATGTGGTTGGTTTTCTCATTTTTGCATCAATGTCATGCTACGTGATTCAGCTTGTTATAAGTTTAGGATCATAAAACAGATGGTTTGATATTCAGCTGTAGCATTTTATGATACAACTTGGACTGCATTGGTCCCTCAGGGATCTCAAGCCATTCAGGTCCTTAGACAGCATAGCAGATCCAAATCATTAAATTGCCTCCAGCCTGTTTCACAGCTGATTGTTTTTTTTATTGGATTGCAGAGTTTTGTTTTCTCCAAAAATACTGTGTACATTTATTTAAAAGGTTTTGTCACCTATCCATTTTTTTTCTAACCTACTATAAACACTATTCCTGTTCCATGTTTCATGAATACAGGCATTACTGAATGCTAGAGAGATTTTTCCTCAATACTTATCAGTTATTTTTTTAATGTAATGATAAAAATATATTGTTTTAGATCATGTCAGATGTGATTCATGCACAATTCCAGGTTTTTATACTTTTGTGATGTACCTTCACACACATACAATACATACACATTGGTTTCTTTATGTTCAAAGTGATCTTCAAATCAAGTTTGAGTGAAGTGTAAGAGACCTGAACGTTGCCCAAGCTAACGTCTTAAGGCACACAGAAACCGTTATTTCAATAGATCCCCTACAGTCGGCAAATTCTGCACACTCTGCCTAACCTGATAAGAAAAGCTGCTGTGAGGACTACTATACAGTACGTGATGTGTGCAGGCATGCTCGTGTTTGCGGGGGAAAAGTTATGAGATTGTTTTCATTAGCAAATAACTAGGGTCGCTGAGTCAGGCTTTTGACTGTGGCGCACTACAGTAGCTCACAAGACAATAAGAGAAGGACAAATGATTGTCAGTTTGAGGTATATACCAGAGAACCACTGATAAACAGAATAAAACCACTGGGTAGCATTACTGCTGTGAGATATCTATGGCTGACAAAACAACATCTTATCAAAGCAAGCTTAGAATTCAGAAACTGCAGGTCAGGTCATAAGGTTATACAGTACTTCTCTCTAAGTGATCAATTATTTATTTCAGGGGATTTCCAGTTTGCCATAGCATCGGATGATAACTCTGAACTGTGGCTGAGCTCAGATGAGAGTCCGCTCAATGCACGGCTCCTGGTGTATGTGGGACAGGTGTGTATTTTGATATATGACCCTTAAATAAACCAGACTGCGCTTCTGATCTATCTGTCTGTTTATAGAGTGGAGATCAAAATTACAGAACAACCTACAATTTCAAGGTCTGCTTAGTCCAATTTCAAATGTTTTCATAACTTCCTTCAGCAAAAGCAGTTCCTTCCCTGTAAATATCTCCCAATCAGCCTGCAATTTTCATGCAAGACAATGCCCCTTTCATACCGCAAAACAGTTAAAGCAGTGGTCTCAAACTCAATTCCTGGAGCGCCTCAGCTCTGCAGAGTTTAGCTCCAACAAGCTCCAAATCACATTTGGAAGTTTCAAGAATCTAGTGATCCTGAAGAGCGTGATTTAGCTGGATCAGGTGTGCCATTGTTGTTCCGCGGGCTATGTGACATCAGAGCTCGGAACTGGGAGTACATCGATCTAGTACGAGTTCACAGGTGGGAAATCACGGGTTTGACAGCCATTCCAGTGCACTTTCATTTGGTGAGAAGTTTGGAAAAACATGGTTACGGTTTGCCTTATGCCAGTGCTTCTCAAACCGGTCCTGGAGGACCCCCTGTCCTGCACGTTTTGTATGTCTCCCTAGTCAAGTCAAGTCAAGTCACTTTTATTTATATAGCGCTTTTAACAATACAGATTGTAGCAAAGCACTGAACATC
>JAUCMS010000127.1:20555025-20591473 GCA_032357445.1 Enteromius radiatus
CTTCTTCTTCTGTGCGACAAGCAAGTGTCAGAAGCACAGCGCCACCTTGTGTACAGAGGTATTTCTGTAAGCGTCATACGAGATTCGCCAGTGAAAATCGCATGGGTATCCTGGCGAAAAACGTCTCGAAAAACGCTAACATGTGTACAGGCCTTAAGGAGTTGTCTGTGGATTTAAAAAAGAGAAATGTGGAAAAACATGTACAATCTCAAGGCTTGTATTGACATCTCCAGAGATCTTAATGTTCCTGTGTCCACTGTGCATGATATCATCAAGAGGTTTACAGCACTGGCACTGTAGCTAACCTCCCTGGACATGGACGGAAGAGCAAAATTAATGAAAAATTACAACAAAGGATTTTTTGAATGGTGGATAAAGAACGTCTCAGTTACGTATGTAACCCTCGTTCCCTGACGTCATGGGGTGCCATCTGGGAGACCAACCAACTCTGATCTTTGGAGAAAATGCCAATGGGAATTGGCCAGTGGTTTTTGCATGCCAAGGCACTCCCCCATACATATGGGTATGTAAGATGGCGGCGTGCGAACCACTATTAGGTTTCTGCTGAGGATCCGATCCGATCAGAACCGCCTCCCCAGCACAGTCCGATTGTGTTGCAGGAGGGACGTAATGAGGGGTTGCATATGTAATCAAGACGTTCCCTTTCAGTCAGTCACTATGACGTTACATCATTGACTGGAAAATGCCACAACCTGGACTGCATCACGTAGAAGGCCAAAATGCTGACAGGCTGCCGGGACAGTGTGTCAGACAATGTGGAGATCCCATGCAACCTTCACAACGCCCTGAGGGCCAGGTAAGAGGGCTCTCCAGGGATGCGAAAAGCAGAGGTTGGTGGGCGGAGGACACAGATTTTTAGGCCCATGCAAGAAGATCTTACTAGAGTAAGGGGAACACGGTGGAAGAAAGGTGGAGGAAGAATGCCAGGCCTGAGGAGGGTGAAGGAAGCCCTCCATCGGGCACAGTTCAATTTACCCTGCTTAGCTGGAACTGTGGGGCAGCGGAGGAGCCAGATGGAGTGGCGCTGCAGATATCTGCTAGAGAGGCACCGCACACCAATGCCCAGGAGGAAGCTACACTCCGAGTGGAATGGGCTCTCACCCCCAGGGGGCATGGCTCACCCTAGCCTTTGTATGCCAAGGTGATGGCATCCACCACCCAATGAGCCAACCTCTGTTTGGAGACAGCATTCCCTTTCTGCTGACCTCCAAAGCAGTCAAAGACCTGCTCAGAGTTCCTAAAACTACAGGTGCATTCCACATAAAGGCACAAGGCGCGCACGGGACACAGCAACTCTAGGGGTGGGTTTGCCTCCTCTGAAGTCAGCACTTGCAAGTTCACCACTTGATCCGAAAGGGCGTTGTGGAAACTTTGGGCACATAACCAGGTCTGGGTCTCAGAAAAATTTGAGAGTTAGCCGGACCAAATTCGAGGCACGAATCGCTTACCAAATGTGCCTGCAGGTCCCCAATCCTCTTCATCGAAGCCAGCATGAGCAGGAGCGAAGTCTTTAATGATAAAAAATTGAGCTTGACTGCATCTAGTGGTTCGAAGGGAGCTCTTCATAGTCTGGCTAGGATCTGGTTGGATTCATCCTTCTGACACCTCTGAGGAACCTGATGTAACCACCGCCTGGGTCTTCTTCCACCACGACTCGACCTCGCTCCGAGCGGGTCTCGAACCAGGAGGCTAAAGGCCATGACCTCTAGCGTCAGTCGCTAGAGCACCTCAAGATCAGGGGAGTGAGGTTTAACCTGCACAGCACTTACTTGCTGGCCTCTGCTACACTGACAATCAGGTGATGTCTTCCCAACAAAAGCCCGTCAACCGTATCGAGGTAAGCCATGATGGCAGGGACATAGACCTTCAAAGCAGAAGGGGGGAGCCTCCGTTCCAAATTTTCCTGAAGGAAGGAAAGCACCACACTAGACATCTGCACACCACAGGACCCAACCAGATTTCTTGCCGCACGGGAATAAATTTCTGAGTAAAACATGGTAGTGGTCAGTAACTCTGGTGTCATTTGAACGGGAGCGGGAGATCCAACAATATGCATGCATTTTATTTGCACAGTTTGTGTGTGCATCATCTGCCTAACAGTCCTCAGAGCAGGCTTTACCAACATGGCAGAGCAAAGTGAAGATGCATTAGAAAACAGTCAGTTTACTGTTAGGAAACCCACATCAGGCAAGTCATCATGAGTCATATATATACCCAAATGGATAAAAGTACCCTTTATGCAATGTGATAAATGCCTCAAAGTTTTACCCTTTACCAGTCAAAAGACTGGAACCTCGGGTTTAAGGCGGAACTCATGTCTCATCATACAGGGGCAAACAAAACTGACATTTATTAAATCATTGCAGGTGCCAGAGCAGTTTAAAAAAGAAACCACAGACAAACAAATTCAAGCTGATCTATAGACACGAGGTGTCAGCTCTATCACAGCTCTAAGTCCGCCCTCTCTTCATTGGTTTTGACCAGCTGTTTCGGAGCCGGAGGTAAACTGGGAGATGGTTTGCTATATCTATCTATCTATCTATCTAAATTAACTCTGTTTTTGTTTAATTTAGTTTTTGTTGTTTAAATGCAAACAAACCAAATAAAAAAGTGAGTATCAAAACATTTGCATCTCTATCTATCTATCTATCTATCTATCTATCTATGTAACTTTTTTAAACTTTCACAGGATTTGCCAAGCCAACATTTAAAGTTCGCCATAACATAACTTTTGATTTCAATTCAAAGTCTGCTTCCTATTTTCTACCTCAGTTTAACTTGAAATTCAGGAATTCAAAATGCATTCTCAGATCAATTCTGAATAGCATAGCCCTGTGTGTGTGTGGCTAGAGATGAGTT
Organism: Enteromius radiatus; assembly: GCA_032357445.1. Taxonomy (NCBI): domain Eukaryota; kingdom Metazoa; phylum Chordata; class Actinopteri; order Cypriniformes; family Cyprinidae; genus Enteromius; species Enteromius radiatus. The sequence continues at coordinate 20,557,906 of JAUCMS010000127.1, forward strand.
ACAGTCTCTGTTGTCTGTCGTCTTGTAGCACGGCTCAGAGTGGACAGCTCCAGGAGAGTTCAGCAAGTTCAGATCTCAAACATCCAAACCTGTACGGTGAGTGTCACACATATGTTTCCTGGTTTTACCACCATAATTAAATGCATATTAGGAGAATATAGCACAGTGGATTGTCTCCAGCATGGAAAAGGTACTTGCCAGCTCATTGCTTTATACAGTTTTACAGTAAATATGTTAAGTATGCTGTGGTCTGGATGAGTGAAAAAAGATGTGGCAATCACACAAGTAAGTAACACATTTTCTAATCACATTTTCAGGTTGTTGTTTTTTTCCCCTTTGTTTCCACTTCTCTTGATGTTCAGCAGCAGGTCTGAACATGCAAATACATCCCACATCTATTGTGATTTGTAATGTGAGCTTAAATGCCTTTTTTTTTGCCCAAACTTTGTAAATGTGTAAAAACATACAAGATATATTCAGCCATTCATTATCCGCTCCTTAAATCCAGCTGTGTAAACCACATGCATTAAGCCCGTAATCAATGTTAGGTTGTTGTAAGACAGTGAGGACAGCACATGCTCAACTTCAGTGTTAAATGAACAAACGTCAGGGGGAGTTACTATAACAAGCACGCTGCCCAATAGGTGTCTGTACTGACAGTGTGATTGTGAATCACAAGGGACACATTAAATAGTAGTTTGTCAGAGTGAAGTGTCATGTTGTCCATTTTAATCGCCCTTGTCGGTCTTCTCCAACCACTGCTGATTGGTGCTTCAAGTGGAGCTTCAGTGTGAGTGGTGTGTGGCACTGAATTATTCATCAGCAGTGTCAGTCTAAAAGCGAGCATGTGCATGTTCCAGAATATTTTAGTGCCAATAAAAAATGAGCATGCTTATTGGCACTCCAGAGGGAAACACAGAGAAGTGCCTCCTCTTTTCACTGAGCTTTGACAATGGCCTGGCACTGGTTCAAACTGCCACAAGATGTCTTTGATATCCTCTGCTTTTCTAGTTGAGGATGTCAGGATATAAACTTTTTGACTTCTGTGCAACCCAAGTTAGACGACTTTCTGTCTACCTTCCTTAGTTCTCTGTTTGCTTTCATTTTGCCTATCGATTGGAGCTTGTTAGTTTGGTGACACAGACAGAGCAGAGTAGGCCGTTGCGTCGTGAAGACTAATGGGCTCTATTTTAAAGCGTAAACATTGCAGACGTTTGACAGGATCTTCTGGCATTCCCAAAGTTGCTGGGCAAAATAATGCACTAATGAACTACAGTGAAAAGTTTACAGAGCAATCAAGAGGCAAGACACGGCTGTCAGTCACAGATGACAGAAACTAGGAAGAAGGTCTTTACAAAGCATGTTACACGCAGTAGAGATGGCAAACCGCTGGAAATGTCAGATGGAGAGATGATGTTAAAATGTCATCCACTCCGTGTCTGCATTGCTTTTATTTGTTGGGACTGAGACACAAAGATACCCTGAACATAAGATAGTATCACATCCAGCAACCCACAATCCTCTGATGTCAAGTTCGTGTATCTAACTCGAATTCATGAATCTTATAGATTCTACTCCCGTTCCTTTTGCATTTTTGTCTTTTTGAAGTTTTCTCAGTTAATTTTCTCAGATAATCACAAATGCTTACATGTAAGTTAATGATTTTATGAAGGCATAACAAATCTTATTTACAGAATTTACATAAAATTGAATTGTTTTGCTTATTTGTTTCTATTTATGTTGATGAATATGGATTATATAGTATTTAACATAATCCATAGTACATAGTAAAAGTTATAATACATACCTAAACCATTTCCATATAAAGGTTTTCCACAAAAACTCTCCATAATCTATTTTGTGTTTACATTTTCTCTCTTTTGCTGTATAGATGTGCTCTTACCCCAGATGACATTCAGCAAGATTTTTGATAGCACCACCACTGAAAAGCACCTTATATAGTAGATCTAATCATTGATGACAGCATTTTTATGCAGAACCTATCCCAGATTATTTTTGCTATTCTGAAATAAAATTGTATTATCATGCTATTATTCTAACAATACATTTATCATTATCATAGTTAACAAATTAACAAATTAGACTCTGTGTCTTACACTTGTGCATATATGTGCATACTGTATAGTCTTTTTATAACGTTCATAATAGAATGGAGTATATCTGGTTTGCCCTCCATGGCTGAAGGAAAGAAAGGGCAGAGTAACTCCAGGAGTCTCAGATATTGCATGTGACATTTATGGGAATATGCCAGTTCTGCAGGGCCAGCAGAGGTCAACCTCTCTTGATATTCTAGAAGTATCTGTCACAAGTGTGCTATGGGATGTTAAAAGCAGTTTAAGTTCTCTAAATTTATAAAAGGGCATCCATCAGATCGAATTCTAATACTAGTACATTTGCATTAGCCCTTTTTGAATATTTATCCAAATTGCAAGTTTAAAAATGCTAACATGAATAAATAATGTAAATAACATACTGTAAATGTATTAGTCCTTGAATATTAATGTAGTTTTTTTTTTTACAATGTAGTACAGTGTAATCCAGAAACTCCATCCTAAATTATGTAATTGATTAAAATTTAGTGGATTATATTATTATTATGCTCTGTCATTCTGCATTTAGTTAAGGCAGCTCTTGTTTTGATGAAGTCTTTGATTGTTCTGTCTGTTTGTTATCCACTAATCTGTGCATAAATTACTCACTTACTTGCCCAAATGAGCAAACAAGAAACAAACTTTACCCAAGAGAGAATTTGCATTTTAAAATGGTTAGCAATCTCCCTTCTAAGGTGTATTTTTAATTCAAATTTCTGTGCCAGCACTTACTTTCATGTTACATTGGATTTATGCAAATGTCTGAAGCATCCATAAATGAAGTCAGGATAGTGCAGTGAAAAAAGCTAAATAAATCAAGGCTACAGAGAGAAATGCATTGTGGCGCATGAGTGAGTGATCTGAATTTAATGCTTTTTTTTTTACATTTATTTAAACTGAGCTGCTGTTGACGTGTAAATTTGTACATGGTTAATTTGCAAGATGCACTTGTGGAGCTTAAATGTATTGTTTAGGAATGATGGACAGTATTCCCTTTGTCGTCAACACTATAATCCAAAAAACCTCAGTACAGAAGCTGAGTGTCACGCCGTCTTTTGTTTGTTTAAATAAATGCTTTTGTTTTGACTTACCTCCTGTCTTCTGAGTCTGACTGAGCATTACAGAAGCTCAGCCCATAACCAAAAAGGACAAAGAGCCCTTGCAGCATGGAAGGATTTCTTCAGTCCCATAGAACTTAGGATGGCCATCCAATTGATGAGTACCAGGAGGAGTTTCTTGAGTCTGATCACTATGTGCTCTGGAGTGAGCAGACGACAAGAATTCTGTTCTGGTTGGGGCTGGATGAGGATCTGGCCCAGCGGGTTTCCCAGACCGACGTTCCAGGCTCCCTCACTAGGCTCATAGATCGAGCTTTATTGTTGGGAGGTTCCTCATTGACCGTCGAGGAGGTGGGAAAAACCAGTCTGTCCATCTCAACCAGCAGTTCCAGCTCCCCAGAAGCGTATCCCAGTTCCAGATTTAGGGCCAGTAGAGCCGATCCTCAATCCAGTTCCTGATTCACGGCCAGGAGAGCCGTTCCCAAATCCAGTCCCAGATTTTCGTCTAGTAGAGCAGATCCTGAATCCCGGCCAGGAGTGCCGATCCCTATTCCAGTCCCTAGTTTACGGCCAAGAGTGCCAGTCTCAATTCCAGTCCTTAGTTTATTGCCAGGTGAGCCGTTCCCGATTCAGTTTCCTGAATTACGGCCAGGAGAGCCGTTCCCAATTCCAATCCCTGAAGCACTGCCAGTAGAGCCGATCCCGAGTCCAGTTCTTGAATAACGACCAGGAGTGCCATTCCCGAATCCAGTCCCAGAGTTTCGCCCTGTAGAGCAGATCCTGAATCCAGTCTCTGAATCCTGGCCGGGAGTGCTGATGCCAATTCCGGTCCCTAGTTTACGGCCAGGAGTGCTGGTCCTGATTCCAGTCCCTAGTTTACAGCCAGGAGAGCCATTCCTGATTCCGGTTCCTGAATTACGGCCAGGAGAGCTGTTCCCAATTCCAGTTCCTGAGTCACAGCCAGGAGTGCACCCACTCTCAGTCACCACTATGATTAATTAGAAACACCTGACGCTACTCACCTGTTGACTTGTTGTTTTAAAATGTTAGAGTAATGTCCTTCTTAAGAGTAATGCCATTTTATCTGCACACTATCATCATACTCTAAGACAATTTTTGTCACTAATGAAGAAATATTAGATAGCAGTTGTTGGATTGCTGGTTATTTGTCTTTGTGTAAAAACAATATTTCAAATACATCTCCTACACTGTAACAAAGAATACAAAAGCAGAATCTGCTTTTTTTTTTGTAGATTTTGCTTATGTAGAAGTCTGCCCTTGTGAATTGTTTGACATCTCAAACAACCTTACTGTGTTGCTGCAGCAGTCTGTTGAGAGTGTGTTCATGTGGGCATTGCCTGAATACACTCTTTCTTTATCTCTCTCATCACTCAGTCCTATTCAATTATTGAGCAGAACACTTTCAGTTGAAGCCAGGCAATTAGTCAGCCAATTAAAACTCTGTTCTGTACCCCCTCAAGCCTGTCTCAATCTAGCCCTGATCTACTGGCCACTCCTTTCTTTTGTAGTCTTAAAACCTTTATTGACTTGAACTCTCAGTAGGCATTAAAATTAAACCCCCCTTTCTTATAGAAGTACAAAAAACAAACACACATAAATGCATGTAATGCTGATTGCTAATGCTCAGTTGATTGGGTGTGTACAGTATGTGTACATAAAAGTGACATAGATGGAGAGATGTCGGGGATTCTTTCCTAGTGAAATTGTGTTATGTATTAAGCACAGTTGTCAGTTAGTTGTGTATTGTGCAGTGTATTGTGACCGACAAATTGGGATCTCACTTCCAGAGACCAATGTACTTTGTGTGTATTAAAACACGCCAATGAACATATGTATGCGCTGATTGCATCCAGCTGCAGCTGATCACAGCATGAGTATAAATTGGCAGCGGATGTAGTGCACTTTAGGTTTTCACTGAGGAGCCGATCACTTCAAGTCACGGTGGATTTGACCGACAAATTGGGATCCCTACCAAAACACCATGTACGTTGACCCTTCCAGTGTCCTGCGGGAGTCTCCCAAGCCCCCACTGTTTGGCTTTAGGCCGGGACTCACCACAAGATGCCAACTACTGTTTTCAAAGCACTACCCATTCAGTAACTCTGGAGCACTAGGAACATCCCTGTTCTATCTGAACAGCCTTTCCGTAGGATGTCTCAGGACGAATACACATATGGACAGTATTTCAGTTTGCATAAGTAATATAGGAGGTGATTGAACCCTCTTAATTGGCAGAAGTCTGCCGGGGAAACACAGACTCTAGGTCTTAACTGTGGAGTACACACATGGGGTCCTCTTTGGCCCCACATGGACCCCAGCTCTCTATCAGGTTTAATCAAGGATTAATCGAGTGAGGGCCTGGTGCCAGATGCTCCACCACATCCGGCAGCCGAAGGGGACAGAGGAACTCAACAGGGTCTACTATATGGACACTCTGGAGAATTTAACATGACGACCCGAAACTGGACCTCTATGTGCTTCTATACAGTGATAGCAGCCACGTACTGTAGATTTTAAGGGTGAAGGGAGACAGCCTTTGTTCAAACCCTGTTGCACAAATTTGATCAGGCATCTCCGGGGGTCCTCTCGTTGAGAGGAACACCACTTGACAAAAAGACTCCACTTCAAAGCATAGGCAGCTCTCGTGGATGGCGCTCTCGCTGAAGATATGGTGTTAACCACCTCTTGGATGTCCACGTTGGACATCGAATGACCCAGAGACCACGCCGTAACCTTCTTTGCTCGAGGCGTGAGGTCCGAGGCCGTACAGAGTTCACTGAGAACTTCTGGGTCATTACCACCCCTTTGCAGATCTTTCAGTGCCTTTGCCTGATGGACTTGCAACAACGGTGTAGCATGTACTGCAGATGTAGCTTCTCCGCAGGCTGCACAAGCACTTCTGACCAGAGCCAACAAGTGCCTACAGGCCCGGGAGGGGAGCACAGGATCCCCCTGCCCAGTGGTAGCGGTGCTAGAAACCGCTCCACTGGAGGGAGCCCCATATACCCCCTAAAGTGGTGCCAATTTATACTCATTCTGTGATCAGCTGCAGCTGGATGCAATCAGCGCATGCCAATGTTCATTGGCGTGTTTTAATACGCGCGAAGTAGATTGGTCTCACGAAGTGAGATCCCAATTCGTCAGTCATATCCGACGTCACTCGGAGTGACCGACTGAAAGGGAACAGATATCCAATGACTATAAAAATCGTATGGTGTATATATGGCATAAGTGGCATTGTGATAGACAATCCTAGTGAATTGGCTTCTTCCATGAGAAACAAAGTAGGGCAGAACTTAATTTTGGGAATTGATTGTATTGTTGGATTTTTGTCCTTTTCTATTGCTGCAATCTCATGTGAGTGAGGGGTTGCTGGAGAGGGGGGATTTTTGTGCTGTATCACAAAGCTAATCAGAGACTCAAACAGACATCACTGTGAGAGCGAGGGGAAGTTGTTGAAGATTACAAGGGCACCTTCATTTAAAATAAATAATGATGTTGAATAATAGCAATAATAGAATGGTTGATTTTGATTTCCTTGTGACTGTAAGATTTGAAGTACGATTGAATACAATTAAACACAGGCAGTTGTCTTTGTAGCACAGCCTTCACTTTCTCATGCTGTCACGGTGAGCTGCATTACAATATGAATTGTACTTGGCTGATTTAATGAAAGCAACGTCTGAAGAATAATCATGTGTCAAAATTTAAGCTGCTATTCACATGTCTGCCTGTGACTTCTGTATTTTCTAAGAGTAAATCATCTTGCTAAAAGACAAATCATGTGGTCTGGTTATACGTAAAGATAGTTTACACAAGTGTTTTCATCCAATTATTAACACTAAAAAAATCTCCTGGAAGCTGACATTAGAAATCTCTTTTTTGTACAAAAGTGGAATAGCCATTTAATTCTGTTTGAGAGAGAGAAAGAGAAAAGACTGTTTGGGAAAATGAGCCTGCAGTATAGCATTTCTGAGTTTAGAAAGGTGTTTCTTTGAATTGTCTTTGACATTGGGTGACTTTTGCTAAAATAATTTTTAACAAGCACATTGTTTTTCATGAGCACATGGCACAACCTCTCTGTCCCTATTGCTTAATTTGATACTGTCACCATAGCTTTGTATTATTATGTTGACTTGTTTTATGTTAATCAACTATTCAACTATTTGAGGTCACCCCTAGAATGCTCATCATTTTATTTTAGTATGAAATGAATGTAATGTTTTCAGACACTTTGTATGTTGATTGACTAAATGTACTAGGTTTTATTTCGATTAAATAATAAGATAGCATCAGATAGATGCAATTGCTTTTTTGATCTACTTAGGTAGGACATAAAATCATCTTTTTATGTAATTTCGCAAAGAAATATGTATTATGTACTTATTATATTGTATTAAAATACAGTTAAAATGTATAGCTAGGTACCTAGGGATTCTGTCACTAACAATGTACATATCTTCCAGTGCCCTATGGTTCAATGTGCATTTTTTCATCTTCGCATCTGCCACTGTTTTTCCTTTCCTCATCTGGTCTGTCCCTCAATAGCTCTGTGAGAGTGTCCTCTGTCCTCTCTTTCTTTCACTTTAATTCTCCTCCTTTCCCCCACCTCTCTCTTTCTCTGCAGTCTTATGTCTTCGCGGAGATACTACTTTGAGGTTTTGCACAAGCAAGATGACAGAGGTTCAGACCATGTGGAGGTTGGGGTGAGTACAGTGCCGGAGTTTGGACAATTCTGGTAATTTACTGTACTGTAGGTTTAAGTGTCATCAATGGAAATTCAGTAAAAGTGTCAATAAAACATATTTTATGTCATAGTGTGTAGAAATTGTATATAAAACCTTTTTCCTGATATTGTTTTGGTCAGGAAATTTAGTATCCTTTCCATTAGACTGCCTACCAGGCAGAGCTTCTTTTTTTTAAAATCATTGTACATTTATTTTTTTAAGTATGGGATATGTTTATGTTTAAGTGGTCTGCTACACTGATGCTTCTATAGCCTTGTACTATTTTCTCTACTTCTCTTTCAGTTATGGCATTTTGTAAAGGTGAATAAGTGGAAAGATGAGAAATGCGGCAAATTAGTTAGGGAAACATTTTCCATGCCCTGTTCACTTAAGTCTGAAAAACACATTCTCGGAAATGGCCAGGTCAGAATTAACACAGCAGTACAAAACATGTCAAATTTAATAAAAATATAATGGCTTTATCCACAGCAAACAAACATCTACCAGCCCCACTACTTTGTAACTCATTACTCATTAAAACATTTATAGATACTGCATCTCTGACCATTACAATATCCTTTAGTAGTATAACAGCCTTAAGCTCTTTGGTATACTGATTATGTCCATAGTGTGTTCCCAAAGGATGCAGAATTTAACCAGCACATTTCAGTAATTTTATTATCTAGGAGAAGATAGAATGTAGAAGACAAACAAAGAGAGGCAGTCAGACAGAGAACGAGAGAGTAATGGGATAGAAAACAAATAGATTAAAAATAGATTGGATCATTTTGTGTTCTTTCTCCTTCACTAAAGGAGTAAAATGTAATAGTAAAACCTGTGAATGAATAGAATCTCCTAAATCAGGGCTGCCCAAACTTGGTCCTGGAGGGCTAGTGTCCGGCAGAGTTTAGCTCCAACTTGCCTCAACACACCTCTCTCTCTCTCTCTCTCTCTCTCTCTCTCTCTCTCTCTCTCTAAATGTATATTTATATAAAATTTAATTAAAAAATGTTATTTAACATTATTCAAGATGTTTATTTTTCCTATTCCTTAATCATCTCCATTTGCATTGTAGATATGCTTATTCTAAGATAAATTTAGCTTTATATTAAATATAAATAACAAAAGAGCAGGAAAATAGATCAGTTAAGTATGGGGTACATCAAGGTCCTGTGCTTGGCTCTCTCCTCTTTTGGATTCAGACAACATCTCTGGGACCGACTTTATCATTCAGGCACATGGATTTTTCAGTAAAATCAGACCTTTCTTACCATGCTGCACCACTCCACATCTAGGCTTTAGTCATCCCTAGACTAGACTACTGCAATGCTTTTTTATCCGGCCTTGCTATGTGCGCAATCAAACAACTTCAAATGATTCTGAAAGTGGCAGTGGTGGTCTTCAGCGAACCTGGTAGAGCATATTAGTCCAGAGTCTACCAATAAAAAAAGATCTTACACAGCTCTTAATGCACTTACTTAACTGTACTATTCTTTTTCTGTTGTTTCTAAGGGTCACAGGTTCTCTCCTTTATTTCTTTACTGGCTCATAATTTTCAGGTCAATTCTGAAGCCTTGTATAACAGCAATTTCATTCTGTATCCCAATGATGCAGTGCATTTTTTGTAATATTCCTCATTTGTAAATCACTTTGGATAAAAGCATCTGCTGAATTAATAAATCTTGCATTGCATAATCTAACATAGCAATTATGACTTAAGAACAAAAGTGTATTCATAAATGTTTCAGATTAATAAAGCTTTTTCATCTCTTCTTCTTACTGTATGATGCGTTTCAGAATAAATTTTCCTAATTTTCCTCATTCAATCATAGCCTCTAGATTGCTTCATGTCTTTGTGATGGAATCCTTTGATGAATTATTAATCTGAATGTAAAGCTTCAGCTAAAGTCAGTCAAAGAAAAGAACAAACTAGACAACTGAATAACAGTACAGAACAGTGAACTAAATTCAATTAGTTTGACCCTTGTATTTGACACATTTGGCTGGACAGTCAGCACAGGGTACTGATAGTGAAGCTGTTAATTGGAAAGAAAGGATTTAGTGTCATTTTCTATAGGTGTTTCACTTCTGCTCACAGTATGTCAGCTGAAATGTTACATTGCTTTCCTTGCAAGTCTTAGACTGGACAGTTTTATCTTTAAAAAAAGTATTAAAGCTGTTATCTACTAATAACACTAATGTGAAAGCGATCCCTACTGCACAACTTTCTTTGTACCACTCATAAAATTTTTTCTTTTTTTTTTTAAATCCGCACTGCACAAAACTTTCAGTGCCTGGAGGCTGAAAAGGCCCAAGATGACGCAGCTGTGCTTCGCTCCTTATTTAATGTTCACTGCAGAGTGCTGGAGAAGAGGCGGTTTAAAGACATGAGAGGAGCCCAATGAATAAATTCATTGAACTTGGAGGTATTCTCAGCTAGAGAGTCAACAGGGACCAGACACCAAAAAGCAAAAACAGCTAATTATCTGTGTCAAACACAGGAATTCATTTATTAACCAAACTGCAGCGGGCTAGTCTGTGGAGTTCACTGGAGATGCTTTAGATGTTGGATGTTATCAAGCTCACTGCTTGATAAGGTTTCTCTCCTTTTTCAAATTCCACCCAATATAACATATTAAATCAGAAAAGGTAGGCTAGCCTGATGTGTGCATGTGCTTAAACTTTTCATGGTTGCACCCAATGTAAGAGATATTCTGAGCCTGATTAGCATTTTAACAGAATCCCCAGGCTTTGTAGGGACAAAGAGATCTAATAAAAAAGCCTGTCTGATGTAGTCTGACCAGAAACTATCCAATATGACATTTGCAGTAAGAGCTATTATGGACGGTGCTGCCAGTCAACAGTGAAAGGGCTCAATTTTATTCGTCGTCAAGACAAAAGAGAAATAAATCTGTAGCTGATGCAATATGTGCAACATCATGCAAGCTTCACATTGTTTTCTAGTAATTGCAGTGTGTTTGCCATTGACTGCGTATAGTTATTTGTGCAGAAGCAGATGAAGCTTTGCAGAAATCTTTGGTACTTAAAAGGATCATGTGCCTTGGGTCGCGTAGCAGGTTGTTTTATCTCCTATTTTCTCATCACTACAAAGAATCTAATGATTATTTTTAGTCAGTGGCAGATAACAGTGTTAGCAGCATAGCTAGTCCTTGATCGGTGTACAATACTGCTTAGGTGTGTGTGTGTGTGTGTGACCATGCATGATTGTTTGCTTGGGCATATTTGTGTGTGCATATTATGTCACTGGGGGCAAACAGGCATCTGTGGCTTCTCAGATCTGACATTGTGCTGTAACTGCACTCCATCGATTCCCGAAAGGCAGATCTGACCTTGAGAAATAAAAGCTGCGCAGAACAACAGTTTGAATACTAAACACTGAAGAAAACTGATTCAGGTGTTTCAGATGTTTATGTTGTGTTTAAAACTAGCCCTCATCAATGTATTGTAAGTAACGGTATATGTGTGTTAGATGTTTGATTCTGGCACATTAAAAGGATTGAGACTGTCAAGATTCATTGACGGTCAAATAAATCAGCAAATTCATAATTGAGTCAAATAATCTTTTAAATGCTCATCTTTTGAGTGTATGCTCATGACTAATTAGTATGCAGTGACTGCTCTGTTATTTACCATTTTCTGGGCCTGAAACTGTCAAACTATAAGCAATGGTGACATCAAACTGCTCCAAATTGAAATTAATTTCTCTTTTTTTCTTTTTTCTTTGTTCTCTCTTCTCTCTCTCAATCTTTCAGCTGTACAGCCTGAACTGCTGAAAGCCATCGTGTAGTGTGCCAATGGTGTGTGAATGAGAGACTGGAAGTGTGTGTGTGTGTGTGTGTGTGAAGATCAGTTCGATAAGAGTTATTGTTATGCAACTGCTAAATGACCTTTTGCATGAGAGTAGCCGAGAAGTGATGTTGCAATTGTAGAGCCTCTTTATACGAATTGGTACGTGTCTGTATATCCTATCTATTTCGAGAGCCAATGCTATCCCAGTGCATTGCGAGGGCACAAGCAGAAAAAGAAAGGGGAGGGTGGAGGGCGATTCAGTAAGAATGAATTGTGGCTGCTGATTACATTGTTTAAGCCATCGAATTGCTAAAGGAATTATGCAAATAGATAAGGCTGCAAATATGGCAAAACAAATCTATTTCAGACCTTGCTGTTTGAATGCAGTAAACTACCAAAATTTGGCATGCTTTATTACGACTGTGCAACATCATGCTGAACAGCTATCAGCTGTTAAATTTAGGGACACACTTAGAAAACACCAATTAAAGTCAACCAATTACCAAGCAATGCTTAATTTTATTTAATCTGTGGTGTGAAAAATTTGCATTAGCAATTAAAGAAAAAACCCTTAAGCAAAACGTGGTCGGGTCTGAAGTGTTAATAATTTTTTCTTTTAATGGTGGTCCACTGTATTATGAATTTTTGGGTATAATATGTCACAGTTTACTTTATTTTGCTATCCTCACTTGTGTCTTGCACCAACTAGTATAAAAATCTAAATATAAAAATATATGTATCTGGTGTCTGAATAATTTTTGGTTTAACTGTATGTATACACAGACCATTTTTTCATTTCTTAAAATTAAGATTTATGATCTGTCAGTCTGACAATATTTGCCCAAAATTTGAAATGCTCACGGGGGGAAGATCCTTTGAAGTTGTTCAAATTATGTCCTTAGCACACTAATCAGAAATAAAGTTTTGATATTAACAGTAGATAATTTACAAAATATCTTCATGGAACATGACCTTTATTTAATGCCCTAATGATTTTTGTCATAAAAGAAAACTGTAATTCTGGCCCATACAAAGTAGTGTTAGTTATTGCTACAAATTTTGTCTCATTTTCTATTTACTTGGGCTGTAGGTGTTTAGTGAAAAAATAAATTCAGGTTAAATATTTCAATTATTTCATTATATTAATCATGTTAATTGGTTCATTTGAACTCCAGGTGATTACATAATTATTAATTTTCTGATATTTTTGTAGGTATTTAATGTTTTTTTAATGTAAATTTGGAAAAAAAGGAAAGAGCTCTATTTACACAATATAGTGAAACTGTGGAAACAAAAAAAAAAAAAAAACTACTTACAAACCTAGCAAAGGAAAAAAGAAAATGTGAGCAACGTAATGAACAGGAAGAGTATACTCTTGAACATAAAGATGAAAGTTTGTTTGTGAATCATTCATTTTAGAATTCATTTTATTCACTAATTTTCTTTTCTTTTTACTTTGCAGTGGAGACCTTTCCTCCCTGGGCTGAAGTACGATGTTATTGACTCAGCTTATATCTCTTTGTACACAGGTAACTGCTCCTTCCTTTTAGAGCTTCTTTTTTTATGCTAAAAATACAGTACGTGCACACATTTCAGGCAAGATAAAACAGAAAATGGAAGCAAACTCTCAAGAGTACCATTTGCAAACGGCCTGTTCCAATCATATCTGAATACTGCAGTTAACATTCACAGCCTCTGAACATTACAGCTGCCGTTTGCGAGAAAAGTGTCATTGTACTTACATTTGAATGTAGGCAGTGGCAACTAGGTAATCACCAGAAAACACTTGCCCCTGAGCCTCCTAGCAGTCAGCACATACTTTGTGTTCTTTCGCATATCGTCTTATCAAGCATTACACATGTTCATAAGTTCCCCTTCAAATTACTGCCATTCATCAAGGGAGCTGACTTTAATTTACACATGCTTTTAAGAGGAAGTAGCGACACAAAGTGAGAGAGGGACAGTGAAAAAAGAGAGGAATACAATCCCCATGGCCCTCCTTTGCTTCGTTTACATAATTATTTGAGACGAAAGCAATTTTTCGATTAAATCCTCACTGTACTTAACAAGCTGAGGGAGAGGGGGATGTGCATTAGCTTCCATCGCCTTCCCACGCAGCTCACCGGAGAGTACGAAGCCAACTCCAGAGTGTCCTAATCATTAATCACGCAGACCACTCCCTCAAGGAAGACCGCACATTCTCTCTCTCTCTCTCCCTCTCGACATGTCATCAGGGAGATGCAGATGGAGCGAGATCTCCTGGGTGGTTTGGCTTTGACTGTCTTTCTACTCTGTTAACAACAGATACAGTGTATGGCGAGCTGTCAGTTATCTCCGTCACTGGCACCTGTCTCCCTTCCGTTTGTTTTGTTTATGTGCTTATTTGTATTTTGTAGTCTTTGTATAGTGTAATCATATTTCTATTTTTTTTTTTCATTATGATCACTTTGTTAATCATGGTTATATCCTTGTAGTTAAAGGGTCTCTATTTACACTTTTTCAACTTTTTTAGAGTTTTTTTTATTGGCAGAAATATTTATTTACATTCTTTACAACTATACATTCAGTACAGCTATACATATAGGGCTGCATGATATATATGCCATGCAAAAGTCATGTGCATCTTGTCAATAAAACCAGTTCTTTGATTAGTAATAAATCTCCATCACATGTTATCAGATGGTTATCAGTTATCAGAGTCATAGTTCACTGACAAGCTACACAATTTGGGTGCATATTTAATCAATCAATCAAACACTTTTATTTATGTAGTGCTTTTAACAATACAAATTGTAGCAAAGCACTGAACATTATCAAATAGGAGAATAGGTGATGGTAATGTATAATGACGAGAACTAAGCAAGCCAGAGGTGACAGCGGCAAGAAACCAAAACCCTTTCCATGAGAGAATGGAGTAAAAAGAACCTTGGGAGAAACCAGGCTTAGCTGGGGATAGTTCTCCTCTGGCCGGAGGCTCAGCACTTACTTTCCAGTTTAATTTTAAGCGCATGTCAGATTGTGCAAAGGACTTATAGTGTGTGTGTGTGATCCATTCACAGATGGATTGCATGCGATAGTGAACACGATATTGAGTAGATTCTCAGCTAACTATGGCTCTGTGTATTAAATAATACCACTCCATCTGAAAATGATGGAAATTTATTGATAATCAAAGAACCAACTTTACTGATGAGATGTTCATGACTATCACAAGCAATATATTATGCAGTCCTATATACATATAAAACTAATTTTTAATTGAAAAAATGATATATATTTAAAAGATGCAATGTAATTGACAAAGAAACATAGAAAGTGTGATGTTAATTCATGAAAAGCAAAGGAAAATTAAATAAGCAAATAATGATACAGTAAAATAAAATAGTTTTCTGACTGATAGAGTTAATAAAGCAATTTTTTGTAACTGTACGGAGAGGAAAAAAAACTAATAAATAAATTAGCAGTGTCATGCTCATTCATTTCATAATAACCCTTTTAATATTTTGCTAAAATTCATAGTTATGCAAAAAATTATGCTATATAAAACTAAGTTCTAATATACCTTTAGGAGAGGACTGATGTTTGATTTGGTGATAGTACTTTGTGATACAGTAAATGTATTGTATTATTTTTAATGGAGTGATATTGATTGTAAAAACTAAGCACTACGAGTGTATTAGAGTGATTGATTGATTTTTCTTTTTTCTAATTAGAGTGATTTAATATTTCTCATAAAAAAATAATATATGCAAAAAAACTTTTTTTTTTTATTCTTTTATTTCTTTTTTTGCCAAATATGTCCTTGTTTTTCATTTTAAGTATGTCTAATTACAGTTGTTTGGAACTACAAATTTGCTTGGACTATTCAATAACCAATAAAGCCATATGGTCCGTTACTAAAGCGTCAGCAGAGACATCAGTCAAATCCTGCAGTTTTTTGCTTCCTAATGTCTGCTTTCTTAGATTTTACTGTATATTCTCTCTTTTCATTCCCTCTATCAGTGTTGTGTTCTTACTTTCTGCATTGCTGCCATCAGTGACTTTGATGTTGTATAACTTACACTTGCCTAGTAACACTAGTGGATCGATAGGACTAATTAAAGTGTGTTTTCATCAGCGGCTAGCTGAGCAGACAGTGTTTTGAGCTCTTATAACGTCGGGAGATAAACCATAATGAATAGAGTCTCCCTCACATACACACACCTGCATGCTTCAGTGCCCATAGACTGATCACCAAGGGATTGTCTTAAAGCGTAGGCAGTGTGTGTGAGACTGGTTGCATCTCTTTAAGCCTAGGGGAAGTATCCATACAAAAAAAGCTGATCCAACCAGAAAAGAGGTTTCCCAGAGTGACGTTGGGTTTAGAGATTCAGAGGGGGTTGGGGCACAGCGATGTGGATAATATTGAAGAGAGACATGTTTGTTGAGTGTAGTGTGCAGTGTAACTCACTTCACTCTTGTGCAGCTTTGGCTCAATAAATCACTGCTCTAAGCTTTGCAGTTGCGGTGACAATCAGCAAGCTTCTTGTTTTCTGACAGTCCATGAGTATTAACAGTCAGCTTTAGAGCATCTGATACACTATTTCCAGTGATAATAATATTGTGAAATATTATTACTATTTAAAATAAAAATATGATAATTTTTGTGAAAGCAGTTATAGTTTTTTTTTTTCACAGTTTTTGTTAATTAGCTAAAACTTCAAACTGAGAGCATTTATTTAAAATAATTTTGCTGTCAGGCCTGATAAATTTATGATCAACAGGTGTTAATGAATGCCCTTTTGTCATTTTGTCAAAATCATTGTTAACACACCTTTAGAGAGTGTGAAATCTAATCTAGGATTCACAGTTTTAACTCCTTAGCTGTCACAGACATTTTTATACACAGACATTACAGTGCACAATCCAAACTTCAATTTTTATAATTCATGAATTAAAATATTTTACAATATGATTTTGATTCACCATTTCCATGGTAATATGATGTCTGTTTAGACCTTAGACCTTTCCAACAATATACTGTATAGTTTGTCATGATTAGATTCAATATAGTAAAGTAAACTTAGGTGTAAACCTGGAATAGATTATTAATATATATTGATGCAAATGTGATGAGCATTTCAGATTCTACATCTTTTTTAGGTTACCAATCAAATAATTAAATGTGCGACATTTATCATGTGACACCTTATAAATACAGTCAGATGTTCTTTCGTCTATGCTTTTTGGATCTCAAATCATGCTAAAAAATATAAACATCAGGTTTTACGGGGCTTGTATAATGTTTATATGTTTATTTTATTTCATAAAATATTTATAAAACAAATAATTACACATAAAAATTAATTATTATTTTAACAAATAATACAAATAGTATAAATAGTTATGCAGATAAAACGGCTTGATATATGCAAGTTAAATAAATAAATACTTTTTACTATACCTATATTGTATACTGTCATGCAGATAAAATTTGCAATCAAAAAACAACAACTTGCAATACTGTAGTAGCATCTACAGTGGTCTTTGTTCTACAGACCCTAATAAATACTGTAAAATATACACTTTATTGTCAGCGGTAGAAAAGGGAATATTCTACCATTTGTATAAAAGCAAACAGCAGGGGTTGTTGAGTGTTAGTCTGTTAGCTGATTTAAATTCACATGCTGTCTCTCACTGTCCTTATTCTCTGTCTCTGACAGATGAATCCAGTTTGAAGATGAACAGTGTTCGTCACATCCCACAGACGCTGGCCAGTCACTCTCTCGCTCTGAAGGTTAACCGCAGGACAGAGATACATACTGCAGATATGCTCAAACCAGACCCACGAGACACCTTCTACAAGAGTGAGTGTTTCCTACAGTGTACAATGACCATATTGAGGTCATTTATGAGCACTGAGCTTGCAGTTGAAATTCATGCATTCACCTCATCCAACTGATGCTTCCATTGGTGTAATACAATCATGGATATAAAATGTGATATAATGAGATATGTTATACATAATGCAATATGTCATAAATATTTGAAATATTTTTTGCAGCATTCTAGCACTGTTGTGTGTAGTGTATGTAACTGTGGTTGGGAAACAAAATAAACAGCCATCTCTCAGGATAGACAGTGTGGATGGTGTGGTTTGTTTAATTGCTTGTGTGGAAGCTCCGCAGCGCATTGGTAGATCCATATGGTGGTGTAGATATAGGATGTCAGCTTGTTAGGAGCAGCATCACTGAATACATGACAGTCAGGACAGAGATACAAGAGTGATAAATGGAAGCTGTATCTATATCAGCAAACTGATTTTTTTTTTTTTTATTTACACATTTTTAATTTAGATGAATGGAGAATGTTTGTGCTGAGCAGTTATTTGTCAGCTGTCTCGTGAAGAGTTTGGGGATTGTCTCCTATGATGATGTATTATTTGTCCTAGTTCCCATGATAGATCAGTCTAGACTGGAGAATGTTCTGCCGTCTTGTGTCTACTCTCCTACCTACGTGGTGAAGGACTTCCCTATCGCACGCTATCAAGGCCTGCAGTTTGTAAGTAACAATCTGTGTTGATGACAGAATGATGGTCGCTGATGTACTAAATGTGCTAAAATATGCAGTTGATAACTCACTGAAAAAATGCTTTGAGGTTTTCCGTCGTGGATAACTTTATAGTATTTGCCCCAATACTATTTGCCCCAAAAAAAACATATTGTGAAATATTAAAATTTAAAACAATGTTTTCTATTTTAATATATTTTATAACATAGTTTATTTCTGTTATGGCAAAGCTAAACATTTCTTATTAATACTGAAAACAGTTGTGCTGCTCAATATTTCTGTGAAAGCAATTATACATGTCTCTTAATATATATATATATATATATATATATATATATTATTCTTTTATTTATTTATTTATTTTATAATTACTGCTTCAAAAGAAGAGAATTTATTTGAAAGAATTTTGCTATTGCGTCTGATTAATTTATTATGGACAAATATTAAAGTTGATCATAAATTTTTAGTCAATATTTAAATCCTATTTTTAATGATAATTTTGTAGTTTCATTTTATATAATAAGCAGGATATAGATTTTTTTGTTGTTGTTGTTGACCAAGGGGTCTGGCACCATTGGATCAGCACACTTGCGGCCACAATATGGCTTGAAATTATTTTTAAAAAACAAAGCAAATTTGAAAACAAGCTGAAACAGTTGAAAATAACATTTTCATTAAAATCCAGTCTTGCAAAAATGGATAAATGAGAAAAATTAATGATTTCCACTGCCATTAGAATTGCTTAAATTAGTGAATATAATATAATTTTCTAGTTTTGTCAAGCTCTGAAATGCATGTCTTGCTATATGCAAGTAATATAAATGGCTAATAAATAAAAGTAAAAATAAATGGCTGATTACAAATCATGTGATTTTGAATAACATTCAGCTTATTTATTTCTTAATTTTAAAAAAGGTTGAGAACCACTGATGAAGTGTAACTGCTTTCTCTTTTGCAATATTTCTGAGTTTAGAGCAAACATTGCCCTCTTTTGGTCATCACTGTTAAACACAGGTCTGAAGGAGAAATTCTTCTGATTGACTTATTTCTTTCACTTTGGCTTAATATTTAAAAAATACAGGTACCAAATATCTCTACCTAATTTCTCTTATTCTTATGTGTTCTCAACCAGGTCTACCTTTCTTATGTATACCCCAATGACTTCACCAGACTTACTCATATGGAGAAAAAGAACAAATGCTTCTACCGAGAGTCTCCTGTCTACTTAGAAAAGTATAAATCCTAACTGATAGTGAAAAGAAATTAAGCGATGACCAAATAAGTAAATAAAACGATAACCCTGATCCTATTACTCTTTTGACTGATCATGCAGATTTGGCTTCTACAAGTACATGAAGATGGATGAGGACGAGGATGACCAGCCTGTTTTCTTCCCCAAACCTGATGGTCTGTGTTCAGCTGGGATCTTAATAACAGATAAGAATTCAGCAGCTGTTTGCTCTCCTTAAAATCTCACCATCTGTAATGAGCCAAGCGACATATGTGTTCCCAGGGTTCAAAATTAACACAAACCAGACGGCAAAT
Source organism: Enteromius radiatus (assembly GCA_032357445.1). Taxonomy (NCBI): domain Eukaryota; kingdom Metazoa; phylum Chordata; class Actinopteri; order Cypriniformes; family Cyprinidae; genus Enteromius; species Enteromius radiatus. The sequence continues at coordinate 20,577,727 of JAUCMS010000127.1, forward strand.
GTGAATAGAAACGGGCTTTGAGGAGTAAATAAAACAGTTGGCTGCCAACTTTATGAGGATCATTACAGGGTTTAGATTGCACTCTTAGTAAAGTTTGATACAGTTTGATTGTCACTTATGCAAAGATATTTTACAATTTATGGCACAATATAATGTTTCACTTGTTTTATTGGTAAGTTTTTGTTAATGTCTTCTTGAGAAATACCCAGTGTGTCATTATCTTCCCTTTTTGTGTTAGGTGGTCTTATGTACTGTACATACATCAAAAAATAGTACAAAATTAATAAATACAATAATAATGTATTGCACATCAATTCTTCGGCTATTGAGGTGGGATACAGGTTAAGGTGTAAGGGAAGAGTCAACATTGTATAATTAACAGAAATGAATTACAGGTATTAACATATAAGTACAATGTAAAAACCTTATTTTCTTTTTTGGTGGCAACTAGCGTTAAGGTGCAATACTGCCTTCTACTACACAATGCATCAACCAGTTTTAACATAATAGCAATATTTCATTTCAATATTTAATGTATATATATATATATATATATATATATATATAGTCAATGTAAAAGTGAAATTGGCATATGTGGAAAATAGTTAATTTTGAACCTTGTGTGTGCATTTGGACAGCTGCAACATGCTGTGTGTAACAGGCGTGGAGATGATAATCATTAGCTGTAGATTTCCATCAACACTGCAGCAGCCTCGCTGACTCTTTAATCATGTCATTAAGCAATTCTCATTTCAGATTACATGAATTATTTAAAGGGCTTTGGTTTGATGGGACTTGTCTCTTCTGACAGATTTCCTGGAGGAGGAAGAAGGTGTCGACCCAGAGGAGACAATCAATTCCAGCAACCGGCCAGTCAGGAGGACTAGTCCACCCTATCAGACATCAAGAATTACAGCATCCACTGTCTCCTCCAAGCCTGAAAGATTAGACAGGGGTTCAAAGAGCTACATCTTTCAGCGAGGAAGACAGTACGTTCAGTTAAAAGAGCGAGAGGGGAGTACAAGAACGAAAGGGGAAAGGTTTTATAAACACTCTCTGGTGGTGGATGATGAAATGACAGAAATAAGACAGACAAAGGTTAGTGCCGGTGTGTTAGAGCCTCAAAGTGGGTCTCTAAATGAACAGACGGGAGCGAGCGAGGAGCAAGGAGAATCCCAAACACTTATGCTGGTTCAGAGAGGGCGTACTTTAACATGGCTACTGCCTGACCCAGGACTGCCAAACCAGAGTAAACTGACAGAAACTGACAGCCCACCTGTGAAGGGAAGATCCCCCTTCAAGCTTCCTCAGAAGTCCCCTCTCTATGTCTTGACCAATCAGATTTTAGGTCATGCAAGCAAATCTGTGGTTGGGACCAGTGTGGAAAAGGAAACTAATGCCAATAAAATTTACATCACTAGACCCCGTCCTCCAGTAAGCAAACCAAAACCTCCTGTGGAAGTGTTTCCTGGCGTGTTTCTTTATCAATCTAGAAAGAGCAAGAGGCTTGTGGATTTGAGCTCAAAATGGAGGTCCTTAAAAACACAAGCAGCTGCTTCTCTCCCCTGGCAGAACTTCCCCTTAATGGGGCTTAAGACTTCCACCCAATCTGCCCTGTTAAAGCACAGTTATCTTTCCTTGCCTACGGAGCCTGGGCCTCATAAGGGTGACCCTACAGCCTCCATATCAGATCCAGACAGCTTGCCCTCTTCAAGCTCAGAAAGGAGAGACCACCCAGGGTTAAACTCGTCTGAGAACAGCCGGCCTCCAGAGGTGCAGTCAACAAAGGTCTCAGAGATGCCTGAGGAATCGGACATGGCTCCTCCGAGCAGAGGCCTTGAGGAAGGAGAGATGTCAGAGTACAGTTATGAGGACGCTGAAGCAAGGCCACACTTATCAGAGGAGGCCATAAATTGGCAGCGGACCTTCAGCGTGAACCCTGTGGACTTTGAGCTGCTGAGGTCAGACTGGAACGACCTAAGGTGTAATGTCTCGGGGAACCTGCAGCTCGCAGAGAACGAGGTCATTGATGTGATCTCACAGTACATGGAGAGGCTGAATGAGAGGAATGGAGGGTGGGTGAGAACTAAACATTTAAATGAGGATTTATGGATACTTCACCATTTTCTTTTTATATTTTTTAATATCTTAATAATTTATCCAGCATATATATATTCAAATTATGTCCAATTTCTTTCAGAAAACAATAAATGCTGTTTTGATGGATTCTGAGGTGGTGAGACAGATCACTAAAAAAATATATTAAATTATATTATACTATATAAAGTATTACTGCCATTTTGTAAATTGAAAATATTTCAACGACAAATAGAAATGTTATTATTTAGAGGTTAATTTAAAAACTGCATTATGTGCAATTTACATGTTTGCATACATTTTGCAACTTGAGTGTTTATTATAGTTAAAAATAAATAGTATTTAAATTAATATTGTAGCTCTGTTGTTAATTATAACTTTAATGTAAAACGGCTCCCTATAGTTTAGAGCATAAACTGAGCTATATTTTAATCTTTAAGAAAATTCTTAATTAAATAATTCTTTAATTAAATTTTAAAGAAAGTATTCACATACAGTAGACTCAAAAACACAGTCGGAAAAACAGCCTTTTTAATAGTTAAATATAGTAATATAATAATTATAGAGAAGACAGAAAATCCATTTTATGTCTAGACAACTTTACTAATAACATTGATGTTGGAAAAAAATACATACATATTTATATATATATATATATACTGTGCAAAAGTACCACTAGGCCACTAGTATTTTCACAAAAAAAAATGTTTAAGTATTAAACATTAAAGTGTCAGTTGGAAATATCAGTTTATATTTCCAAACATTATTTTTGTCATTAATCGTAATAATGCAGTGAGATTATTGTCTGACAACAGCCAGTGCTCCAGACAGAGATCTGATCTGATCATCATCCAGTCTGTCTGGAATGACATGAAGTAACAGAACAAACTGAGACAGACTCAATCTAGAAGAACTCTAACGTCTCCAAGATGAAGGAAAAAAAACATACCTGCAAAGCTACAGTATGCTGTAAAATGCGGATACTTTCAAAAATAATGCCATAAATAGATTTAATTTATCAATTAACTTTTATTAACTAAATTAAATAAATATTTGCTATTACAGTTTTTGGTAAAACAGCTAACACGATTAATGACAAAAATAATGTTTGGAAATGGAAACTGATACGCTACTACAGAATATAGAGATAACCGTCTCATTTTTTGTTTGTAATACTAGTGGCCTAAGACTTATGCACAGTACTGTATACACACACACACACACACATACTGTATATATATATATATATATATATATATATAGTTAAAAATGAATAAGTAAGACCCCTTTAAATGTGTGTGTGGGTTTTTCCTGCTGAGCCTGCAGCTCAAGTATAGAGCTATCTTTTAATTCTAACCTTGTACTGAGACAGTCTGAACTCCTGCTGGTTAGCAGTGTCTCAGTTGGTCACTTTATGCAGTTTTATCATGGCAAATGGGAAAGCTTTATTAATCCTGACACAACTAGATTAAGCAGGATACATGGAGTTACAGTACGCACTTATATTCATCATGTATATTCCTTATTGTCTCATTTAAATGCAGTCTATTTACAGCAGCTGTTTTCTCTTTTCTCACTGTTTCCTACCTCTCTATCAGGATCTACACTCTAGTCCGTATCATAAATGTAGAGAAGAGGAGAGACTCAGCAAGGGGCAACCGTTACTTGATGGAGCTGTTGTTGATGGAGGGAGGCAAAAGAGTGGTGCGGCTGTCTGACTACATCTATCTGCTGTTGCACCGCAGTCGATATGAGGAGGGGATTGAGAGCAGAGAGGGAACTTTACCCTCATCCCACCATACACCCTACAAAAACCCACAGTCCAGCGGCTCCAGTTCCCAAACACACACCACCCCACCCTGGAGCACCAGCTGGGCCAAACCCCTGCTCTGCCAGCCCACCATGTTAGAATGGAGACATGATGTGATGGTACACTTTGTAGTACCAGGTACACTAATATATACTAATATGAGTTCCTGTTCATGCATATTTAACCAAGCAATACAAATAAGTGTACACGAATGTATGGGTTGTGTTTATGGAGTTGTCTTCTCTGACAGTAAAGAACCAGGCTCGCTGGGTGCAGCAGTTTATTTCAGATATGGAGGTCCTGCACCGTGAGACCAAGGATGAGAATTTCAGCGTGATCATTGTAGACTTCCAAAGCGATGACATGGATGTGGAGCAGGCACTGAAGGAGAGCACTGTACCCAGGTGAGTACTGAGTTCTTGTGTCTTTCCACTTTTGGCTAAGCACCCGCAGAGCAGAGTCCCTGCACAGATCTTCACATGAAGATTCTTCACACGAGAATCTCACATATTTTTTTGGGCTCACATATTGTTTGTACCTGAGAAAAAACTATCTTTTCCTCTGTTTGTTTTTGCCTCTGTGTGTGTAGGTATGAGTATCTGAGACGTGAAGGGAACTTCGAGAGATCGTCTGGTTTACAGATGGGTGTAGACACCATAGAGGTGAGAGGAGATTTCATACAGGCCTCTTCTATTGCAAATATGTAAGATACCTGGGGTGATCAGTATTTAGGAACAATATTTGATAGTTTATTTTGAATGGAAAACAATACACATTTATAGAGCTCTCTTTTTGGATGCTTGTCTAGAAGATGGTTTTCTTTTTTTTACATTTCAAAATTGACAATTAATTCAAAACATAACTGTAATTTTAAGAAGTAATATATTTACATTTTTTCACAAGAAAGTTGCACAGAGCAACACTGGTGATGGTGTTACATCATTTCCAGGACAGTCACAGCATAGTGTTCCTGTGTGACCTGCATATCCACTTCCCTCATAATATCCTGGAGACTGTTAGGAAGCACTGTGTAGAAGGCAGACTGGCCTTCGCACCCATCGTCATGCGGCTGGACTGTGGGAGCTCACCTCTGGAGCCTGATGGTAAAACATATACACAAACACTTTTAGAGACAGCTGCTAAGTACATACAAACATATGTTTAAACGCCAGTTGTGCATAATGTGTCCGATTCTATTTCTTGCATATCCTGTTTGTTTTAAACAGAGTCATATTGCTGTTTACACATAGACCCGATTTCATAGACAGGGCTTAACCTAAAACAAAATTAGACAATAATTCAATTAGTAATTTTTTTTTATAAACATGCCTTAGAAAAAAGCATTACTGGTGTGCATTTTAAGACAAAACAAAAGCACTGACGTGTTTTAAGATGGCTTAAGCCTTGTCTGTGAAACCAGGGGAAAATGTCTATCAGTTTGTTACTTTTTTATTTTAATGGAGCTTGGTGAATAAATAATAGTAAACATTTTTTTACAAAAAAATAAGTTCATGGTAATTTGAAACGTTTGAAAAGAAGTGTATGTGTAGATTAACTGTTTAGTTATTCACTGAAATAAATATAAAAATCTCCACATTTGATTTATTCACCAGTTGTATTTTACCAGAAGCAAGATTGATATGTGATATGAGAAGAATGAGCAGCTTGATTGTTTGAAAAAGGTTACATCAGAATGCAATTGGTTATTTATACAGAGAGACTAATTTAATTTATTTTCTTATTTGCCTTTGTCAGACACATTTTAGTCGAAACAAATATGCATATTTATTCTGATTGGTCAATATATTGTATGCATCAGTCTGTCTGCCTCCTCTGGCATTTTGGAAGTGATTTCCCTTGCTTAGGATACTGCACATGAATTAACAAACAAAATTGTTTTATGCATCTAGGTTATGCACACTGCCATGAAATTCATCAGAATTGTTTTTGCTAAATCTGTATAGAATGCAGTCTGGCAGAGCTCCGCTGTTTGTGTACATTTGTCAGATTTACATTTATTTTCTCATGCAGGCTTTTGGGAAGTGAATGGCTTCGGCTTGTTCGGAATTTATAAGTCTGATTTTGATAAAATCGGTGGGATGAACACAGAGGAGTTTAAAGACCGCTGGGGAGGAGAGGACTGGGAGCTGCTGGACAGGTAATTAATTCACCTGCAAATGGCAGTTAGTTCTGATAACACTGTATGATAATGTTCCATTACATAACATTATCCTATGCAAGACTATGTGGCTTAACTACAAAAATGTGGAATTTAATAATTAACCTATCAAGTCTTTGTTCCAGTGTTGGTGTAACTATTGTGTTTTGCCTCTCTTCTTCCTCTGTCACATCATCTCTCAGGGTTCTGCAAAACGGACTAGAGGTAGAAAGACTGCGACTGAGGAACTTTTACCACTATTTCCACTCCAAACGGGGCATGTGGAACATTCCTATTAAAAGACCATCTCAAGGATAACAGAGGAGCACAGAGGACCCTGCTGTTGTTTTTGGCTGGCTTAGTGTGTGTGGTGGCCATTTCTGCCCCAGTCGATTCTCAGGGGACCAAGGGCCTGCCACACTGTGTTTGATGTGAGCACTGGTGTTTGATGAACAAGATTCTTTAAGGGCTTTGCCAAGTTCATTCAACTTAATGGGTAAAATATGAATCTATGAAGAAACCAGGAGAACTCTGAGAGTGGATAATTGAAGGCACATGCACAAGAGACATTTTAAAATGCTTCTTTGCCAATCTTAAGATTTAAAAATTATGTGAAGAGAGGGGGGTTATCCAGTATTCTGCAGATTGTCTCTTTATTTAATGAGTAGTTTAAAATAGCAGAAGTTTATTCAAAATACTTACAATAGAGGGTACTAAATTATAAAGAGTGTTAGACCTACACAGTTATACAGACAAGTTTTGATGAAGGGATAATTTCTGTGAAATTGTTTGTAGAGGATTTAGGTATGTACTTTTCCCTGTTAAAATTTCTTATTCTGAAGAATAAATAAAGTTCATTAAAATGATTCTTGTTCAGCATAATCCTTCTACTAACCACCACATGAGGGCATTACACTTCCATCTAAGGAATATGTCACCTCGTTAGAATTAGTATACCATCCTCGGGCTCATGCATATCCCAATACTAATCGAGATCATTCAAACAAGGTTTTTTTTTTTGTTTTGTTTTTTACATTTATTATTTGTAATACAATTATTATTTATTTTTATAAAATAAAATGTATTTATTTAATACTTAGTTCAGTCGTATCAATTGTAATATAGACTAGTGGTAGACTGTTTAGGATTAAAAAGAAGTTGACCGAAGTCTTTTAAACCATTTTCTCTGCACTGTCCTGCGCGAGCGTTGCATGTGTCTGATTGGCTGAGCGAAAGTTGTGCGCTGATTGGACGAAACTTTTAGCTGTCAAAAGTTTCTCTGATCAGCGTGGGTCATACGGCACTGGATTGCCCATGAGCGCAGACTTTTAAACCAAGAGCTGTGCTTAACGATGGCCGTGCGTTAACTTTAGTCAAGGTGTTTGTCTTTGCGCTACGTCTTTACTAACCACAGAAGACGCGTCCACCTTCTGTTAAGTTCTATATATTGGAAAACGTGGAACAAATCTCTCCACTTACAGAAAAAAAAGAAAGTATGGCAGCCTTGAGCAATGCTACTATGAAGACTTTGGAGGATTTGACCCTGGACTCCGGATATGGAGCCGGTGATTCTTACAGATCTCTCAGCTTGTCCTCCTCCAAGTCCAACTCACAGGCGCTCATCAGCTCTCCACAGCGAGGAAACTGGTGGAGTTACACGGATTCCATGTACAGCAGAAACAATAGCTGGGACACAGTGAACACAGTGCTTCCCGAAGACCCAGAGGACATCTTCTCCAAATGTCCGAGGTTACCAGAGTTAGAAGAGTTCCCTTGGACAGATGAGGAGATCGATGTTGTCCTGCGTAAAGTTGCTGGAAAGGGACTGTCTTTCACTCCAGAGAGCGTCAGGAGTCTGTCACTTCTTATGCGCAGAGCTCTGTTGCGGATCTCCAGAGAGGCGCAGCGGTTGAGCGTCGTACACTGCAGGTGCACGCGGTTCGAGGTGCAGAGCGCGATGAGACTGGTCATGAGCTGGGCGCTGGCAGAAAGCTGCGTCTCGGCCGCGGTCAGAGCCATCTCGCTGTACAGCATGAGCGCCGGAGAGGTCCTGCGCAAGAGCAAGTCCTCCCGCTGCACCCTTAGTCTGTCTGTCGGACGCTTTTTCCGCTGGATGGTGGACACTCGCATCTCGGTGCGCATTCACGAGTACGCGGCCATCTGTTTGACCGCTTGTGTTGAAAATCTAGTGGAGGAGATCGGGCTCCGTGTGCTGGCGGCGCAGAGCGGGATCAGCACCTCTCCAGTGACCCCTGAGGCGCTGGAGGCTGTCGTCAGCAATGACGCGGAGATATTCGGTCTTGTTCAAAACTATGAACATCTCATCTGCGGGAAGAACGCCAATGGTAAGACACTAATAAATAGAATATAAGAGTAGTTAACATTTTACAGTGTGTACATGGTACAAGTTTGTAGCACTAAACCCGGAAGGAAAGTGGCATTTTCGGTTCTTCCGGTAATTTCCTATGATGGTCATGGATTTAGGGCCTGTGGTTCGTTTTATTTAACATTAATATGCGCAGGTATACCAATATATATATATATATATATATATATAACATTATATAATAATAATACAATATAAATGAGTTCATGTGACTTAAGAACCATTGTAGTTTTTATTGAGTGCCTTCAAAATCAATGTTTCACACAACTGTATCAGTTGACCAATACATTTTCACTGTTGCACTTTTAGTTTCTTATTCTATTAAAAACTTACATTTGTAGTGTAACATGATCTCTGTATGTAAAATGTATTCATTATTATTTTGTATACAGAGATAAATGTCTGACTTGAATAGATTCTTTGAAGGGCACCTTGATCTTGATCTCGGTGAAAATACTAATTATCCTTTCCACTTTCATCTCGTCTCAGAGAGGGATGTCAGCTCTGTATAATTATGCACAAACAAATGTCAGAAATTCAAGTCTCCCCACAAGTCTGATCATTATGCATGACAACTCGAGGATCAGTGATGCTTTGCCTTTGGTGTATCATACAATGAACTGGTTGGGCAAATACAAGAAAAATATATTTAATATATTAATATTAATATATCTGTTGGCACAAGCAGATAAGCTCATTAAACCTGTGCATCCGTAATTTTGTTGCAGAATGTCACAAGTAATACTGATTAAATTACAGATAAGCATTTAATGATTCAGCTTTGATGTGTTATTTTTGTTACCTGTCTGTAATTGTTTTCTTAATTCGACAGTACCAGAACTTAAAGATTAAGTTGTAGGTTGCACATTATAAATAATGTCTATCTGTGGCTTTGCATCCCAACACGCATTTTCAGAAGTGCACAAAAAGCCCATTGTTCTGCTCTAAGCCGGGCAAACTGTGGAAAATAAGCAGAAACAAGTGAGAGAGGCCAGAATGAGAAGAATAGAAAGCCATCACACACTCTCCCTCTGGTTTAAATCAGTCTGGTGATCGTCTCTGTGACAAGGCAGCCTGTACAAAACTGGTCTGCTTGGCACTGTGCTGAAAGAACGTCTTTTCTGGACAAGAGCGGAAATGATGTTTTCATTTTCATGCCTTTCAGGAAGAAAAGTAAGAGTTTATTGACATCTCATGGGATTGAAATAGAATCCATCAAGCTGCTGTAATGCTAACAGCAGCACACAAACTATGCTACACTTTGTACATCTCAATGTGGTAGCTATTAACATCTTGCTGCCTGTGGTTTTTACTTTACACCCTACATTCTTAATAATGCAGCTTCTTTATTCCAATATAGGGTTCTATGAAGTACCTTTCACATCCATGGGAGCTATCCATTGCAAAAAGGTTCTTTATATTAAGTTCTTAATTCCATGAATATAATTAATAATTCTTTAGGGGATCCCAAAATGGTTCTTCAATGGCTTTACTTTTGTTTTTAAGAGTGTAAGTATAGTTCAGAGACCCCTTTTGGAGGCATACGTAGGCTCCTAGAAATGCATTAATCCAATTCACATGTACACACTCAGTGTGATTGATGTGACAGTGCACTCGTGCTCAATCACCCGTAGATGGTAAAGTTGTTTTGTACACTTATGCTGAGACACCGCTGACCTGTGTGATTCTTAAGCTTAGAAACGCAGCAGTCACATGCACACAGAGTGAAGTATGTTGTATATAATATTATTTGCATACAAGTATTGGTGTATCAATTTCAAATTTCATTCATCCAGGAAATCTGACATTTGAGAAGCAGAAATAGTAGTTTTTATTTAGAGAGAGCAAGAAAAGACTGAAGGCTGTTATATAGGCTTTCATGTCAAACGCTTGTGCTGAGCAGAACCACATCTGGAACTGTTTAGTGCTGCACAGCTTAAATGACAGAAAATGGCCATTTTCTTTTGTGTAAGCTGCTGTGGTCTTGTTCTTTGGTCTCTATGCAGTCCACACAGACTGCCTTGGGCAAATGGCATTAGAAGTCTGAATTATGATCAACTAATTTTGTATACACAAAACATCACTTCTTGAAATGTATTTGTTTATTCTGTATATTATTAAGTCGCCATATCTAAGTGTTTGTTGGGATTTTATGAACTTAAAAAAAGAAAAGAAAACTGTGCTGTGGCAAGCCATAGAGAAAATCAAAGCTGAAAATATTTACAACCCTGCAGTGGCTGGCAGGGGGTAATTTTTAAAAACAAACATCTCTTCAGAATGAGAGAGCACAGGCTTGGAAAATGTTGCATAAATTGCCACAAAATGTGTTTATGTCTATTAGTTCTTCCTTCCACTTACAGCTTTAGTTTACTAAAATAACCATTTATCAGTTTTCGCTAGTAGTTGATCATTTTATCCCTATCATTTTAGGCGTAGGTCAACTGCAGTTACAGACGAGCCTTCACAATAAACAAGCTAATAATGGCTATTATGACTCAACCATGCAAGATGTCTGGAAGGAAAGCGATAGGCCCTTGAATAAATAGTCTGATTTAATTGAGGTCTCCACTTGGCTTTAATGATGGACAGGACGTTAAAGAGCCGGTCAAATGAGGGGATGCAGGTGAGACACAGTTCACATCAGATTGGCTCTGTGCAGCGTGAGAGCAGTCCCACAGAATGGGGTGTTGAGTTTTGGTCTGTGTGTGGAGCCTTGTAATCATCATTGGTTAATTATCCTCATAAAACTTTCCACCCACACAGCCCAGTTTCTTTGAGCTTGACTACAAACCGCAGAAATTAGAGCATTTCCCAGCCATGGTCATTTAAAACTCAAGTGCGTTTAAAAGGCAGAACTTTTTTCTCAAGTAAGATTATTCACTCTACTTTACTGAGATTTTTTAGGATGTACAGAAGCTGCTACAGAAAAGCTAGTATTTCACACGAGACCTCTGTTCTGTGTTTGCACATGTAGCCTTTGAGTGCTATTATAAACATCATCATGAGGGTCTCACTTGGACCCTCAAGCACCTAGAGTGGACAAATGCTTTCTATAAGGAGAGGAGAAGGTGCCTTCCTAGAGCATGCAATGACAGCTGCTCTGTGTGTGAGCTGACCTTCCTCAACTCCTCAGCATGCCTGCCTGGATCATTAGCATCTGTTCCAAAGAGGTGTTAGTCTAAATGCAGGGTGGCCATGGAAGTTGCACAGAATTGACTTCAGATTCATCAATATTCAGGCAAATTTCCATAGCTGACTTCTATTAGACTTTTAAGGGAAAGTCCACCCCATAATTTACTCATGTCATTCCAAACCTGTATATGACTTCATTTTTAAGAAGATATTTTGAAGAACGCAGGTAACCAAACCATTTTGATCACCATTGACTTCCATTATATGTACATACAATGAGACATTTCTCAAAATCACAGCCTTATTGTTCATAACTGTTTTAAATTGCTTTTGTGAATGTTTTTGATTTCATTCACACATTTTGAGTTAAGGGATGGATGCTTGCTTTTTTAAACCTAAAATTTGTTCTTTTTTCTATAAATTACTTCACCTTACATCATCCCCTCATAAAATGTGTTTTGATAGATCTGGCTGGTCAAAATATGTGATTATTGTTTCTATAAAAGAAACAAAGTCATACAGGTTTAGAACAACAACATAACTGTAAATAAGTGACAACAATATTCAATTTTAGGTGAACTATCCCTTTAGCTCTGATCAGATTTGCACCATGTGATGTTTCACGGGTAAAGAGGAGAAACACTTGCGGTTTGATTTACATCAAACAAGATCTAAATGTTTGTAGGAATGTAGCATTTTATGATACAACGTAAAACATTTTATGGGCTGTTTCATTGTTTTGTTACTACAAGCATTGAATGACTTATGCTCACGTAAAGAGCATTCACAACTGAAAGAAACTGTTCCCTTTAGCACCTCATTAAACCAAATATATGTGCAAGAGTAAAGATTTTACACATTGCTGATGTTCCTTGGAGCTTTTCATAAAGCACAGAAAAAGTGCTTACATGAATAAGTATACACTGGGGGACACCATAGCTCCTGACAGCCCATAAAAATCACTGCTAATCAGTCACGCTAAGAATACAATGAGTTATTCTACACCTCTTTGTTCCAACATTAACTGTTAAAGTAGGTGTCAAAAATGACTTTAACCTCTTCAAAGGGATTATTATCTTATGTATAGCTACGGTGGATATAATGTTGTTAACTGTGATCTTTTATGAATTGAGTGTGATGTAATCAACACCTTGTTTAAAAGTTATTTCAAAGGGTTTATAGAGGATAATGAAGCATCCACATTGTGCTTCTTGAGTGATGGGTGTTGATTCTTTACCACAGACTGCAACTTAATCAAGTGTGTGTCATCACAGGAATTACACAGTGATTTATTTAGCCGTGTCTGTTTGCCTTGAGTCTTGACACCCATCATGTTTTATGGATTAGCTCTGCATGATTAATGTTATAATGCCGTCTCTCCTCAACATATCCCATACTTACCAAACCCTCCAACTTTGATTAATATTACAGTCTGACAAGCTAAATTGCATTAAAATCCTACTCAGCGATAACCCTGTTAGTCTGTGAAGCCCAGTGAATAGTCTGTAAGTAATTAATCTATCATCAGAAAGAGATTGTGTCCTCCGTTCAACCCCCAGATCAGGAAATCCACTTTATAGCCATGACATGTTTTGAAGAACTGCTACAAAAATACTTTGCAATTGAAATTACTGCCTCGGTGGAAACTGGCTCGGGGGTTTATGGGTGAGAGAAGCGGGCAGATGGAGATCCTGTGTATCGCTGAGTTACTGTAGCTCTGCTTTTTCCATCTTTCACAGGAATGAGGCTACAGAGGGAATTCTTGGCTTTAGATTGTAGCTCTTACACAGGCCGCTCTGATACAGACCAGGCTGTCAAACTGTTTTAGTTATGGCTTGAGGTGGCAAGTGGTGTCAAAAGGCTAAAGTGAGAGGCTGTGATGAGCGACCTGTCTGTCAGTCACAGAGATCCTCCATAAATGGGTGATGCTACAGTACTTCAGTTAGTGGAGCTTTTTTATCTCTAAAGATAAACCTCGAAATAGCTGGGATTTACAACAGTGGGGAGACACTTAATATTCATGAGTATAATACTGGCACTGCAAGACACCGTTGTCTTCTGTAGTGCAGTTTGATTCATAATTGATGAATTTTGAAATATCAAAACTGTTATTGAACAGAATAAATCAACATTAAACTGATTTGAGCTGAATAACAGCACACTT
>JAUCMS010000127.1:20591573-20616606 GCA_032357445.1 Enteromius radiatus
AATTTTGAAATATCAAAACTGTTATTGAACAGAATAAATCAACATTAAACTGATTTGAGCTGAATAACAGCACACTTAATTTAAACTTTACAGTTATCAATCACATGATTGTCTTTTTAGAAACAATTTACAGCAAAATTTGAATTAGTCTCATATTCACAAAAAAGGTTTGGCTCATTGGCTCTGTTATTTTCCAATTTTTACCATAAAAGCTGCTTTGAAACAATCTGTATTGTATAAAGCACTAAAGGTGACTTGACTCAGTAATAATTTAATACATTTGCTTTACCAGGAAACCTTTTGTTTTTTAAGCATTTGCACTTATTTTATTTTAAATCATTTGGTATATTTATGTAATTTTTCAAAGGTTTTATAATTGTAACTTTAGAACAGAGTAACACTTTAGTATAGGGACCTATTCTTACTATTAACTAGTTGCTTATTAGCATGCCTATTATGAACATATTGGTTGTTCATTAGTACTTATGAAGCACAAATTATGCATGACCATATTCATTATCTGTACCTAAACTTAATAATTACCTTACTAACTATTAATTACAAGCAAATTATTAGTCTATTGAGGCAACAGTTTGGACTTAATAGTAAACCGTAAAGGGCAAACACAATTTTTTTGTTGTTGTTGTTTTTGTCAAAAGTGTCCCTTAATTGAAAAGTCATCCTCACATTCTTTGAAGCTGACCTGAATAAGTGATATTTTGGCAGTAGGATGCCAGTAAAACTCATTTGATTATGTGAACACCTGGAGTAGCGGCACCATGCCAAGATCTGCATGATGTTTAACTTTATCATTATGAAGACTGTTAAACTCCAGGAGCCTCTCATTCACAGAGGTTCTAGAGGGTTCTATTCCTCTCAGGTTTCTGTTGTCACAGTAGGAGAGCCATCTACTTTATGAGCCACCCACTGTTTCAATTATATTCTTGAGTTCATTCTCTTTTCACTGGATTTATCATAAACATTAAATGAAATATTGCAATAAAAGTTGCATGATGGGAATCTATTGGATTTATGACTTTCAAACTCTTTTATTAGGTGAAAACAGCAAAGCAAAGAAAGTAGGCCAAGCTTGTGAAGAAGTAAATTTTTTGACCTTGTATTTCCCTGTTGACTTGATTTGTAAAAGCAAAGCTCTTCCACTGAGTTGGGGGTTGTGTCTCAAATCAGTAGCAGAACGGGATGCAGGAAGTTGTTATTATCATCACTCTGTGGTCTGGCCTCTGGCAGAAATGGTCCGTGTGCACGGTCACACACAACTAACTGGGCAACTCCCGTTTACCACTTAGAGATAGCAGTCAGCGCTCCACGTCTTCAATCAACAAGCACTTCCAGTACAGCACCTATAACACAAGGGCCGATTGACTGGCTCTTCTGCACACTTGTGCCATTGTGCCCTGAGTAGAATGGTGGTGTTGTGGGAGTGTGTGACAGAGTGACTGGAGCACTGTTTTCACACCGTATTACCTGAGCCAAATCAGGCAAGCAAAATAGGTTGATCACTCATATTTAAGCAAATTAGTGTGCAATTGAAAGGTTTCTTTCAGCAGTTTCTTAAGGGATTTGTTCTCTGTTGGAGAACACTTTTGAATGAAAGAACCGGCCAGATATTGAGCACATCAAACTGATAATAAATCTTAATGTGAAATGGTGTTAAAGTCAAAGTTAGCAGAGCATTGGAATAAAGCAAATTGTTCTTTTATTTGATTTATTTTTAATTTATTGGAATTAACACCTATTTTTAGGTTTAGGTTAGGTTTTCTGTCATTTAAAATAAAAGTAATTTACCTGTTAGATGTCAAGTGAATATCCATAAATGATAACAAAGAATTTAAAAATGGATTCCAATTTATTTTTATTGGTCATTTATTGGTTTACTGTGCATAGCATGACAAGAATTTATATTTAATAATAAAACTAAAATAATAAAAAAAACATTGCTTAAATCCTTTATTTATAATGCATTATAAAAGTTGTTTTAATGCATTATGTCTTGTAATGTACCGTATAACGCATCTCATGAATTATTGTAACCACAGTTAATACATCATAACACTAATCATAAAGATATAATGTATTACAACCACACATTATGAGTAATTATAATGCATTATACTGTACCCTTTATTAATATATTTATAATTCATAATACATAAAATCTTTAAGACAAGTTTTACCAAAAATTGTTAACAATTACTTTTTACATTTTTGATTACTTAAATTGAGTAATGTGCTTATATTTTTATTTCTTAGGTCCAAAATTGTCTCAAAAGCTCAAAACTGTTGAGAATTTTTGTAATAGACATCCAAAAGTCTGGCACCTTGAAAAGAAGCCAGTTTTAGCTCTAAAAATCAATAGTAGATGTCTCTGATAGAGGTTTGAAAAAACGTACCGTATCATTTGGCAGACATCTTTCTGGTTGTATGATGTTTTCTACAGTGCACACATGAACACTTCAGTAGAGGTCCATTATATACCCTACCAGGTACACTTGGATTCCCTTCAGCAAATCTTGCTTCTATATGCTCATCTCATTTCAAGAGTATTTTCTGCCACATCTCCCAGAGCTTCTGTCTTTCATTTGAAGAGTAACTTTAGGTCAGGCCTTTGACACTCATATGGATTTCCCAGTCTCCCATCAGCGGTGTGCGTGAGCTCAATTTCTCTCCACATAATGGCAGTGCACACACATTCCCCTCTTCCTCGGTCTGCAATGATGGTAGCAGATGAGAGCGAGTGTGTGTGTGTGTGTGTCTGTGTGAGCGTGCGGCTTCTTATGACGCATGTCATGGCCTGATGGCTGCCAGTATAGACACGGCTAGCTGTGGGAAAGCGCACGGGTGTGTCCTGGATAGAGGGGTTTGGGTCTGTAGGTCCACAGCCTGACCAGCTGCATCACACACCCTGCGGCTCATATACAAACCCATCTGGCTGCAGAGCCCAGACCCGCGAACCTGCTTTAGATTCTATAAAGACATATTTATGTATTTTCAGCTGCACTGTATTAGCTAATAATATGATCTGTAGCACATGTGAAATGACCTCATCTAGTCCAGACTGCCTCAGTTCAGGGCATATTCATATGTGGTTATAAAGTACTATATATGTGCAAAACTGCTTTTTTAAAGATATTTTGAACATCAGATTCTGTTCATGAAGCACCGTTTGCTTTGATGATCACTCTTTTGTGTTTCAGTCGTAGCGCACAAAGCTGACAATCTGCTGCTTTAGCAAAAACAACACATTGGCAGCGGTCGAGCGAGGCCATGGTTCACTCGACTTTACAATGAGTTTGTTCACCCAAATATTGTAGCTGTAAGAGAAATACATTTCAATAACAATGATGTTATAAATATGGCCCCAATAAATCAGGTGTTCAACATCTGGAGAGATATTTTGAGTCATCGTGGCACAGATGAATGTGTGTACTGTACCTCATGAATGGTTTATCGTTTAACTTGATGAAGAAAACAAATCCACACACGAATCCCTCATTTGATCCCCTTCTGATACCCACTGAAAGAGCGATCCAGGGGTAAGGCATGGATTTCAAATCAAATAAAAAAAAAAAACACATCCTGCATTGATAAATCAGCTGCCAAACATATGATCTGCTCATTATTTTTACTAACTATCATTTTGCACTTTTTTTGAAAGCTTGGCAAGCTTTCAGTTCTGCATTCCAGATTAAACAGATAACATTGTGGGGGATTAGCGTATTCTTTATGAATTATACTTATGCTTTGGTGAGAACAGATCACCCTTCTTTTGAGAGCCATGTATTTCCAATGGCAATATGTGCCAGACACAGCTCATGGTTATTGTACATTATAATTAATAATACATTTACAAAAGTGCAATTTACATTTAAAAGTGGAATCGACACTTAGAGACATTTAGAAAAGCAATAAGACAAAGCATAAATATTGAGCAAGGAAGACAAGTCAGGAGAAAGAGCTCTGTTCTGAGCAAAGGAAATGATGACTTACAACACTTCCTCCTTTTATATCTGTCAGAGACACATATTGTATATGGGAGCGATTGTCTTCTCCCATCCCACACATAATTATTAGAGTTGCACAACACTGACGCAAGAGTCCAGGTTTGGAGGCATGATAATAAACATAGAATTTTTATAAGATTAAATGGTGCTTTGAATTCTAAGGATTTAATCTCACTGAAAATGTGTTTTTATGACTAGGTGAGCTATCCCTGCCTGCTCATTTCAGCCCGTATACTGAGGGCCCGGACTCAGCGGTGGAGAGCAGAGAGAATGCCTACGCACAGCTGGAGCTCAGGACGCTGGAGCAGGCCCTGCTGGCCACCTGTGTGGGCAGCCTCTCTGAACTCAGTAAGTTACAAGCCTTTCAATTCATATTCAGCTCTTTTAGGAGGTCTGTGACAATGTTTTGCATATTATTAAGTGTTTTCAAAAAACACTTAGATTTTTGTTGCCACATGGATGACATCATGTGAAATTAGCAATTCTGGTTCCGGTAACTCCAGGGTTCATAAAATCCCTTCATTTCATGTTAACAGCTAAACTGTTTGCCTGAGTATTATGTTTTAGATTCACCAACTCATAACAGTCTATAGTTCTGAAATCAGACTGTACTGGTCATGCTATATTTTTGTTAATTCACTAAAAAGAACTGTTTCATAAGAATCATTGACTTGTGTAATAACACTTTTTTTTTTTTTTTTTTAAATCTAGCCTTTATGATGAAACTATAAGCAATAACTTAAAATCTTCTTGATTTTTTTTATTAATAAATGATTAAAAGTATAGCTCATCCCCAAAACATAAAAATTCTATCATCATTTATATATAAGACTTGCACTCATATTTGAAACACAAATAGAGATATTCTTAATGAAGCCCAGCAGATTTCTGTCTCTCGACTGAAAGTCTACAGAACAAAACTTTGATGCTTCAAAAAGTTCATTGTTAATGTAATCCATCTGAGCTGAGCAGTTCAAGCCTAAACTTGGATTCACCTTTTGGATTCATACGGATTACTTGTGCATTGACTGGTTGCACTTCATTTTGATGGTCCATAGACATTATAACTATAAGTAATTTTGTTACTACAGTGCATGGCAACTACATGTCAGCGAATTCTCATTAATTTGCAACTATATGTCTATAGTTAGGGTAGGTTTGACATATGCATGTCAAAGTCAGTATGTTGTATGTTGTAAACCCATCAAAATAAAGTGTTAAAAGATATTAAGCGGACTATCAGTCTAGTAAAAGACAGCAGTTCTCTCTAAGAATTAGGTCACCCGTAAGGCACTTTTCACCTCCTTGCTAAAACTTTTATTTTATAAACACTGTTGTTGTAAATTTTTTATTTCAGTGTATTCCTGTTCCATGAAATGCTATTTTTGTATGAATGTTTGTACATGGTAAGACAGAGAGAGAGACATCTGTAGATTTTAAGTGCCGGTCTTTTAACAGCTCGACATTGCAGGCCGGCCCAGGGGCGGGTGAGTGCCTGAGCTGTGGGCAGTTTGTTTACACAGCAGACCGCAGTTCAGGATGAGGCAGGGGGGCCGCTGCTTGCATTCACCAGAGAGGGAACACACTCTCCCTTAGGGGACCAGCAACACTTCTGCAGTTGTTTTGCTGCTACAAGAGCACCTTCTGTTTGGGTCAAAGGAGTAAAAAGCACCTTCTTTATGCTTTATGATTGCAGACACTCAAGCAATCGTAAAGCAGCCCTTGTTTAACAACTAAGGAGCACAAGTGTGCATTAAGGACCATGTAGACCTTACTTGATTGATTGCTTAGATTGTTTCCCACATCTTTCTTTCTTTCATTCACATATTAGCTGTTATTTAAAGATCATCCACCAATAAGTGCAAAAGCAGTGAATTTCCATTCAAGGATGAAATGATGTATCTCCGCTGCCACTGTGTTCTTTCAGTCACATTTCTTTCCTCCATGATGCTTTTCACATATGGAGGACAGTGTCCACTGCTCTTACTGTAGCCTTCTCTGACTTTAAGGAGTAAGTCTTTGGCCTGTCCTCATCATATCTTTTCTCTTCCTTCTGGGAACAGCTTGTGTCTGGATTTCTGCATCGAGAGGCAAAAACAGAAGATTTAAAGCCCCTCTGAGTAATTTAGAATAAAGCTCTTAGATGTTTGGGTTTATCCGAATCATCTTCCATTTCCACATTTGGACATAAAACAGATGGGTCTGAAGATATATTTTGCTGTGTTGAAATATGCTTTGTGTTGTGTGTTGTCAGCACTTTAAAAGAAAATGACACAATTGTGCTTGGCTGCACAGCTACTGTCTTTAGTTTATGGGGTTGAACTGGAAACACAGATGGCTTTTCTATATCATCTCAGATTTTGGCGTTTGTCTGCTTTCAGAACTAAAGGCATTTATTGCAGTTTATTTGAATTCCATTATTTTTATGCAGGCTATTTTTACTTATTTGTGTCTTGAAAGAGAGCATTTGACAATAATCTAGATATATGTGTGATAATATGTTTTATGATATATTTTATATCATTCGTGATTTAAATGTGTGTGTACTGTATGTGTCCTCCAGGTGACTTGGTCTCACGTGCAATGCACCATATGCAGCGTTTAGTTTCAGCAAGTCCCAGTCTTAGTCCTGGACGTCCTTTCTGCCTGCAGCCCATCTCCTGGTCTCCAGATGCTCTTCACACACTATATTACTACCTACGCAGTCCACAGATGGAGTCACTGGAGAACCCCAACCTTGAGCCACCCAGGATAGTCCTTAGCAAAGAAAGGTGCTGTTATTTGCATGTTAAGATGTTTTTGTTTTCGGTGGTGTTCTATCAGTAGTGATATTTTCTTTGAAATAAACTTTTTGTCCCCTATAGATTATAGACATTTTTTTGAATTTAATTTAAGCCTGTTCAGGTAAGATGAGGTGACATTTCTCTGTGTGGAAACCTTGCTCTGCATTCATGTCAGATAATGAATACTAATGTTTTTAGCAGGTGGACAGTTATGGTTATGAGCAGGCTTCACAATCACTGGCGCAGATACTTGAGAAGAAGAAAAGCGTAGAGGATTCGTTCTGTAATATCACACTGATTTGAATTCCAGCAACACGGCATGTCTGTTGAAGACGGCAGATGCTGTTATACAAATTGTGATTAAGAATGAAGTGCCAGGCTTGTTTGTGGTAATGAAAGGCAGGATTGAAAGAGGCTGTGGCGAGCCAAATCCAGCAGCCTTTGTAATTACTGTCCTCATTTCTCTCTGATCCAGTTTTATGCCACTTTTGATCTGCCCTGACCTTTGATGGATTGAAGTGTGTTTGCGTGTGTGGATTCTGGCAAGGAGAAAGTGAGAGATGTTGGTAAATAACTGAATAATGCTACTTTCTCAGGCCTTTTCCTCTTCTTCCTCCTCTGATGGAGTGGATGCGAGTTGCTATGGTCCATGCGGAGCATCGCCGGAGCCTGTTAGTGGACAGTGATGATGTGAGACAGACTGCCCGACAGCTACTTCCTGGACTGGACTGTGAACCTCGACAGCTCAAGTAAGAAGTTCCTGGAGCTCAGTACTGATAAATATTACTTTGGATAAAAGCATTCGCTTAATGCATATTGTAACTGTAAATGAAGAAAAATAAGAAAATATATTGCAGCAACATGTCCAATTTCAGCAACATGTCCCAGTATTTTATCTATTAACTTTTTACTTTCGGAATATTTTGCCAAATATTTTTTGTGTTTTAATGTGATAGCTCTAAATTCACTCTCTCCTTTTCGATTTCTCAGGCCAGAGTGTTGTTTCACCTCCTTTAAGCGTCTAGATTCAAAGGCTGCCGCAGACAAGTTTAATCTGGATCTTGGCTTCCGCATGCTTAACTGTGGCCGCACGGATCTGATTGGCCAGGCTATCCAGCTTCTGGGCCCAGATGGGGTGAACACAATGGATGACCAGGTGAACTCATGAAGCCTGAACTTCTAGATTGTTACACAGTAAAATGTTCACCCAAAAATGTATTTTTATTTTTAAGATAAGATTTATCTTTCTATACTACACAATACTATACTGTACATCTGTACGTTCCTCCACTGAACACAAAAAAATATATTTTGAAGTGGTTGGTAACCAATTGACTTGACTTTTTGACTTGACAATTGACTTTTTTCCCATACATTTTTTCTAAATCTTCTTTTGTGTTCAATGGAAAAGCATATACAGGTTTAAAACAAATTGAGGGGGCGTAAATGATGAACCTTTTATAGTTGTGCAGTAATTCACACATGTATTTACGCAAAAAGTGCATGCTATCAAATGATTAATTTAAATGTGAAATATCGTAGTAAAGGTCACCTAATATTAAGAGGGATCAAAGTTTAAAGGTATTTTTTGATGAAGTATGTTTACCTCTCTCTCTCTCTCTCTGTGTGTGTGGGTGTTTAGGGCATGACTCCTCTGATGTACGCCTGCTCAGCAGGGGACGAAGCTCTAGTGCACATGCTCATTGATGCTGGTGCAAATTTGGATGTAGCGGTAATTATACTTTGTTTTTTTTTGGGGGGGGGGGGGGTTAGTCACATTATAATCTTTTTACTTACTATATGTCAATATATGTCCATTTAACCTATTCAACTTGATTAGCTAGCCATTGATTAGCTATTGATCTACAGTACACTCTGCAGGATATTGGCGTTGTTGAATGGATTGGTTTGTTGAAGTATACTCTGGGACCTCACACACATGCAGGAGAATTTTTGTGGTTTACTAAGAAATATGTTTGTTTGTTTTTTTTACCTTCTTTTTCCTTGTTTTTAGGTGCCCAACTGCTCACCAAAACATCCCTCTGTCCATCCTGAGAGCCGCAGCTGGGTGGCCCTTACCTTTTCTGTGCTGCATGGACACATATCTGTAGTGCAGGTGAACATGCATACTAGATATACATACATGTACAGTACTATTACTTCATGTACAGTAATGTTCCACGAATAATCTATGTATTTACTTTTTATTCATTTTAAATATGACTTACAAAATAAGGCATGTTTTGATCTCCAATCTACTCTACATTGACATCATAAACTGCCATTAGAGGACTATCATGTTGAATGAACTTTCTTTGGCCTTTCCAGCTCCTGTTAGATGTGGGAGCAGATGTGGAGGGCACAGCCCTGAGAAACGGCCACCAAAGCTCAGCAGAAACACCCCTACAGCTGGCATCAGCCGCAGGTGGGGAAATCCAGTGCAAAGTCATCCTTAACATGTGCTTTCATTTAAAGAGTTATGTTTGAATGCATTCTTAACACAGCTATTTTCAACCTGGTGCAAATAGTGACAGATACTATTTGCAATGTAAATATTACATAGTATACGCTAGCCTACTATTCAAAGTTTTCAGTTTGTGGAAGAAATCATTCAGCAAGGACTCATTCAGTTGATCAAAAGTGACAGTAAAGAGATTTAATATGTTTATAAATATAATGTTATATTTCCATTTCAAATAAATGTTGTTCTTTTGATCTTTCTATGTAACAAATATCTTGAGAAAAGTTGTCATGACTTCCACAGAAATATAAATCTGTTTGATAATAATAAGATATCTTTCTTGATTTTATGTTATTGTTTTTACTGTATAGTGGTCAAGTAAGTGCAGTATTTTTTTCAGTCAACCTTTGAATTGTAGTGTATAAAGTATTAGAATAGTTAAAATATATTGTCATTATTCGCTTTATTCCTTTACAAAACAGTTGTTAGTCCCCATTGACTTCCATAGTAGGGAAAGAAATACTATGGAAGTCGGTGGGGACCATCAACTGTTTGATTACCAGCATTCTTTAAAATATCTTCTTTTATGTTCAACATAAGAAAAAAACTCATACAGGTTTGAAACCCCAGGGTTAGTATATTTAATTTTTTGGTGAACTATTCCTTTAAGATGTTGAACAACATTCATCAACATGCTTTATTAGAAACATGTTTTAGTTTTACTGGTATGTGTCTTCAGGTAACTACGAGATGGTGAGTCTGCTGTTGTCCCGTGGTGCTGACCCAATGCTGCGGGTGCATCTAACATCCTCTCTCTATGAGGGCATGAACTGCTTCAGTCATGCTGCAGCACACGGACACAGGTACTGACCCCTCAACGACACAAACACGTGCACTGATCAAGATTGAATCAGGCTGTTATGTATTGAAATACTGTATTTTCCCCCCAAGGAATGTGTTGAGAAAGCTGTTGAGTCAGCCCCAGCGGCTGCAGGAAGACGTCCTTTCTCTGGAGGAGATCCTGGCAGAGGGAGTAGAGGAGCAGGAGAAACAGGAAATGAAGGATGGAGCAAATGCTAAGTCTGTCTGCACTCCACGGCTGTGTAAGGCCCGCATCAGAGCCCTGCAGGAAGCCAGCCTTCACAGCGCTGAGCACGGATATCTGGACGTCACCATGGAGCTCAGGGCACTGGGTACACATCTGACTCATTTACAGTAAATGAAAGAAAATGGACAACAAATTGAATTAGAGATGCATAAACAGTGGGATGGCATGTGCACAGCAAGTGTATTACAGTCAGTGATTACAGGCTCAGACAAGAGATTATTAATGAACCACTGGTATGATTAACCTGCAATTTTTAGGCACTAAACATTGGTTCCTAAGAGAACTTTACTACCAAATGTTTCACCATTACAGCACTAGCACCAGTTACCAGGTAATAGATTAGCTGTGTAATCTGTTATTCAAAGTGTTTTAATAAGCTTCTTGTTCTCTGTCAGGAGTGCCGTGGAAGCTGCACGTATGGCTGGAGTCAGTGCGCAGTGCCCAGCTCCAGTCCAGGACTGAACTCACACTTTCCCTTTTTAAAGATTTCACCACTATTGGAGATGAAAAATACTGTGAGGAGCTGCTCGCAGAGGGTCTTCCACTCCTCTTCTCCATTTTTAAGACTAGCAAGGTGTGTTTAACCAATCCATCACAATCATGTGAATGCTTGAGGAATTCAGCCAAGTGAAATATTGTATTTGAAATGATTGTGTGTTCTTTTCTTTAATACAGAGTAAGGCTATCCATAAGCAGCTGGCAGTCATCTTCAGCCACTGTGTTTGCTCTACAGTCGCCCCGTCTATTCTGGCAGTAAAGGACATACCTACAGCTCAGCTGGGTAATGCAGATCACTCTCATTCAAGTGTTTTTTTTTTGTTTTTTTTCAATGGACATAAACAATATCAGTGAAAAATATTTTTTTACAGTGAAATGTTTTCATTTTTACCTAGTGTACAGCTATATATATCTAGCAAAGATGGACTGTGTTGATCAAAAGTGCATATACAAAATATGTAATATACTATATATACATATTTTGAGATACATTTGTTGTATTTAAGTGTGTCAGAGTTGTTTATTTACTTTTTTACATTGGTCTTGTCATTGACACCATTATCTTGTTTATTCAGACTGATTGGAATTCATGAGAGGTGGGATAAATCGTATCAACCAATCACAGCAAAGCATAACCAGTCATGTCCAATCATATCATAGAGGCTTTGCCTGTCCTCCATTCATTCTCATTTATCCCCCACCAAACTTATGCCTGTTAAAACTCAATGGAGTTTTAACATTTAACATTTTGAGAAACATAATATGACACATAGTACACTTAATTAATTCAGTCCTTCTTTGATAAATAAGAGTATTCCATCCAGTCATAAAAGTACTAGTAATATCTCACTATATGCAATTTAGTGTCTAAACACGAACCATATCGCCCTCACAGATGCTCATTTTCTGAACAACACAGAGATGTCTGATGTGATATTTGTGGTGGAGGGAAGGCCGTTTTATGCCCACAGAGTTCTGCTCATGTCTGCTTCCCAGAGGTGGGTCTCTTACTATCTTACTATCGCCTTATAATCAGTTATGTGATTAGATATGTTTTACATATGTTCCTCTTGTTTCATATAAGGTTTAGAGATTTGCTGAGCCTCTACAGAAGTAATGGCACATCAGAGCACATGGCTATTGAAATCACTGACATAAAATACAGCACGTTCCAGGTAATCAACAAACCTCAGCTTGAACATACACAAAACAAACATATCTGATGTAATGTCATTAAAAAGGCTTGTAAATGTTTATTTCAGATGATGATGGCACATCTGTACTGTGGCGGAGTTGATTGTTTAGACGTGTCGGTGTCGGATTTGCTGGAGGTAAGAAAGACATGTACAGTGCTGTTTAAGAATATTTCTGTAATCAAATTGCAGGAGTTGGCATAAAGTAGTCAACTTAAGCTGAGATGCACTTTTATGTCCTGTATAGCTCCTTCCCATGGCCCACTCATTCCAGCTTCAAGTTTTGAAGAGACACTGTGAAATCCTCTGCTCAGAGAGAATAAACCTTAGCAATGCTGTGAGCATCTACCAGACTTCCAAAGTATGTACATACAGCTTACACTAACATATTATTCATCATTCCAGCATCAAGTCCTCTGATCCATCATCCGTGTGTTTTGTTGTGTGTTATGGAGCAGGTGTGTGAGGCGGTGGAACTGGCGGTGTTCTGTGAAGGCTTCTTTCTGCAAAATATGGTCGATCTTCTGGACTGTGAGCAGTTTGAGGACCTGCTGATGGATCCAGATGCTGTGGATGGGCTTCAGGCTACACTGGCTTCACGGCTGCACTCACTTTGTGGCCTGCATCGATCTTGAGCACATGAGGAAAACCATTGGATTTTACAGATGTGACTTTGATGCTTAACTGATGGTTAACTCCGATATGTAGGCAGGCGTGATGTCCCATACAAACCCAGTGTTTAGATGTTTGTTGACCATGGCAATGTTTTATTGGGATACATTAGCTATTTATTAGTTTTCATGCCTTAAATGGTAACATAATGTAAATAATTGTTTACTATATTGTGGTCACAAATAATGAACTTATATATTGATTTATGAGGTGTTTTATTATACCCAGCATAGATATGCTTTTATGGTTATTTTATAAGCTTTTTAATGTACCCATGCCATGTGCTTCAGAGAGGAAGCGCTGTAAACTGCAGTGTTAGCGCCCTCCAGTGGTCAAAAGTGTCTTTTGCCTGCATTCAAATACTTACCAAAATGTACATTGTAGATACTTTTGTATGGTGAACTCACTTTAAAGTGTAAATATATTTCTAATATGCAGTAAGGCAAAGGTACGCAGATATGTTTGGATCAATAAAAGTAAATTATTTGATATAACATTTTTCATGAATGAAATGAATAAACGAATGTCATGTGTAATTTTGAAATGTCTAATAAACATGAAAAAAATAAAAATAATTTGCATCAAAGGCAAAATAATTTGCACCATACAGTATGTGCATAAATTTGTAAAAATGTAGGATGCTTAATTTTTTATCACAAAAATATATATTTTTTATATTTCAGAACAAATAGCAAAAATCTAATTGATGAAATCATTAATTAAATTGATGTCACTTAATTCGCTTTTTTAATCCACACAAATATAAAAACATTGTCCATAAATCCTTCAGTAGAATAACTTGCTAGTCTAAATGTCAGAGATCACTATTTTGAAAAGAACAAATTAAAAGAGCCATTAATCACGTGTTGATATGTTGTGCTGTATTGTAGATGAACTATAGGTGAACATTTTTCACCACTCAAAAAAACAGCAAACAAAAACAACATCCCAAAGTCAATGGATTTATTTCCGTTGCACTGAAGTTGTTCACAGTAGTTACAAGGGGATACATTAGCGGCGATTCTATTTTTCCCGCTCGGTATTAATCAAATCCGTGATACATTACAATCCAGCTTTGCTCCTTTTTTTCTCCCAAAGTACAAAATAGGAAGGACAACAATGTGTATTGCTTAGATTACATCTCCGCTTATTCTCCACGCTGTATGCTCCCATAAGTGATCACGTGTTTTGACATCCCAGACCCCCCATTCCCGAGAGCATGATGCAGCAGAGCATGTGGCGAGAAAGCGTTCACGATAAGGGAGATGAGAGAAAAACGACCAACTGAAAATGAAGGCGTGATAAACGGGGGAAACAAGTCGGTGATGAAAAAGGTGAAGGGGAGGAGAAATCTAACATCCACAACATCATGCAAATTAAAGCCGAATGTCGGACATGCAATACGAGAGATAGAGTCAGGAGCAGCAGGATCCCCTTGATGGTTTTAAGAAAGTAGTTTGCCCAAAGTTGTCTATTTACAACATGTGATTTGAGCTCGTCCACCTGTTTTACACGCACAATGAGATGAGTGACAAATATCAATACTTCGTTATCCCTCACCCCCCACCCTAAAGAGGCTAGTCTACATTCTTAAATTACCAGTAAATAATTTAACATATTCTACAAGCTCTTTAATCTGGTCAAAGCCGGGAAAGAAAGAGTGTTTCATTCACAAAATCGGATAAGTGTTATCGTACACAAAACACAAAATCCTTCAAACAATCTGATGAGTCGCCCTGATGCAAACAATAAAATCTCCACCACCCGGTTTTGTATATATAAATATTCCCTAGCTGAATAAATTAAAAAAGACAAACACATAAATAAGTTACAAAAAAGGGTAAAAGGTCTCTGAATCCTGCAGATGTTTCTCAATAAAAATCAAACACGAAATAAATACAAATCGAAAATTGACATCATGAGTAACCCTCGAATACATTAAGCATAATTGTCATTAAAAACTAACATTTCATTTCAACGCTACATGAGAAGAAAAAAAAAAGGATGTGGCAACACAATTCATCTAAGCAATGTCACTGATAGACATTTGTTACATAAGGAATATTTTTAGTCTGTACAACAGAATAAATCATTTACTGTGACACCCCCCCTCCCACCCTCATGTCCCAGTCCACGACCCACCCCAAAAGTTCATTCCCACCATTTTTTTTTTCAAATAGGATCTCCAAATCTTGTACAGCAATGACACTGAGTCCATAAAATGTTTTAAATTCTCCATTTCACAAAGAAAGACTACATTGAAAAGAATACAATCCAACAACTGTCCTCGAGGGCAACTCCTCAAACACGTGCGTTATGATATCCAGAGTCCCATTCGCCATTTGTCCTTTTGTAACGATGTCCTGTATGTACGTCTGTGTGTTTGTGTGTGCATTAGCAGAGAATGGGGAGGAAAGAAGACGAGCAAGGGTAAAAATAATAAATAAAAAGATGAACTGTGGGTTAGCTTAGCGAGAATTCATAAACATCTTTATTTTAAGGCTTCACTCCAAATCCTTGGACATGTGTGGCTGTATGTACAGTAGCTGCAGGAGGAAGGAGTTGAGGAAAAGGTTTGGAGCTCTTGATGGTGTTTGGGTGTTTAGATGCATCAGAATGAGGAGTTTCCCTCAGCTGCTTGTACTGAACTTCCTGTGTAATGTGCCCTCCATCAATGTGCCATACATGAATCTTGTGCAAGAGCAGGACTTGGGGCTTTAACACGTTTTCTGGATAATTCCTGGTAGCAGAAATAAATAAAGGCATCATAAAACAACATAACGAGACACCGTGAAGAACAAACAACACTGGAGAAAAAATAAATCAATTAAAATAAGTGTGTCTATAAGCGCCTTTTGTAAAGTGTCGGGTCAGTACATACAGTACTTCAATATTCATTCCATTATATAAAACTTTGTAGAGGCTTGAGTCAACAACATCCATTCACCATGACTGGATTTTCTTTTCTTTATTTTATTTTATTTTATTGTATTTTATTTTAAAACTAGTAATCTAGTATCTCTCCTGGCTTTAAGGTTGTTCCTGTGTCCCAACTGATGGTGCCATCTTGGCTTTGTCTTGGCCAGATGGACATTTGGAGTCATTAGGGCTCAGGTTCATGTCTCTTGCTGTTGGCATGCTTGGGCGTGCCGGGCGGATGGGACACCTGCCCGTTCTTCTCGTCTGAAAAGAGCTGTTTAATTACGTCAAAGAAGTTACTCAATGGGCTGCCTGGGTGCACAGACGGGAGAAGAGGAGAAGAACAAGAAAACAAGAGAGAGAGAGAGACAGAGAACAAATACATGAACAATGAGGATCACAGACGAGGCAAGGTGAGATGATGAGAGGCAGGACGAGACTGCATTAACTGGAGACAATAAGCCATGTATCAGAACACACTGACTCGGATACAGCACACATTTGCAGGCATGTTCAACTGTTTGACAG
The DNA here is from genome assembly GCA_032357445.1 of Enteromius radiatus. NCBI lineage: Eukaryota > Metazoa > Chordata > Actinopteri > Cypriniformes > Cyprinidae > Enteromius > Enteromius radiatus. The sequence goes on from JAUCMS010000127.1 coordinate 20,607,758, forward strand.
TACAGCTGAATTACTGGTCAAAGGTCTTATTGTGGTCGTGAATATCTGTGACTGAGCAGTCTCCATCTGATCTGTGATCTTCACTGGATGGAATGGAAAGAGATGGCATAGTGTTGATTCAAGGTAAATTCAAGGTAGATGGTCAATGGCTTGTATATTTTGAAATCAAATCTCAAATTCGGGATGCATATCCCAAATTGTGTGTTTATGTACAACAATGAAGAATTTAGCAATTACTGTAAGCTATATAATGCAAATTAGGGGTGTAATTAGGCATTGATACAACTGACAACAACAATTGTCTGATTGATTCATTTGCAATGTACTGTACATATATTGGATTTCTATTCCGTTAAAAGAACCGAATCAGGAGAACCATTCATTATAGAATCAGAACAAATCGTTCTTGTATTTTTGACTTTCTTAAAAGAGTATGTAAAAACAAACTCTTTTTGGACTACATTGCTTATGCTGTATGCTTTTGATTCACTTAACAGAACTAGTTCAGAGGAAACTTTTCTGACTTTTCTGGTCATGCACTATTATTTTGATTCACCTAAAAGAATCAAAGTTTATAAGCTTCATTCAGTCGTGAATGTACTGTAACTATACTGGTTTTTTACAAAAAATAACTTATTTATACAAGTCATTTGTTTGGGAATTGAACTATGTGGGTCTTTTAAAAGAATCAGAATTTTATTTCTTTATTTTACTAAATTAAAATCAGTTGTTTCCTTTTGAATTGGACAACACTAATGTTAGTGACCCTATTAATCAGGGGTAGGCAAATTCGGTCCTGTAGGGCCGGTGTCCTGCAGAGTTTAGCGCCAACCCTAATCAAACACACCTGAAGAAGCTTATCAATGTCTTTAAGATCACTAGGAAGTTACAGGCAGGTGTGTTTGATTAGGGTTGGACACCGGCCCTCCAGGACAGAATTTGCCTACCCCTGCTATAAATGTTGCTAAAAATGACAAAACTAATGCAGTCATGAACAATGTATTGCATGATATAGTAAAGAATAATAATTGTATTAAATCATTGTCAGAGCATACAGTATGTTTACACCCTGGTACATATACAGCTAAATACAGTCATGTTAAATTCAGAATTTCTGATTCAAACTAAAAGCCAAAACTGAAATCTCATAAAATGGATTGAAATGTAGTGATACAAATTGTTGCAGATTCTGAATACACCTGACAGCCGGCCCAGAAGGATTAACTACACAGCCTATTTGACACCAACACAGGCTTGCAAACCATCACCTCTTTTTCCAATTTCATAAGTGACTGAGCAGCAGTGGCCCGATAGCACAAGCTGAAACATGGCAGACCGTGGCCTATGTGAACACTAGAGTAGATTGCTTTAGTTCCAGAGCTTGTCTCTGAGTCTCTCAATACAATCTGGACTCCTCTCAACATCATGACAGAAAGCTCGAAACTGCCGCTTCTCTAGAAGACAGGCTGCTTTGCCACAGCCTAAGAGACTCTCAAAGAGACATGACAGCTGTGGCAGCTTTGAGACACACAGGACACTGCTTCAGCATTTCTGCTGTGAGCCATTACAAATGTTCATCCCCGTTTAGATTTATGCTGGGTAAACTATTGCAGACACAGAAAACAACCAGTACAGCAGCATGGCTATTTTTCTCTTACAGGGCATGTGCTGAGCTCCAGTCAAACAGCTCTGGGCTAAAAACAATGGATAGACCCTCTAAGGACCCGCATGATTGAATTTGTAGCTACGATTTTTCTGAATTTTACCCCACTAGGTAAAGTCAATCTGAACTGGCATGATATTAAGATCCACTGCCATGGAATCTAATAAACCTCATAAAGTGAGATTGCAGCTGAAATGGCAAATGCATTTATACTTTATTGTATTTTTGCTAAGATCTTAAGATTACATGATAAATAATAATTACTGCATTCCTTAAAATGACTATTAATCAAGTAGAAAAAACGCATACTAGACTTCAATGTTGCCTGTTTTAATGCTCATATTGTATTTATAGGGCTCTACACAAGTAGGTCACGCTGAGAAAACTAGCCCCGTTAGGATTCTGCCCCTCATTATACAGCGATTCTACAGATGATTACTTCTACTGTAAAAGTCCCAAGTGATCAACATGAAAGAAATGTTTAGAGAAAAGAGGTGCTGAGAAACATGCTAACATAAAAGCTCAGACATCATCTTCAAATGAAAAAACCTGGTTTAACAGATTCGTAAGCGCTGCTGATTAAATGTTTAAATTAACAAGGCCTTTCACCAAAGTGATTCAGATGCAACAGTTGACCCACAAAAACAAAGTAAAATGATGCAAGAATTGAATATGGAGAGAAAAACAACATGAAGAATGTATGAAGTGTTTTCACTCTAGAGAATTTAAACTTTCATGGATTGTCCTAGCAAGTGAGTTCATGCACACACTCCCACACTCACACACATCTCTGCATATTTCAAATTTAAAGGGATAGTTCTTCCAAAAATTCCATTTCCGTCATCAATTACTCGCCCTTGTGTTGTTTCAAAACCATAAGACTTTTCATTCATCTTCAAAATACAAATAAACATATGTTTTCATCAAATGTACAAAATGGGATTGTCAAGGTGATTCATATGAAGCAAGCAGTTTATAACAACTCTTCTGAAGAGATACAAAAGCCTAAATCAAATGTGTTCTTGTCTGTGAATCTGTGTCTCTGTAGTGTTGGACCCGAAAACTAAAGGGTGTTATTAAAATATCTTGATTTGCATTTCCAAGATCAACAAAACTCTTGTAGGATTAACATGAGCGTGAGTATAGAAATTTCATTTTAAGGTGTACTATCCCTTTAAAGTGTCTCTGTGTTTAAGCGCCACGCATTGGACAGCGTGTATATGATAAAGTGACATACACTGTGGCAAAAGAGTTAAAATAGACCTCTTACCACCCTTTGAACGCTTTCCTGTCAAAGGAACATGACATATTACTGTAACATGTCCAATAAAATCAAATATTTAGCCTAAAATGACATTCTGAATGCACCCCATTGACTTTACAGTAATGACATGAACTCAGTGATTCAACTTGCTCGCACAGATGTTTATTACGTGACCACATCTGTTGAGAGTGAAGCATGCTGGTGCTCGGTGCTGTGCAGGTCTGCTCACGGTCAGTGAGGACACTCAAGCTCTCATGCCCATTCACTCAACAGCCGTGGGAGAGCAGGGGGTGAAGGACAAAGCCGGGGGAAGGGAAGGGCGTGATTGACAGGGAGAGAGGATGGCACATCTTTAAAGCTACACGATCCTGATAACAGCTCTTTTCTTTAAGACAGTCCAAATGCGCAATATGAATAGAATTACATATCATGTTTTCGAAATATTTTTGGAACAAGGCACTGAGAGAGGGGGGTTTGTTTGAAATGTCATACTATCATGCTAAAAGTCTACTTTTTTTTTCTTTTGAAGTATGCAGAATGTAGGATATTCTGTGCACAATAATGTTCTGTATGAAACACAGAATACATGGATGACCTGTTTGGCAAAATATAAATATGCAGTACATCCTGTATCGAGACTGAATGAATGAATGAATACTAGCACATTGGCAGTACACTGTAAACTGCAGATTATCAAAAGACGTATATAAAACAGAAAGCATTAAAGCTGGAATGAAGTACATGACTTGCCTGTACCCTGATTTTTAGTATGGACAAGTCAAAACTAGTTTCTCAAGGTCAGAGCTAGTCTGCAGATTTGAGCTGACAGATTTCACAGAAAATCCGAAAATAGCATATTTAGGGGACACAGGCTCTGATGTTTTAGATTCTAACAATGATTCAGTCAAAGGACAACAGGCATTTTTAGTCTGTTTTAAAATGCATGCAACAAGGTGCATGTTTCTGCATGAGTTCCGAACTACTCAAAAATCTGAAAAGTCCTATACGTGATGGCTAGTTTTTATTTTTAACCATTTAGATAGCCGACAAGTGAAGTATTCACTTCAGTTCTGGTAAGATATTAAAGGTTTTGTAGTAAATTCCAGCCTTTATGCAGCTCTGAATATTACAGGCAGCTATTAAAATTATACTTTGCATTTCTGAACAAAATAAACTTTGTGTGTGTGTATGGCACCATATATATATATATATATATATATATATATATATACACTACATAGATTCCCTTTGTGTATTTTAATGCACTGGATTGGAAGTCATCCAGGTATTTAATGCACATGGAAAATGTGCTTATTGTGCACAGCAGACAGAATGCAGAATGATATTATGGTATTATGAAATGCCAAACTGCCTTTTCTGTATTACTCAGTGATATTGCTTTTGGACAGGATTTGGAGCTGTCCAGCAGAGGGAGCTGTAACAGGCTCTTCACCGTGTGCACAAAACAGCCATGTGAGAAGACAGGCGGAGGATTTCTCTGTTCTTTCATTTCATCATCTCCAGCAGGAACCACAGTCTAGCCCATCACAGTTCTGCTCGTAGAATGAACAATTTGAAGCCACATTGATTTACTTGGGACACAGGTTTGATATCAGCAAGAAATTTCCTGGATATGTACAGTATATTAACCCTTGTTAATACACGCGAGTGTGCTCTAGCATGCTCTGTGCGTGAGTGTGTGTGACTGCTAAGGAGAGTGTGTGCGTGTGTGCCAGTGCTCTGCAATGCAATTCTGTGCAATGTGCTCTGATAAGGTCAAATGTGTATTTCCAGCACCTTTAGATAAGACATCACATCCGACATTAGTAGGAACAGCGGATACATCTAGAGAAGTTCATTTTCATATTAACGATCTAATGGCTTAAATATGTCTTTGAAACCACCTCGAACAACCATTTTAAACACTGGAAAGACTCATTTGACCTTGATGGGTGTGTGCAGCGTTCAGTGCTCTGCAAGGGTGGGCTAGGCGCCATGCATGTTCAGGATGCTGTGTAAAAGAGCAGAAACAGAGAGAGATCCAGAGAAAGAGGTGTGTCAGTGGAGTGATTGGCCACTCACCAGACAGCTGCTGGACACCAGGCTGGTCATGTGTACTTAACAACTGAGCCTGAATCGTCTCCACCACCCGTTTGAAGCGTCGACTGGGACCTGCCAGGGACACACACATACAGAAACCCATATAAATGTTTCGCACTGATCCTGTACAAACTGGTACACGAGTGTCTTTTGAAATAAATGTACATTTATGCTGACACATCCTGGGTTTATTCCCCCTAGCGGCTGTCTCATAAAGTCTAATGGGATGAGGCTGATTTTTATGGTGCTTTCGGCCCATGGCTGAGTTTATGACACGTGCACACACACACTTTAAAATGTGTGACTTTAAGAGCAAGATTCAATCCCCTTTGTGTAGCCGAGAGAGTGAGAAAGAGCGAGGGGGTGAATGAAAAGCAAGGGACGGGGTTTGCGGTAATGGCACCGGCAGCACGGGATCTTTTTGGATTGTCCTTTGAAACAGCAGGTTGAAAATGCATAGTGATTACCAGGAGGCAAAAAGGCCTCTTTTAGTTAAATTTTTTCCATTACCCCCTCGAGCAGTCAGTCTATTTTCAGTGTCTTCGTAAGAGAGGGGGGGTGTAATGGAGGAGGGGATTGCTTGCGGAATGAGAGAGAGGCAGAGAAAAAAATAAAATCTCTCACCACCGCGAAAGACAAAGTTCAACATCATCAACCAGCCTCTCCATCACCCACACACCCATCCCTTTGTGTTTCTATTGGCTGCCAGTTAGTTTATGACATCAAAATGGGCTTCTCGTTGTCGGCATGGTTACCTGAGAGCAGAGTGAAAGTGACAGAGTAGATGCCGTTCTCCTTGGTGGCAGCCGTGCTTTCGGTGTAGGTGATGTCCACCTGGAACTTCACTGGTTTTTGGAACACGGTCGGGCCAGCCGTGGATTTGTATTCTGCCCGGAAACTCGTCTGAGACACCACACTGTGGCTGAGGCTGGGAATCTGAGAGAAGAATTCACCCCAAAATGAACATTGTGTAATTATTTAGCCCTTAGGTGTTTTTTTTCTTCCCCTCAATGCAATACATGTACTATATTTTTGTTCAATATTGATTTTCTTTAATAATTTGTTTTTATAGGGAATTTTATGATACTAAATTATATTTCATGAGGATAGAGCTGAAAAATTAATTTCCAATGTAAATATTCTTCTTCTTCTTATTATTATTATTAATTTAAGTTTCTATTTCAGGAAGACACTTTGCAGATTATGGCTGAATTGAAAAAAGTAATAAATAAATAAATAAATAATATAGTATTTTTTTCAAGACCATTTTAACCTTTCTGAATCACTTTCACCACGTTTTATGCCATTATGAAGTACAAATTCTTAAATAAATAAAAAATAAATAAATAAATAATACATTTCAATAAAAAAATGTAAAAAAAAAACACCAGAGGGGTATTACTTGTATCTTTAGAAACTGATGACTTTCTTCAAAAGGTATTTTCAAGTATATGCTGGACATTCTTTTCAATATAATGATAATATATATATATATATATATATATATATATATAATAATGAGTTGAATGATGTCAGATTTGCCAATGATTCTTTATTTTGAGTCAGATCTTTTCAATCAATCAGTTGATACAGTTCACAAAACTGGTTGGTTCAGTTCAGCTCAATGATTTGGTCGCAGAGCTTAACAGCCCACTAGAGCAGAAGATTATCAGTGAATACCTTCAATACTGGTCTGTTGTCACACAGAGAGCAATTGCTTGGCTTTAGAAGATTTGGAATATAGCACACATCTGACACTTCTGATATTTGTATTGTGTTTTTGCATTGGTTTTTTGTTTTCAATTTAAAAGCCTCATGATAGTAAGAAAATTCAGAAACTGGAATGGTATATGGGTAAGTTAATGATGACAGAATTCACATACTCATTGGAGACTTACAGAGAGAAAGGCGTGTACGATATCTGCTTTGATGGAGCTCAGAGGCTTGTCCCGAATCACCACAAAAATCTGCTCCTCCTTTTCGAGGTTAATAAAATTTCCAAACCAAGATTTTTTGGCAAGTCTGTGAAAAAGAAAAACACGAGTGAACAAGATAACACAATATATACAAACTGTGTGTAAATTATTTCTGTGATGGAAAGCTCAATTTTCAGCATCATTACTCTTGTCTTCAGTGTCACATGATCCTTTGGTGCTCAAGAAACATTATTATTGGTAAATACAGATGTGCCTTTTTTATAAAATGAAATGACAGTTCAAAAAATCAGCAATTAAAAAAAAAATAAAAAATCTTCGGTAGCCGATGAAGTTTGATCAATTTAAGACATTTTTGCTAGATGAAAGTAAAATCTTTTGTAAAATCCAAAACATTTGATATATAGTGTATATATTTCAGCTTCTTCAGTAGAAAAGTTGGAAGATGAATTTAAAACCATCAAAATATGATGTCTCATGGACACAGAAAGAAACAAAAACATGCATGACTTAAAAAAAGTGTCATTATAAACTGTAATAATCTTTTAAATGACAGACCATAGAAACCTCAAAAACAATTACTTCAATAAAATCTATTTTATTATTCTTTTCATTCTTTTAATTTCTTTTAATGCATGCATGTTCCATTTAAAACTAGATTAACATTTGTCATGATACATAACTTGCTGACAACTGAAAAGTTGAAAAGCTTCTAAAACATTTGATGACAAAGGTCGTGTAGGTTTGAATGCTGGCATATGGCTCATTTCTCAACCCTGCTTGAAATCGCAGAGATTTTACCACAGTCAGTGACTATCAAGGCCATTTTTGAGCCTGCCCAACATATTGTGACACTCTCTCACCAAGAACTTTACAAAACAACAGCAAAATAAAAGGAAAACACTCCAGAAGAAAGTTTCTACCATGGTGCTGCTTTGCGTGCCTGTGAAGCTAAGTAGAACTAAAACACTGAATTATTCATGATGAACTATTCCCTGATAATGTCTTCAGCAACAAACTAGGCTAATGGGGCCAGGAACATCGTTTGGACCACCACATTAACTATAGCTGTAGAGTTTCAGAGCTCTTTTTTTAAATTATAATAAAATTTGGAGAAAAAGTAAGTATAAAGAGCAAAAGTGAAGTGTTAATTAAGCAAACCTTAATTGAGTGTTGGTGATTTAACTCTCAAAAGCTCAGGTTAATACAAAAGGTGATACATTTAGCCTCACACCTAGTATAATACTGAATATGGAATTAACATTTCTTTTAATTGAATTATAATTGAGTATTATTTTAATGTTTCTTTCACACTCTGGGATTTAATACGGTATATTGTACTTGATTGTCTTTGAAAATTGCTAATACTTACTCGGGGGATGATTCTGGTGTTAGGCTGGACATTTCCTCTTGTGTGGGAACTGGAAAGAGACAAAGCGAACAAGCCTCAGTGGAGTTTGCATCATACTATATATCCTGAGAGATTAGACACTCACAACCTGAGGAGGGGAATGCTGATTAACCATAGCTAATTACTCCAAACCTACAGAGATTAAGAGTAATTCAACCCCCACTTCTATCAGCTCATCTGATCCTCTTATATATAATGGGAGTATCATTGAGTTTATTACCCAGCGATCTGTAAAATCAGTCCTTAGGGAATGTACCTCACTTTTCAATGGAAAGGCACAATAAAAAAGGATTAGCAAGCATTGTTCTTTCACCTAAATGCTTTTTACTATGTATGTACATAGGCTGGTGCTTTATTTTACACCTGATCCTGCAAATCACTGCTTTAGTGGCATATACAATTAGGGCCAGTTTCCCGTACAGGGATTAAGACTAGTCCTAGATTAAAATAAATGTTAAGAGCTGTATAAACTGCAAA
>JAUCMS010000127.1:20616706-20628017 GCA_032357445.1 Enteromius radiatus
CTAAAAACTCTTAAATGTCCTAAATTAGCAAAGGTCTAGTCCTGGCTTAATCTAATTCCTGTACAGGAAACCGGCCCTTAGAGTTTTATAAGGGATGCATAATAAATTGGTACCATTAGAAATCATATAATTCATTTTTTAATTGTGCATGTAGTGCATTTATTTATTTATTTATTTATTTTTTACATTTAGATTAACCTTAAAACTAACAAATATACCCCCGGTTTCACAGACAAGGCTTAAGCCTAGTCCTAGACTAGTTTTCTTAAAACTGAAAGACACTTGCACTGACTGATCTTAAAACATGTCAGTGCTTTTGTTTTTTCTTAATATGCACACCGGTAATGTTTTTTGTTTGTTTCTTTATAAAAATCACTTAAATGTCCTTATTGATTTATGGCCTAATCCTGTCTTAGGCTAAGCCCTGTCTATGAAACCGGGCTTTACAGTTCTAATATACCTCAGCAAAAAACCTAAATTATGCCATTTTCTCACCATGTTGCTCCAAACCGGTATGACTTTGTTTCTTCTGTGGAACAAAAAGCTGATGTTTTGAAGGTTTTTTTTTTTTCATGCAATAAGAGTCGGGTTCAGTATTGTTTTTGACTTTAATTAAAACATAATTAAAAATCTTCAAACAGTTTTATTTTTTGTTCCACAGAAGAAAGTAAGTTATAAAGATTTGGACACTGATGGGCGAGTAAAAAACGACTCATTCTCATTTTTGAGCAAAGGATTCCTGTAGTATTTAAACACTAATTTGTTAAACGTTATCTTTTGTAAACTTCAAAATATTATTTTTTTTTCCTCTGTATACTTTACTGAATACATATTTGTGTTTTAATTAATTTACACAAAAAAAATAGCATAGAATTTTAATAATCTGTCATTAATAAATTAACTTTTAATGATTTAATCAGAGATATTACACATAAAAAGCAGCATCATATCAATGTAAATGTTCCGAGATTTAGCCAAAATGGCAAATTTCCTTTTGCAGTTCCTGAGAAGGTTATGTATGTTAGGTATGTCTCCAGCACTGCTGGTACCTTGTAGTTTCCTGCGGTGGAAGCGTGGTGAGCCAAGGAAGCTGTTCTTAATGGAGTTGAGGCGTGTTCTCCACGGCATGCCTCCAATGGAGGGGCTGGGGGGTGGCGTGGGGCTAGGGGTCCCCGCTGGGCTCTCCTTAGGCGTGTGCACCGGCGTTCCTTTTGGAGTTGGCAATGGGCTGCCCCGGGGTGAGGGGTGGGGTGTAACCTGTATGGTGGGGATAGATTTGCCGTTGTGGTCAGTCCCGGCCAGCGGGTGAAGGTGGTGAAGCCGGATGGGCGAAAGGGGCGAAAGGGGAACGGAAAGTTTAGGTGGCACTGTAAGTGGTGGCCGGCGCACTTTCGGGCTGCCGGGCATCTGCGGGGGCAAGGGTTGGCAGGGCGTAGACGGCTCCGACTTGGCCGCAGATGGCACGGCTGTCATGTTAGGAAGCGGGTTGGACCTGGTGGCCTGCAGGGGCTTGTCTGCAACTTTGGGCTTGGCTGGAAGGGTCTGGGTTTTGTTGTTGAGCTGATGGGCAACTGTCTTTGGTTGAAAGGTTTTGGGGGAGTGGGGGCCCGTGCCGTTCACCCGGGACACAGGTGCGTGGGTGGGGCTGTGGTTGGGCGACTGCGTGAGTTCTGCGGACTGTGGAGGAACAGCGAACCGTCGCATGGGCTGTAAGAGCGCATGCACAGAGCCAGCAGCATGAAAAAAGCCAACACAGCCCATACACACAACACACGGCCCCGTAGTTAACAGGCATTACGGCGCAGACGCACACACACCGACACCAAACATGAAAAGATGGCGAACAAGCCACCGGTGATGAGAAGTGAGGGAGGAAGTGCAGAAAGAAAGAAAGAAAAAACATGCCATTAGCACAACCAGCCAAGAGGCAACAAGACAGTGGAAATAAAAATGTTCCCAAACCAGTGTTCTCAAAACAAATTGAAATCAGCAACAGAAATTAGCAACAAAAAAAAGCTCTGGGTTGTTGTTGGGATGAAAATAAAAGAGGTGTTCTCAGCACTGACTAAGCAAGCAGGAAATTTTTGCAAGGCTTGGCTGTAAAAGGACGCTATTGTCAGAATACCTCATATAATTTGAAACAATCATCACGAATTAGTTAGAAATAATTAGACATAAAATATTATACAGACATATGCTGCTGAGTTTTTCAAGACAATAGCGCCACGCTATCAAAATGGCTAGTGGAAATAAGTGCAGTTGACCATTAAACAGAGCATACAGTTCAATGCTGCTGTTGAGGGTATGATATGAGGATGCTGTTTGACAGATGACGCTAATAATAATAATTGGGTCAGAAACAGGACTGATTCAGCAAAGGCTACTAAAAGTAAAGAGTGTGATTACAATCAGCGAAGTGAAAGCTCATCAAGCATATTGTAAAACATCAAAGAAATACAATGGAGTGATAACTGTACCAGCCGCAACCATAGCACGGCACAAAGAAGAGCACGGATGCAATAAAATGGATTTTTAAAGCTCTTTCATACCGCAGGGAAGATTCTTCCATGACAAACCTTTAAGTCTGTGTCTGAGCAGTAAAACTAATCTCAGATGAGCTGTATCAAGGAGTTCTTCACAGACTAATTCAAATTACTTCCACCAAGCCTGTTCTCTACGTGAGCCATTTTTCATCAGTGAAAGGGCATCACTGCAGACATTCTCCAAATGTAGAACATTTCAAACTGCCGAATATTTGATCGGGTTGGATTCACAATTGACTTTGGGATGAATCCTGCTGGGAATTCCTTGATGTAACTCAAAGACTGTATATTGGGAGGTCTTAATAGTGGATTTGTAATCGGTTAGCCTCTTTAAACAAATCAACTGTAAAAGCTGGCTACATCCAGAGGCTTCACCGTTAGTAAGGAACCAGGGATTTTCAAGGGATTTTAACAAGCCATTAGTGACTTGGGCTTCAAATATTTCCAGGCAACAAGCCTGTGAATTGGGCATAGATTAGCAGTAATTATGCTAAGCACGGTAGACTGATTGGGCTAGAAGGAGTGGATCGGAGGGGGCAGACTGCAACGCTGCTGCAGTATTTCAGCTTACAGGTAATATATACCATTGGCAGTCTTTTACATAAATTTCAGTAATGCACTATGATCACCAACAATTCTGAGAAACAATCTTTCCTATTGCATTATACCAGTGGTCTTCAAGGACTCCCTTGTTGGGTAAAAAGACAGAACAGGGTCACCTTTTTACATATTTAAAAAATAATTTGGTAAACCTGTCCAATAATAACATGCATGTAGTATATATATATATGTGTGTGTGTGTGTGTGTGTGTGTGTATTTATGTGTACAGTATATATATATATATATATATATATATATATATATGTGTGTGTGTGTGTACACAAAACTTCAGAAACCATTATAATATGCTGATTTGGTCTTCAAAACATTTCTAATCAGCATCAATGTTGAAAACACAATGCATTTTTGCCATGGTTTGCCAGGTTCTGGCAAAACTGTACTGTTTTGAAATAGAAAGCTTTTAAACAATTCAATGCATTCTTGTTGAATAAAGGTATTTTTTCTTTCGAAAAATCGCACCGACCCCAAACTATTGAACTTATATACTTTTACAATGCCCAGCAGTAGCACCTGTTGAAGACCTCTGTATTATGCAATCAAAGCATATTGTCATGCTATAGATAAAACAGATGTAATCATGATATTCTCATCAATGGATATTCTAAACCAAGCCTACACATGGGTTTCAACACAACCAGACTCTCTCAATGAAACCAATGTTTTAGTATGTATGGAAGACTTACCCGAGGGCTGCTGAGGGGACTAGTAGACAGACCAGAAGAGGCTCCACTGATGGACCGGGACCTAAAGTTACACAACATACATAGTAAAGACATTTCTGCCTCACACAGAGCACACTGTCGTACCTCTATAGGAGGATAAGAATGATGTGCGGGTGAAAGATGATTTGTAATTGATTTTATTCCTTGGCAGAGACAGCAGTATAAACACATATCTCTATATTTTACTATAAATCTTGCATTTCTGTTAATTACATGCCAACTTTCTATGTAGGCCTTTAAGCCTTTTTGTTGATTATGCTACTGTATTTTGAGTTGCTATTAAATTTGAGCAATTTATCATTTCCCATCCTAAGGATGTAAAAGGTCATCACAACCTTTTATGAGGTTCTGTATGCGGCCCTGAGTTCTTCCAAACTTCATTGTGTATTAGATGGCGAGCTTCAGTAATTCTCCAATAAATGATTGGGATTTAATTGACCATGGACACAATGGTTTTGTCATCAAGGGAAATTGAAACAGTAAATCATCCCTAACGGTGTCAACATTCAGACTCACGCGATTTGACTCCAGGAAGGATTTGATCCATAAACTGATCAATTGCATTCGCAAAGGCTACATAGATGAGAATTGTGTGATGGTCTCAAATTGTCTTTAATCATTCAAGCATTAAAATCACAACACCAATTGCACTGCGGCCTGATTCAGTGCAATGCTGATGTTCATTATATGCCTCTTGCATTCAGCTAATTGGCTTACCCAAAACACAACGTCAGGAAGAGAGCTCTTTATATGTGTAATAAATGGCTATGGAATGCATGGGAGGAAAGGACAGGCACTAGAGGACAGCAACTATACGAGCTAATATTTCTACTCTTTAAGCATTGTACAGTATTTGTAAAGATTTTATATGTGGTGCATCGTTAACATGAAGCTGTAACTATATTAAGATAACTACTGCTTATAAAAATGCTGTTTAAATTTGTATAAAAGATGCAGGGGAGCTTTTCCGTTCAATTAAGTCGTTACATTTTGAATTAGAAACATGTATAAAGATGTATTTGCTCTATCTAGCCTGTCAGTAAATATTCATTTAACAGTGCCTAACCCAGTGCACCTCTATTCAACGCAATGATCAAATACAAGTAAATAAATTATATAGATATAAAGTAATATTCAAGGCCCATTCTATTATCTGGCAGACTAAACATTCTCAGTGAATGCAGACGTAAGACAGGATTGTGAAACTCAAGGTCGAAGAAAAATGCTTCAACAGATGAACACAAACAATCGGATAACCTCTGTCTCTCACCTACTGTAAGAGCACACATCACTCTAAGAAAAACAAACATCCAGGGTGAAGGCAAGAGAAGCATGAAGGCAAAACGAGAGCGAGGGGAAGAAATGAACAATTTGGGATCTACCAAGGGACAAAAATGCCAGACATCAAACGAAACATGAAAGGCAAAATAAGGGAGATAAGATGCTTTTGATGTGTGTGGAGGGAGCCAGAGGGCCGCTGCTTTACCAAAACTGAGAGGCCAAACCAGAAGGAAAAAACTCTTATTTACACGTGCAACCTCCACTTTTTTTTTTTTTTTGGACTTTCTTCTCAAGCAAACTAAGCTCTTAAGATCTTAAATGTCAGTGGTTGAAATAACAGGCCAGTGCTTTGAGTGTTAAAAACCCCACTGCATCTTCAGAACAGAAAAGAAAGCATGGCGGTGGTTTATACCTCTCCTCCTTGCTTTGCAGTATGGGGTTGGCATCTGAGATATCCAAGCTTTTACTGAAAACAGATTTACTACAGTAAGAGAGAGTAAAGTTAGAGTAATTTACAAAAGTATTCATGGAGTTGAGCCAAAGCATCTACACAGGGAAAGGACACGGGGCTGATGAAATGGATCACAATGGACATGGAAAAAAGGACAAAAGAATTTGTAATAAAATGTCAGATAAAGAACAATGAAAGGCACATTAGAAATCTCATTGTTCCTTTTAAAACCACTATGAGAATTTAAAATTCACCATATGGCACATCCAGCATGCTGCTTTGCTAGCTGTGAAACGGATTTTCAGAGAATAGTAAAACACTCTGCTTTTGAAATCATTGGTTTCCTTTTCCAAAGAATTGGGCTGAGCTCATTGAACTTATTTCTTTTACTCTTCATGTACAATTAAAAATGCATTCCAAAGCTAATATGCAGCTTGTGATAACTGTGAACTTCATTTTGCCAATCCAAACTTTATTTTGGCTTTTTTGTTTTTTTTTAACAGACATCATTGTCTTCAATTTTCCCTTTCAAGGCTCCACAAAATGTGACATCCTTTCAGCTGTTTTTTACTGTGGCACTTGCTGCTCCGATTGTAGAGTTTCGTAAATAATAGAGGAGCGAGAGATGCGTTGCTGTACCTCTGTCCATGTTGTGCCATGTCGATGGCACGTCTCACAGGAACAGGAGATCCGCCCTCTGTCACGCTCAGCACCTCCATAGACTTGCGCTCTGGCCTCCTCTTGTTGTGCCTTGTCAAGAGTGGAGAGTCCACCCGCTTCCTGGGAGGATCTGAAGACACCAGCATATGATAAATTCAATGATCCATAACACATGAAAATAGCCCATTAAGCCTGTGGGGTTCATAATGGAAAAAAATGAACAGTGAATCTTTTGCATCATGTCGCTCAGCCATTCAAAGCATGCAAATCCCAGTAAGTTTTTTTATTTATTTTTATTTTTTGAAGAAATTAATACTTTTACATAGATGCCTTAAATCAAAGACATTCAAATTAATTATGTTTCTTTAAACTTTCTATTAATTAAAAATCTAAAAAAAAATATCATGGTTAACACTAAATTAAGCAGCACAAGAATTTTCATCACTGATAATGATTAGAAATGTTTCTTAGGCACTAAATTCAATTGATTTCTGAAGAATAATGTAACACTGAAGACTGAAAAATGTGTTTTTTTTCAGGAATAAGTGACATTTTAAAATACATTTAAAGGAGGGAAATGTCTTTAAAATTGTAATATTTAACATGAAAACTGGGGCTAAAATCATGCAGTGTAAACCCAGCATTAGTGAGGATCAAAAACATTGCTTAAACGGCAAACCTTTGAAAAGTATTGTAAATTAAAAGAACATGAAAAACAATTACACCCATTGACTTAAAAAATTATGTGTTTAGCCTTTACTGCATATGATTCATCAATAAACACATTGCTCTACAGAAAACTTTAGTTTTTTGTGATCTTTTTTACTTTTAAAGCTTTTGTTTCCACTAGTTCTCCAAGACTGTGTGGGCGAAGAAATTATGTCACATCACATAGCTGTTGTGAATGCCATTTCATGTTGTATTTAAGGATAAAATGCAAAGTAGCATATTTAGTACATAAAAGACAAATTGAACCGTTTTTACCAATTTCATTCCTGGGTGGTAGATTCTGATCCTCATGGCTGGGATATCTCTCTTTACGGTCCAGCAGAAGGAAGTAGATCATCTTTTCCTGGTTATCACTGGAGGTCGAGAAGGCACGGAGAAAGAACAAAATGCATGTGTGGTCAAGACAGGTGTCTGATATACAGTACAATCTCCAGAATAATCCTCAGCTCAGGCTAATTAACCTCATTAGTTAAAGAGCAAAGAGTAGCGTACACCTCATTCCTAGAGAGCTAAAAGATATCCTGCAGAGATCACAGGATATCTCTTATTTCATTAATGATGCAAGAAGACATAAAATATCCGACAAGAGTCTTGGCGAGTTCAAAAAGTCTTCAAATTCTCCCAGCGAGAGGCCTTGTGTTGAATTTTTCTGTCCTGGACCACACAGCGGGAAGTAAATATGACCGGTCTTTGCTGCAGGCGCCATCTGAATTGTTTAAATGCTGGGCAAGAGAAGAGACAGAGGCCGCAATGTTTTAGGAGGGAACACCCAGGCCATCTATCAGTGGGGCTAACGAAGTTGATCGCGCACAGCGGAGCGTGTGGGCGGTAATTGTGCAAGTACGAGAGATGACAGATGAGCGGTAGGGAATGGGCTTCTCTAATAGCCCGCAGCCAAGAAGCTGTACTGCGTGTTTACTAACCCTAAGAAACAAGGGTGTAAAATAATAATACCCTCACATATGGTCTCCAAAAGCAAAAGCAGTCAGTCTTGTCTAATCACAGGCAATAAAACTTTAGAATCACAGGAAACAACTTTACTGAGGTGAGCATCTCATTCTTAGTTACTCACTCGTCTGACAGTAGGTCTTTCATCAGTTTGTTCTTGTCCCGGAAGCAGCCCAGCGAGTGCATGCTTTCCAGCACATCTGGATCAATGTCCTCAGTAGAGGGTAGTGTGCGGATCGCCACTTTCCGTGGCACCGGTTGTTCTGGTTCTGGCTCGTTCTTCCCCCCTCTGAATAGAATATCAAGAACAAGAGCATGTGAAATAATCTAGTGTCCTTGTTTATTTTTCATTAATTGAGCACACATGGTAATCGCCTCAGGCCTGTTGTAGGATCCTTGCTGGTGGTATAAGTCACAAACAGGCCCACATACAATCTGTGCCCACAGAAAGCTCTGGAGAACCATTATCTACAAATGAACCACCTCCCTGTGTGCTTGTTTATTAAATAATTTGGTAAATTTGATTAACGCTTTCTTATACCAATAAGAGTGTAGTAGACTCTCAGTTCAAATTAACACATTAATTAAAACATTATCATTTTTAAATGCAATATTTTAGCAGATTTTCTCCAACAGTCGAGGTTGAGGTAATATAAAAATAGTCCACAGACACTGTTTAGACCCACTCGTAGTATTATCATGCATGAAAATTAAAAATAGCCAGGTATCACTACCAGGTAAAACTGAAACTAAAATAAAACACATTTTCCTGACTCAAAAACAAAATAAAATTTAAAAGTTGTATTTTTTGATATACAATATATTGTAAAAACCCTTTACAACCCACTTGCATTAAACATGAAAGTACCTCTAGACAACAACAACACAACACAGCGCTGATAAATGATTTACTTACACCAGTAGTTAGACTACTAAACATTCAAATTAAACAACGATCAATAGAAATAACCAAAAATTCAAATTCAAAACTCTTATAACCCTGGCCGCCAGTCACTAATCATGACTAATACAAAATGTTGGAAACTGGAGAAATGTGTGTTTAAAAATGAAACAAGAACAGTTCAAAAACAAGGCATTGCTTACGGGGGCAAAAACATTGAGTGAAGCCAGCCTGCTATAGCTCAAGGGTCTTCTCCAAACACACACACACACACACACATTGCTGTCATATCAATACTTAAAGTGTCTTTGTTGGTACCGTATGTTCTCTGTTACTGCAGTGAGGACACACATAAATTTACAAGACATGCACAGACAAATACACAGACAGATATTGAGCAAAAACAGCCACAGGACGACAGACAAAAAGTGAAATTTATACTCACATGTACCATGTGTGCTTCTGTATCTGTTCTAACTGTTAAGAGAGGAAAACACATGAGCCAAACCATTAATCATCCATTAACTGAGCCAAACAAAGACAACAGAGCATGACAATAAAAGCAATGAATCCATCTCTAAACATCAGGCAGTTTCCTGCTGCCTGTCTCTAATCTGTCTCTCTTTTGTATCACATCTTCTGATCTCCCCGGGTTTAACGTGTAGAAGCTACAAAGACATGTACGTTTTAGCAGCCAGCTAATTAAAACTGTGGCCCGCCGGACAAGAGCAACAGCCTTGATGGCAGCAGTCCCATCTGCATGAATGCTTTTTGTGCCTGTTCTTTATACAGTAGTTGTTAGCAACAGATGTGTATCTGGTATGTGTATTCAGGAGCTATAAACATTCAGCACTTGACCTGATGGAACGTTCAAGCAAATGCTTGCTTGCGGTTGAGAGTAAAAAGAATTTATGGCTTTATGGCTCTGAAATGTTTTTAAAAAATTTTAAAATTTTTAAAAAAAGTTTTTTTGCACATTTTCTATTGATGATACCAGCAGTAATTAATCAAGTGATGATGAAAGGATTGTGATCAGCAATATAATGGCAAGAATTGCAGTTACGCATAAATTGTGCCATACAAACTTTTTAGAATAGATTTTGTGGGCCTTTAATTCCTTTAGAGAATCAGGTGCTACAACAAAACGGTGCATGTAACTGGTGCCATTATTCTTTGTGAACTCCCCCTGAATGTGTGCTGACAGTATTCAAGAAACAATGAAGACACATTGTCCAGATGTCTGTATGTACTTTTAGTACTCTGCAATGCTCTACTGGATTGTTTTAATTGGATCTATAAGATAATATTTCAAACTGGCAGTATCAAATAAGATAGTATCAACTTCCTTCCCACTCTGGAATCACACAAAAGATCTCTTTTATATAACTGACAAACCGCACAGGAAATGGGCTATGTTTGGATCCTTCCTAGGAGAGCGCTATTGTTTTCAATCGCTGAGAGATGTGGGCAGTGAAGACAGCTAACTGTTTTCTCTGGAAAGGGAAACTGGAACATTTCAAAGGGTTGTTATTAGGATAAGCTTATAAACCTCTCATCACTCCAGCATGTTACTGGACAAAAGTGGGTGGAGGGGTTAGTAGCTGAGGGAGAAGAGCAGAGAGATGAGGAGACCATGAAAGAGAGAAAGAAAGAGATAGACAGAAGCGCAGACATGCAAGCTTTTTGAAGCTAATGTGTGAGATCTGGAGAGACAGGCTGGTTGGATTAGTTCTGCTGTGTGTTGACCTGAAGTGACAGCTCAAAAGCAGAAGAGCTCTCAGACCCATAACACTTATTTAATAGAAATCAGCTTAATATACTAGATTAGCAGCCAAGCAGCATATGTAAACAGTGTAGTGCACATGTACCGCTGTCACCACCTATGATTCCTTAGGTCACATGATATATTTCAGAGATAAATCAATCTCTTTTTTTCCCAGTTATTAGGTTTTACAAGTTTTGAATGATGATATTATGAGATAAAACTGTAAATATGAGCGTGACGATGCTGACCGTGAGTCGTTTGGTGGCGTCCACCTCGATCATCCCCCTTAGGAGGTTTTGGCAGTCTGGAGGAATGAAATGGGGCATGTGAAAGACCCCGAGCTTCACTTTCTCCAGCAAGTTCCTCAGGTTATCGTCGTCGAATGGCAAAGCACCCTGACACAGAGAAATATTACATGTCAGTACTATAATCAATCATTGTGCAGGACATCCCTCCCCCATATTTTCAATGACTGAATCTAAATTTATTTTTGGTTCCCCTAATCTTGTACTATTTAAAATAACATTTTTCCAATTTAATATATATTTAAAAAGTAATTTATCCCAGTGACAAGGCTGAATTTTTTATGAGTGATTACATTCAGTGTCACATGACATTAAAGGTGCCATAGAATGGAAAACTGAATTGACCTTGGCATGGTTGAATAATAACAGTTCAGTACATGGACA
>JAUCMS010000127.1:20628117-20659332 GCA_032357445.1 Enteromius radiatus
AAATAAGGCAAAAACAGACTCTTTCATTCTAGGGTCAAATTCTAGGGTTGTAAATGGACCTGTAAAACCGTTTCTGGACATTTTTTCTATGTACATATCAGACAACAATTTAAAATATTCTCTCAATGCATTCTATGGCACCTTTAAGTCATTCTAATATGATGCTTTGGTGCTCAAAAAACATTTATTTTTGTTGTAAATGTTAAAAACTATTGTGGTACATTTTCACAGAAACTGTGATGAATTTGTATTTATTTATATATTTTTTCAGGATTATTTAATAATTGAAAAGAGCAGGAATTATCTTACATATATTTTTTGTAACAATGTAACAGTCTTTGTTACATCTAATCAATTAAATTAATCCTTGTTCAAAAGTATTTGTTTAAAATTCTATTAGCACATTATTAAAAAAATAAAAATTAAAGAAATAAAATGACTTTACAATCATGTTTTCTCTTGAGATTTGGAATTACGGGGAGGCATAGATTTATATCTAAACAAATACTGGTTGAATTGAAGGAATAGGAGTGATGAATGTTTTGATAAAAATAAAACACCCCCAACATATCTTACAGAGTTTTATGAAGGATATCTACACAGGAAGTAGGACGCAAAATAAATAAAGAAAGGCTGGCATAGAGAGATGATTGGGCTTTGATAATTAGCTTTGTTTTGTGCCAGATACACTTCATCATTTTCACATCAGAGAGACCCATCAGGGCCCCTGACACTACTGAGATGTCAGCTCTTGATAAATGACACAGAAAATTCACAAGCATGACTGACGACAGGGCCACGTAATAGATGATATAATCTATCAAAAACTAGCAAAGTAGAGAGATGATAAATAAAAAAAGGATGCAAAATGCATCTCTAAAGAAAGGTCTTTGAGCACTGAAAGATCAAAGAACAGGTTCCTGGGATACGCAGAAATAATTTGATTGTTTTGTGAATAGGATGCAGTTAAAATAGAGCACACAAACACAAAAGAGAAAAGGGAAACAATTGGCTTTTTAGTTTCACTGGGGCAAACGGTTCTTCTGGGTTGGGATTGTGCTGGGCTCATGGTCTTGAACAGTAATTACACTTGAACCAGTTTGCTTATCCAGACTCAAAGCAATCCATCTGCTGTCAGAAAATCTGAATTGTTGACTGGTTTGAGAATGATTTAATTATAAGCTATTGCCATTTGTTTCAGTTATTTGATGTTGGAAAAATGAAACGAGCATGGATAAGAAAGTTCTAAAGTTGATCAACAGCTTGGTGTGACCATACGTGTCCACTGAGCTGAGATGAATAAAGCAGTGGGAACATCAAAAATGTAAGAAATGTTTAACTTTATGCAAATAGACAGCGACAAAAAATACAGGATGGCATCCAACAACTTTGAGGTGAAGATGAAAGTTCAAAATCTGCTGATAGTATTTTTGGTGGTTTCAGATCATATACTTACACATTACTTTATATCATTCAGATAGAAAAGGTAGTTTTATGCATTTGTTTGGTTAGGTTAGTAAAAGCGTGTTAAATTTATATTATATGTACACTTTGGCAATTCAGAAACTAATGCATAGGCTACACAAAAGTTTTCGTGGCACCGGTTGTTCTGGTTGTTCATTCATTTTATCAAAAGTGCACAAAAAGACAGTAATGAATGTTTTGGAGCACCAAATCAGCGTGTTAGAATAATAACTGTGGAGAATTCAGACATCACAAAAATAAATCACATTTCAATGGTATAAAAAAAGTTAAGTGCTATTTTAAATTATAATATTTCACACTATTTCTGTTTTTACTGCATTTTGGTCAAATAAATGCAGAATTGGTGAACATAAAATTTAAAATCCAGCCTACCCCAAACAGAGATTTTTAAAAGTCTGACAAGAGCATGACACTCGAATTTTAGTTTAATTCCCTCCTCCAAGAACTTGAAGTCTTTTACAGCCTAAGTGAGGAAGAGTAAGAAGATAAAAGTGGATTCATAAAACGCTCAGCATGATGAATAAAAAGGGCTGATCTCACTCATGTCTGATATAAAGATGATTCAGCGGCTGGAGTGAGAAACCATATTGGAGCTTTGGTGTTGTCAGTCTTTTGAGCTCTGACTGCAGAGCCGGTATAACACCTTGATTTTCTTAAAGCCCAACTCTTGCTTAGCTGATTAGCTAGCACTGAAATGTCCTTGTCTGGATTCTCCCATATCCTCTGATAGACATTCATTTAAACACAGGGGATTTCTTTTTTCCAATGCGTGCTGCTGAGAGAGAGACTTTGGCTCAAATGTGTCACAAAGGCAGAGGGCCAAATTACAGCTAAATTATGTGACACAAAATGAGGTCTCAGCCACAAAAAAGTTCCACTTACCACCAAAAGTGCAAAGAGAATGACTCCACAGCTCCATACATCAGCTTTCCTGCCATCGTATTTCTCCCCCTACCAGAGAGAGAGAGAGAAGTTAGAGTGGAAAGAAAGAGATTCATAATGAGAAATGCCACTGAGAGCACGTACTTACCCTTATAACCTCTGGGCAGGCATAGTGAGGGGATCTGAAAGAAAACGGGACAATATGTCATCATCATCATCATCCTAACCCAACCTTGGCGAAAACACCCATTAGAGAGGAAACATGCAGCACACTATATTTCAGTAATAACTCCTTGTATCTGCATGAGGATCTTCACACCATCTTTTCTGACAAACAGCTCTGTGTCTAACCAGCCTATACATGCTGTTGTCAAATGATCCAATAATATAACATTAAATCCTAATGACTTTCTAGAAGTGTGTAAAACAGGCCTGTAATCGGCTGCATTGTGTACCGTAGTTTAATGGCATGGCACATCTTTAGAAGCAGTTCTCTATTTTTCAACACCAATTTTCTATTAATGGTTGTTTCTTCATTGCAGGTGTCGTATACCATTATCTAGATTGAGTCTGTATTAATACATTAATTTAATGGTTTACTTTCTCTGCTTTAAAAACATAACTACTGCTCACTGTAGAGAAAGCTATTATTGCTGTTTTCCAATGCCAAATTGCAAGGTTTTTATACTAAATTAAGTGGTTAATGCAACGTGCTCCCGCTCAGTAATTCCAATGGTTTTGTGTCCATTTTATACATAGCTGCTGCCTCAATCATTCTGGTCTGGAAAGCAATATAAGCTTTTACTACTGAAATAATGTGATGAAACAAAGTAATTTTGTTTCTGTGAATATGTCTGAATATGTCATTTGTTTTGCGCACTAATTTTTCACACATCCACTGCAACAACATATTAAGCTTCAACTTGTTAACATTTTTTAAATGCATTACATATGATGAACTAACAATGAACAACATTTTTCCAGCATTTATTAAACTAGGTAAACATGTAAACTGAAGGTGTCTTTACACAAACAAGGTCACATATTTTACAACTTTTTGCAGTTTTATTTTAGGGTTGATTTCCTTATAACATATATATCTGTGCCTGCAAAATTCAGTGTAAAGAATGGCAGACTGAAAGATGGCTGCTCTGACTCTAGTTTCAGAGTACAGATGTACATTCTTTTGTAAATGCATTTAGTAAAGACACTTCTGAAGTTCACCTTTGCAGTGTAAATTTCACATAATTTATACAACTTAAAAAATAAAAAAAAAATGTATTACTCTATTAAAAAATTTACATGGTAGAATGAGATCAATTCTCATTATTAACTAGTAGCTTATTATAAACATATTGGCAGTTTAGTACATGTAAAGCACTTATTCGCTAATTCTATCCAATTATCTAAACTTAATAACTACCTTACTAACTATTAAGAAGCAAACTATGAGTTTATTGAGGCCAAAGTTGTAGTTAATGGTTTTGTTAATAGTAAAATAAAGCGTGACCATTAACATTAAACTAGATTAATACATTCTAGGGAGGTTTAAAAGTTTATTAGTTTTACAATACCTGATGTATTAACTAGTATGATTAGAAATGTAGTTTCTAAATAATATATAATTCTCTTCCCTGTGCATACAAGCTGCTGTCCTCGTAGGTCCAGGAAGGGAGCGAGGAGGGATCAGTTCCCTTCTTTATTTTGGACACTTTCCCCTGGACACTGTATTTTATTATTATTTTGTTCAATAAAACCTCTCAGAGGCCTGATGCCACTCCCACTGTGTCTGTCATAAGCTCCTCCCGTCACTATATATATATATATATATATATATATATGTATAATTCTTATTTAGCAATAATATATTTGCTTTACCCTTTAAAAAACATTCTCCTGTGACAGGGCATTTAGTTAATTGCTATGACCTTACAATGCTGCTCCCTAGCAGTCAAAATGTTTATCATGTTGAGAAATTCATGTGTGCACTACAAACAGACACAGTACTCTCTACTCTCCACATAATGTTGCAAACTAAACCACAACAAGTATATCAGCTCTGAAATAAGAATATTTTTGCAGAATCCTGATTTCTGTCTGTGTGTCATGGATATCCCCTATGATAGGAACATGAGGGAGGACTGATATGCCAAATCAGGGAAGCCACAGGGGGTGATTAAGCTATTGCGCAAAGACTCTGATGGAGAGGAATTACTCATCTAGTCCAAGATGCGGTTCATGATTTTTTGAAGATATTTTTTGTTATTCCTTAAGCGCTGTTGGTCTGACTAAAGGGAAGATGGTTTAAGCGCCAAAAACAGTGAAATAAACTCTTTTTTTCTTTTGACATTAGCATGGTTTTCACTAATCTGACTTTGTGCTAGTTAGCTAGAGCTGGTTATGCCTCAGAGAGCAGAAGTGGTAAAGAAAGGTTTCTTTGATGTTATTATCAAACTTGCAAGCTTAGGGGACCTGGAGTAATGGTCCAAATAGGACCAGCGGTACCAGGGAATTTTGCACTGTATTGTGGGTAATCTAGTTTCACTTGAATGAAGGTTCTGAAGGGGGATCTAATTAAATTGACTGGATTTCCAAGTAGCCTCAGATGTTTTTATGTAACCACCCCCTTCACTCAAAATTACCATTGGGTTGCAAACATTGCAGAGACTTTTAAGAACTAAAGCTATTTCAAAATGAGGTCAGCCCATCTGCTAAGCAAGGAACGAGCCTCAGATACAAATGAATGAATGCCTGGCACAGAGATATGACTGTGGCTCTGTGTTGGTCTTCCGTTCACACGTAAGGGGTCTGCCCCTTTCAAATTCAATTGGAGTCCATTAACCGTGGTAAACAGAATACATTTGTGTCAAGCGGACAGCATACGAGAAGGCAAAAGATGAATGTGTTTAATTAAAAACTGTCATATCTGTGCCTAGAGTTGGGAAGTCGCAATCAATAATTACAGCATGCCTCCGTCAAAGGAAACCATCAAAGCCGTGGCACCATTTTAGCGCTGGCTAATAAGAAGCAGAAGTACACAGACTAAAGTCAAAGTTATAGTCTGGTCACTTGGGGCAGATTTTAAAGTCTTGATTAATCCCCATCTGTGATAATATGCTCTGCTCTGTGGCACCTAGCCCTCTCGTTTCATTGATAATGGGGCCTCTAAAGGCACGCATTACACATTCACAGCGACTATGAAAGCTTGAGTGAGGTCAGGCCACCATGTTCATTTTTTTTACTAATAGTAGCAGTTCAGGAAGTGCTTCGGTGGCAGCAGGTCCAGCCAAGTGTCTCAATGCAAGATTTAGTCCTTCAGACATAGCTATCAGTTGGTAATATGGAGCCATTTCTACAGTTATTTTCATAATGAAGCATGCAAATGACAAGCGATGCATTTGTGCACTGGACTATTAATGAGAGTGATTTCACTAGTTTTCTCACAGCTCTCTCAATATCATCTCAAGATGATGATATTCTTTTCAAAAGCCATTTAATGCGAAGGCACTGTCTATGCATATCAATACATATGCTTTTGGTATTTTGATCTTAACAGAATTGCATGATCATGCACTATTTTTACAAAACTGTACCCGATTATGAAAGCTTTCCCTTGTTTTGTGAAAACAAAATATCACATATACTGGTAATTGTTGCAGGAAGAAGGAGCATGACTCACCCACAGCTGGTTTCTAAGAGACTGTCTCCAACCTGTAGAGAAGCCATTCCAAAGTCTGCTATCCTGATGTTATTCTTCTCATCCAGCAGCAGGTTCTCTGGCTTCAGGTCTCTGTGGCTACAAAACATAAGAAACAATACTTAAGGTATAAACATCTACACATTTGCAGCTTTCTTAAGCTGGATATTTTTATATTTTGCGGTGTAAGTAAGCGTAAGAAAAAGAAGAAAAAGACTCCATAAGGCTTTGTCATTATTTCTCAGGAAATAAATATTTTGCTAAATAAAAGTGCTTCATTGATTTTTAACATTTGAAGGAAAAAAAAACGTTCCTCCAATAGGCACATTGATCTACAAGGACATGTTTATTTTTATTAAATGATCCAGCCTAACTTAATTTTGTATTACTTGTTTAAGTTGCCAGTATCAGACTCAGCCACAAATCTCTTGATCAGACATCACAGGAAACATCTTGATTTCTTGTACCATTGTGAAATCCTCTGATCTGGAGATAAAAATTCAGAGCTTTCTTTGCCAGTGTCAAGAAGCGAAGCCTCTTTCATCCTGAGCGGGTAAGTGATCGAGGAACACAAGACCATTTTAGCCCCAAGAGATCAAAAAGCAGCTTGTACATTTCAAGTATCTTTCAAAAGACAGCAGATCGTGACCTGTGAGCCAATGAGCATTTACTGAAGCTTATCATTTGGGAAGATTTGGCAACAACAACTGGACAATAATTGTTGGTTGGATAGAAACGTGACTTGAACCAGAAATACTGTCCTCCTCCTTTTGTCACAATAACTACAACTGCACCGAAGCAACCCTAACCGCTCTGAAAACTCATCAACCATCTGCAACCATAGTAAACAACATCAGAAACAAAAACATCTGCCAGGCACCTAATTACTTGATCAAGAGATAGGAAGACAGAGTCAGAGAAGGATCTTGTCATTATCATCAATGCATGGTAGTCAATTCTCATGAACTACCACGTAGTCACAATCAATAGATTATTAGTAGTAAGTGTAGCTTCTACACACCACACATTTCCATCTATAAAACGCTTTGTATGTAGGTGATGATGCAAAAAATTGGACTTCTGGAAGCACCAGCTATAAAAGACCTGGTGTCTCCTCACCCAGTGATAAGTTATTGCAAAGGTTAAACACAGACCAGCAATAAAGTTTTTTACTACAACGATTGATTCATCTTTCCCATGCCAAGGCAACCAAGGAGAAGGAAAAGCTCTCAGTAATGGAAAGATAGCAAGGGG
Organism: Enteromius radiatus; assembly: GCA_032357445.1. Lineage (NCBI taxonomy): Eukaryota > Metazoa > Chordata > Actinopteri > Cypriniformes > Cyprinidae > Enteromius > Enteromius radiatus. The sequence continues at coordinate 20,635,436 of JAUCMS010000127.1, forward strand.
GTCCTGGTCAATACTGGTGTGTGTTTACTGAGAGGCTTTTCTGATTAGCTGCCAGTGAGAGACCGAATGGGTAAAGCAGGATCGACTGAATGATCTCTGGGTGTCAGGGACTGCAAGTATTGGCGGACACAATCATAAATCTCCTTCTAAAATAAACTCATCTGCCTCTTTTATACAAAGTAAACAGGTGCCATATAATTCAAGCCTGCAGAATATGCTATAAAAACAAGTATCCCCCCCCCCGCCCCCGCTAAATCTAAAGCCATTTTGCTGCTCCGTCTCTCATTATAATGCCAAAAGTGCAAGGAAGTCTCATTATGTGATGTCTGATTATAAATGCTCTGGATGAAAAGGCATCAAAGTGAAAGAGAACAGCTTCAGAAAGGAGACCCTTTGTTCTATTTGTCAAACTAGTTACCAAAACAGCCTCAAACAGTCCCAACCTTATGGTTTAAGAGATCATATAGCAATAAACACAAGGAATGGGCATTAATTTGATAGTATAAAATTACATTTGTTAGATTTTCCCCAACTTTCCCCAACCATCATAGAGCACAAGATATTTAACAGCTCATGGGGTTTGAGGAAGCAAGCCCTCCATTTTGCTCACATTAGTTTTCTCTCTGGTCTTTCATCATTACGCTTTACGTACCATAGGTATGGAGCTGTGTGAAATGGGTGACCATTATCTTCCCTGACAAAGCACAAGTTCATGGAACCAATAAAGACAATCCCTCCTTGAGGAGCACTAGTGTCCCGCTGTGAGATTGCTGTTATTGCCTAATGGTCCTACAAACTGTTTCTTTAGAAGTAGAGATATTACAGATCCTGTAAACATTTGTGCTTTTAAACTACAGCACATAACTGAAAAAGTCTAATATTTTCAAGTATTTGCAGTGTATAAATTAAATACACTGCAAATACCCTGTCTTTCCAAAAAAAAATTCCAGTGAACAGTCCAGAAACAAGAACCGTGTGACAGAAACAGATCACGGCCTTGTTCTCATTCACGTCAAATGAAATACGGTGTCTGCCCTGACCAAGGTCCATTTGTTGAGGTTTTTATGGCCACCAATATCTTTCCTGGCCTTTTTCCATCTCTGTGCGTCCCCCTTAATTTTTATGTCCCCGGATATGCACATTTATCTCTATATGCATATACTTTAAAGCACTGAAATACGCCAACCAGTAACTATTTATAAAAAAGCTGTTAATCTTGGAACTGATGCTAAGAACCAAAGTGCTGTTTGGAGTTCATCACAACCTGCATAGGCTATTCATTAAATGCAACCCAATATGCACTCCAGACAGCACTGCTGACTTCCGTTTCTATCTTTTATTTTGGAATAGAGCAGAAAGGTTACATAAATGAACCCAATCACAAAATCAGCTCTCACCCTGCTAATGCAAAAACTGCACCCATCCAGACACTAGCAACTGCTTACATAGACATAGAATACCTGCGTGAGGTTCAGGCCCAGTTAGTTAACTCGGTTCAGCTTTTTCTTCTTCCTGTCTAACGATTTTGTGTATCTGGAAGCACTTGTATCATGTAAAAGACTGAAGAATTTGACAGGCACAATTTAGACTTTAGTCTTTCTGCCTGTCCTCACAGTGGGGCCAGACAGCTGTAATTTTATCCCTGTGAATACAGTGATAGCAGAAGGCCATCAACAGAGCACATTATCTGTGTGGAGGTTTCAAACCCCAGAGAGGAAAATGGCTGCGAACGAGCAGAGCAGAGAACAAGTGATGCCTCCCTGCTATGCTGTTTATTCAGTGCTTTCCATCACCTATCGAGAAAGGCCTTCAAACCATCCATCAGCTAGTTGAGCTGTGCTGGAAGCATGCAGCATTCTTCATTAGGCTGTGCGCCTGCTGAAACGCATGGTAAACAGATGCAAATATTGTGCTAATGGCTGCCCCTTCAGTGCATTAGTATATTAGCATATGAAGAGGATACGGTCGTGAGAATTCAAACAGAAACATTATTAGCATTAGCGATAGCTCTTAAAGTTGTGATAAGTTGATGCACTTTTAAATGAAAGTACATTTAGGACTGTGGTGGAAAACACAGGCTGCTGTCCAACTGTCTAGTCATTGTTCTGATGTATAATTTATGAAGTTCTGTAGAGTAATACTATGTTAGTCAAACGGGTTCAAACTTGTTGAAAAGGAATCATTTTAATTTATATAATTTGTAAGTAAAATTCGAGAATCCAACTTTTTTTCCCAACACAATGTAATTTGTCTCCAAAAGTCATAAAATAAAATCTTGATAGGAAAACCCATTAAGATTTCGATATAATAATCAATTTGAAAACAATATTTTCTGTATCAACTGTGAAATGTTAACTTGTTACTGTTACATCATGTTCAGTTAAAAAAACAAAAACAGAAAAAAAAACCTAAGTTAAGCAAAATAAATACTTAAAAAAATTAAACATATGAATAATGCATATTGTTTTAAATAATGTATGCCATTTCAAAAAGATCTAAAAGCAAATAAATTGTTTTAATCCAAACATTAAGGATTAATAAAGAATAAAATAAAAACCTTTTGGATGCCTCTTTTTTAATGAAATAATTTAAATAAGTCTTTTTCTGCCTTGATCCATTAGCAAGGGAAGTTCAAATATGAATGCTCTGCTTTTTTCATTAACAAAACTGAACTAAATTCTTTTTAAATTCCTCTGTAAAATGCCCCCGTTATTCATGTTTTTGGGGTAGGTCACCTAATTACCACTACGCTTCATAATTACTACGTCATTTGTATAATTGTTTCGATAATGAGAAACTACACTGCAGTGAAGATGAAGGATTTGTTTCTCTGTATTTCAACTTAAAACTGGTTAAAAATTTAGGCAACTGTATATGGAGGAAAAAAACCTTCATTATTTTGAATAGTCAGAAAAGACAAGGAGAATGCATAAAGAGAAAATCTGAGCACATTTTTCATTTATATCTCAAAAATGTGGAGAGAAAAGGTTTGAGGATACAATCTGTGATAAAAACGGTGCTTTTCTGCAGTTGCACTGGAGGGGAGCTATCAATCTTTGACCCAGAAAGTGTGTGTGAATCTGAGTGTGCGGCTGGAAACTTGTGCAAATGTGCAAAATAGTAATATCTCAATATGTTATTACATATTCACAATAATGCTTAGTAATGACTGAAAAATGGCTTACTTGAGGTGGCTTTCACCATAAATAATAAATGAGACAACAGCAGTCCAACACGCCGGACAACAACCGCTGATGGCTACAGTACATGATGTATGAAAATAGGCTAAATTGTTAGCGGCAACAAAACTAACACATTTGACTTTCTTGAACTAAACTAATGAGTGTGCCAAGCTTTTTGATTTCTAATAAAACAGGCTGAGATTTTAACATAGTCCAGAAATCTTACCATATAGAGTGACTGTGACAGAAGTCCAACGCTGAGATGATCTGTCTGAAGAACTTCCTGGCCTCTTTTGGTGTTAACCTGCCCTTCTTTACCAGGTAGTCAAAGAGCTCTCCACCTGACACATGCTCTAGAACCAAATATCTGTGGAAGAGAAGCAGAGGAAGTAAAAAAGTCATGTATGCTCACCAAGGCTGCATTTATCTGATCAGAAATATAGTGAAAACACTAATATTGTGAAATATTAGTATGATTTAAAATATCCACTTTATATTTTAATATTTTTTTAAAATGCAATTTATTCCTGTGATGCCAAAGCAATTCCTGAGAAGCCAAATCATATATAATTAATTTTTATATGCTGATTTGCTGCTAAAGAAATATTTTTTTTATGGAAAGGATATTTTTTTCTTTGTATATAAACAATTTGCAACAATGTAAAAGTCTGTCACTTTTGCCCAGTTTAAAAAAAAAAAAAGCACACACCCAAACTCTTGAATGGTAGTGTACTCCAGCAGTCTGAGACACTAATGAAAATTCTCTAAATTAAAATAGTCCATCCAAAAATGAAAACTCTGCCATCAATTACTCACCCCATATGGTCCAAAACCTTCGTTTATCATTGAAACACAAATTAAGATATTTTTGATGAAATCCAAGAGCTTTTTGACCATCCAAAGAGAGCAATGTAACTGACACATTCAGGGCCCAGACATGTACTGTGTTAAGGACATCATTAAAATATTCCATTTGACATCAACCATAGTTTTACGAAGCTACAAAAAAACTTTTTTGTGTGCAAAACCATCTATGTCAGAACGCCGGCTCCAACTTCAACAGCATCACATGTATGTGTCATGAATCCACATCAAAGACCGACAGGGAAGAGAATGAATTGTTAAATTAAGTCATTATTTTTGTTTTCTTTGTGCACAGAAAGTATTCTCGTAGCTTTAAGGTTGAACCACTGATGTCTCTATTATGGACTATTTTATCTATAGCCCTATTCGGACGGGACTAGTTTTCTAAACTACGTGTGAGTTTCGATCCTTATCACCTGACATCTGTGATTTTCATGTACCATTTTTTATTTTATTTTATTTATCCTTTATTTAACCAGGAAAAGTCCATTGAGATTAAAAATCTCTTTTTCAAGGGAGACCTGGCCAAGATAGGCAGCTGAGTTGCATCACATCAGTACATAACAAAAACAAATAACACAACAAATACAACACACTTTACACTTACAATGAAATCTCAATTAAAAACATTGACATATTTCAGACGGGACTAACATCTCCGTGTTTATTACAGAGGTGGGAGGGTCTGTTTGCACATTCTGGGCATTACAGAGATCACGCACTCTGTATGCTTGCATTGCGTATAGTCATTCGGATTGATTACAATTAGTATAATCACAAATACCATGGTGAAGCGAAATGTTGTTTAAAATATTGTATTTTTATTTGTGGTAAACCCATGTTTAATTTTAATAAAGGTACATTTAATAAAACATATGTAACATATGTACATATGTGATCTTACCTAATACTTATATTACAACAGCCAGTCTTAACAGTTTATCTGGCTCTTTAGTTTATTAATCTTTTTAAAAAATTATAAATATATCAAAATATATAAAACGTGCGTGCGGTAAAAGCATCTACGGCAGATCGCGTTGGCCAAAACACACAAGGAAACGCGTTGTGAAAAGTAAAATTACCGGCATTCGGACGGGATTAGTTTTCTCAGAGAACCACTGAGTTTGCTGAAAAACAGTAGGTAATTTGCTCTGGAATTATCACAGACATTGTGAGAGAAAAACACAGACATGGCAGATTCAGACTGTATTAAAATCACCAACTACATCTGTGAAACAAAAATTTCTCTAACGACCCCCTGTAAAACTAGTCCCGTCCGAATAGGGCTTATGTCCTCACTACCTTTCTGGGCACTGAATGTGTCAGTTGCATTGCTGTATATGGAGGATCGGAAAGCTCTAGGATTTCCTCAGAAATGTCTTAATTTGTTTTCCAAAGGTCTTAAAGGTTTGAAATTACATGAGGGTGTGTCAATTTATGAAAGAATTTTCATTTTTGGGTGAATATCCTTTTAATCACAACTTATACTAACAATATAACACTTTTAACCATCTATTGAACATGATAATGTTTAAAATTCCCAAAACGTTCGGTTCACATCATAATATAAATGGGAACTAGATCAATAAATAAACAAATACACCCCAAATTTTCAATGTAGTCTCAGAGTGTTGGACTCCACTGCATCTGAGTGAATGTGTAAATGTGTGCGAAATGTCTTCCTGCAATCGGCCCGTCTGATGGGCAAACACATTTATGTCATACTCACGCATTCATGTATTCATGAGATACACGCAGACTCCCATTCACACGCAGTCGCATTTGAACACACACACTGACACACCAGACGTCTGATTTATTAGTCGATTAAAGGATTTTCTCATGCGATTACCTGTCAGCGTTATTTAAATTAAGGATGGATTCGTACTTGATTTGTGTGTGTAAAAATGTTCATAAGCAAATACTTTACGAGCATGCGGCCCATACATCTGTGTCATCTGAATATTAAGAAAACAAATTCCTCAGCTGCATCCACTGTGGCTCCTTTATCAATTATTGAAAACTACATTAAGCCCAGCCACTGGAGCGGGCACATATCCACAGATATCAGTGCGTCTGCTCTTCCATACAGAAACAGAGTTTACCAGACACTCATACACACTCAGATTAAACATTGCATTATGCATGGATAAACAAAAACGGGGTATACTCACAAATATTTCTTATTTTCATAGACATCGTGCAACTTCAAAACATGAGGGTGTTCTATGAGCTTCAGAATAGCTATTTCTCTTTCCACCTGTAAAGACAGAGAGAAAGAAAAACCATTAGAATTGTTTCATGCCACTTGACACACTGTAACATAAGGTCAGAGTAAAACACAAGGAGACAAAGGCAATAACAGCCTCTGGTTAGTCTGTGCTAGTGGAATGATGTATCGCATTATCTTGCCTAGCCATGTCTAATTAGCATCCCAACACTTTCATTAAGTAGTTAACCCATTAATCACTTTTTGGCAAGTAGAAAATAAACAGAAAACAGTGGATGATGATAACACACTAGTGCAAGTGCCTGGCCTCATAACTAGATGCCTGTGATAAAGAGTTCAGATAAATTATAAGTGGACAAGACTCTAATCGCATTAGTCTTTAGAAAGAGATACAGTAGCATGATGTGGTGATCCATCATCATAGCTGCCACAAAGTGTCCCACATTAGATATTGAGAGTTGGTAATTAGCACACATACAGTACAGTCATGTGTTGACGTGTTGTTGTGTTGTTTTAGGGAGTGTACACTCCTGCTGCTGCCGCGGGAAAATCCATCTCTTGTTGCTTTGGGGGAGCACCAGAAATAATTAGACTTCATTATTGGTGGGAATATGGGAACAGCTAATAAGGATAATCCCACACTAATGAAAGTTGCATTGCTGAAGTCGACGCTGCATGAACTCTCCCATCAAACACCTGCTCAGAGACTAACCTTGTACAGTGTCCAAGTCAGCCACAATCCTATTAGACCCAATCAACTTTCAGTTGTACACAACCAATCAATACTCCATGGAGCAAAAACAATTACAGGACAGAGGTGTTATGAACTGAAGGGCAATTTTTTGGTCAGGACTGATGGATGCAAACATCAGAATTTTGTCGATTTATTTACTTCTTTCTTGCATACTTGCTACAGTAGTTTTAGTTGATATAATAACCCTAAATCTTTCCACAACCCTACATTTGGAAAATAGATGCATGGATGTAATATAAATTGAAATGGTATAGTAGTGCAGAAATCTCTGCAAAACTAATTTCAAGACTTGAGGGCAGAATGTAAGATCATGACAAACACAAACAGTCAAGTGACTCCAGACTTTTTGACTGGTGGGATACATTAACACCATCAAAAACATCCAATATGATTACAAATGGAGTCAGACTCAGATCTAAGAGCAGAAGCACAAACACACAGGGATTTTTTGGGCTCAATCACCCTATTCTATATAAACACTATCTCTCTAACCATGTGGCTGCAGCCTTTCTTCCCCACATCTCTTATGTCAAAACCAGAACACGGCTGTCCCAAGCAAAGAGAGAGAGAGAGATGTCAATTTATCACCATCAAAGTCACAGTTCTTCAAAGGTCTATCACCTGGACCTCTGCAACAGAGCAAAAAAAAAAGAAGTTAAATAAATAATGAAATACTTCCCTCTTTAGTCTGTGGCTCACTGACTGCCGTACATATCAATCCCTGTCATAGCAAGCTTCTCCCAACATTTTCTCTTTTTTTCTTTATATAGCAGATGGCTTTGAGCTGAGCTTTCGTGAACTTCTCCCTGATCTATCACAGCACATGATCTTTCTCATTGGGTTTACACAATCACTGTAATCATTCAGGGGCAGGATGCTTGTTTCTGCTCCTGGCAGAACCTTTGATTATTCCCTGTGCTGCCACCGCTAGTCTCATGCACCTGCATTATGTGTCCAAACTGCTTATGAAGCATCTTCTGTATTGAGACCCAAAATTAATATGTGCTTGCAGTGAGCGCAAAGGCGAAAAAAATGCTTAATGATCACATATTAAAAAGAACGGAGTGTCTGTATGATCAGGTTTACCCCGCAGGGCCATTCTTGGCCCATGTCAGAGCCGCTTTGTCACATGATAATGGCGGGATATATTCCTCCAATGTTAGCCCTCAGAATAATATGACCTTTTCTAAATGAATAAGTCGCAAGCCCAACAAATAAGGGACAATGACAGAGCTCAAGTGTGTGAGTATATGTGTGTTGTTTTTCTACTTTTTATTGAATTGAATTTTATTCTACTTTTTGATATGATATGTTTTATTCCAAAACCCTCACAATCCTTCCTGCATTTTTACATGAAATAAAGCAATATCATGCCAAACCCGTGTGACTGACTTTCTTCTGAAGAACACTAAAGAAGATACTGTGAAGAATGTTTTTGGACCCCACCATTTATTTTAGAATTACTTTAATATTATTATTTTATATATACACTGCTCAAAAAAATAAAGGGAACACTAAAATAACACATCCTAGATCTGAATGAATGAAATATTTTTATTAAATACTTTGTTCTTTTCATAATTAAATGTGCTGAAATCACACAAAAATGATGAAAGGAAGGCGGATCCAACTTTGATGTAAGGTCCTTAAAACAAGTCAAAATGAGGCTCAGTAGTGTGTGTGGCCTCCACGTGCCTGTATGACCTCCCTACAACACCTGAGCATGCTCCTGATGAGGTGACAGATGGTCTCCTGAGGGATCTCCTCCCAGACCTGGACTAAAGCATCCGCCAACTCCTGGACAGTCTGTGGTGCAACGTGGCGTTGGTGGATGGAGCGAGATATGATGTCCCAGATGTGCTCAATTGGATTCAGGAAGGAGAATGTTGCAGGCAGCAGAACGTTCTCCACGGCATCTCCAGACTCTGTCACGTCTGTCACATGTGCTCAGTGTGAACCTGCTTTCATCTGTGAAGAGCACAGGGCGCCAGTGGCGAATTTGCCAATCTTGGTGTTCTCTGGCAAACATCCTGCACGGTGTTGGGCTGTAAGCACAACCCCCACCTGTGGACGTCGGGCCCTCATACCACCCTCATGGAGTCTGTTTCTGACCGTTTGAGCAGACACATGCACATTTGTGGCCTGCTGGAGGTCGTTTTGCAGGGCTCTGGCAGTGCTCCTCCTGTTCCTTCTTGCACAAAGGCGGAGGTAGCGGTCCTGCTGCTGGGTTGTTGCCCTCCTCCACGTCTCCTGATGTACTACCCTGTCTCCTGGTAGCGCCTCCATGCTCTGGACACTACGCCACAGCTTGCATTGGTGTGCTATCCTGGATGAGCTGCACTACCTGAGCCTCTCGTGTGGGTTGTAGAAACTAGAGTGAAAGCATCACCAACATTCAAAAGTGACCAAAACATCAGCCAGAAAGCATAGGAACTGGGAAGTGGTCTGTGGTCACCACCTCCAGAACCACTTCTTTATTGGGGGTGCCTTGCTAATTGCCTATAATTTACACCATAACCTAGAAACTTCCATTTGCACAACAGCATGTGAAATTAATTGTCAATCAGTGTTGCTTCATAAGTGAGCAGTTTGATTTCACCAAAACGTGATTGATTTGGATTTACATTGTGTTGTGTAAGCGTTCCCTTTATTGTTTTGAGCAGTATATATATATATATATATTACATTAGTATTATGCAGGTTTACTTTCTCAGGTACAACAAAGTCAAAAGTTATGAAACGCCCATGAGAAATATTTAAAACTAGTGCAATACCAGAAATTACAAAATTAACCAATGGACAGCAAAATGCTCACTGGGTCAGCAAGGTCAAAAGAAAAAAGGTTTGAACAATTATATTTTTAGCACTTTTGATACATGCTTTTATAATTTTCTTAGTATTTTTAAAGTTTTTATTTAGCTTTAAATGATTTAATCATAACTTCAGCAAATTTAAAACTTCAGCTTAAGCATTTTAGTTCAATTGCCAAGGAATGTTTATGTATTATTTTATTTCTACGTGACTTCAGACATCTGGCCATTTAACCTTATAATTGCATGTCATACCCAAACTGAAATGTTTGTCTGAAGGGAAACAAATAATTTGATAATCACTTTTGATGCTATTACAATGTAGCTAGGAAATACTTTCATTTATTTTTATTTAATATTTTCATTTTATTTTATTTCAGCTTGATTTCAATGAACAAAAAATATATATAATAATAATTATATATAATTTTATTTTATTTTTAGATAATAATAACCACACTGAACCCCCACTGTCTTTGTATGGAAAAAGGTCATACAATAATAATATAATATAATAACAAAATAATAACAGCATAATAATAATAATAATATAATAACAACAGCATTTTTAACAGCAATTGTTTCTTTAGGACACTATTTATATGTTCATTAAGTCATTAAGTTAATCAGTGTGGGATATTTCAGGTTTTACTATGCCCATGGGGATATCTGGCCATCACAATGTAGGCAAAACGTGAACCTCCAACACCCCCCCCCCCCCACCTCCCACCCCCACACACAGACATACACACATATCTACAGCTGGTGCAAAGCTGTGCTGGCACAGACATGAGGAGCAAAATCCAAACATACACCATTTACCTGCACATCACATCTGCACTTGCCAAACAGCACTTGTGATCACAGGATAATGGAGACTTCATCTTATCAACAAACCCCAGTAATCCTGTCTGAATCCAAATGAGTTAAATCCAACTCTACTACAGTTAACACTTACAGCAAGTCAAATAAACAGAGACAGCAGCAGCAAACCAGGTATTTGTTATGATTTTAATGATCCAATAAAAATACACACACACACTTCTGATTATGCGGACAGATAGGAGCAGAGCAGTGATCTGCATCATTCCTCATTATAAAAGAGGAGACCGGCTCACCTCAGTGCCCTTTTTCATTGAGTTTCGATGTTTAACAATTAGCACCACTGTAATAGCATATTTCTTGCCAACAAAAGTGATTATCAAGTGATTAATTTCCCTAGAGAGAAAGATTTCAGTTTGGGTATGACATAAAATTACAAGGTTAAATGGCCAAAAGTCAATGACATTAATGACATTGATGTATTTGGTTTAAATTGATAACACGCAGAGCTTTAGACAGGAAAGAGATTTCATTTCTCCACTGGCTTTGAGCAGAGAGGGAAAAATGAATGACTAATCCCGGATATTGAGAGAGCAAATGGAAGAGAAAAGAAATGTGTGAAAATGTGCGTGTGTGTGTGTGTGTCACAGAGCACTTTTCCCCCCTTTGCAATTCAGATTTAATTAAGAACATTGCAATTTAAACCAGCATATTTAACAGTGTATAATTCAACACGTCCTAAACAAACAACTTTCAACCTCTGCCTTTGTTAATGGATTAACATCATTTATTATGCTCAATTATTGTGTGAATCCAGGTTGCAGATGGTGTGTTGATGCATGCTAATAAAACTGCACTTGTGTGGATGGTCACACAACACACGGCAAATAAATGAAAGCAGAGCTCATGTTCTCACAGCTGGGACTGGGACACAACTCTAGTGTACTGGAGAAGCATCAGATTTTATCCAATAACAGCACGTTTAACCACATAGCTGTCTGTTTGTTGTGTTGAACGGTTTGCTTATATGTTATGCATGGCTTTATGGGTGTTTGAAACAATGTGTTTTATTGGCAATTTGCAAAAGTGTGTGCGTGAAGAGCTCATGAAGTGATGATGAGACGGAGGGGGAGGTGTTTGCCTCTTGTCTCCACAGCTCTGGTGTTCTGTCCAAACTCTCCAGTGCCCACTAGCTGAGCAGCTCTGGCACACACACACATACAGTCATTTTTACCCATACATGAACATGCGTTCACAGACATTTTCAAGCATAGCGACACTAATTTGCAGTGGCAATGCAACTGGAAGTCGTTGTAAATGAGATTTGGCGATTTCTAGAAACGTGAGTAACTACAGGTGATGTAGTCACTGAGCTGGGATACATGATATATCTGTAGTAGCCTAATAAATGTGGCTTTTTAATGTTTCGCTATTGGTTCAGTAAGTAAAAGGCTGATATATTTAAGCTTATAAATTATAGCCAAATGACCATGAGATATTATTAAAATAAAATAAAATAAAAAATAAATTTGTAATTTACAATAAAATTAAACAAAAAAAATGTATTTCTCATTGAAAGCATATGAAACTGGACTTTTTAGGTAAGCTTTTGTTTTGGGAAAATTAAAAAAAAACAACGGTTTAAAATTTTAGCATTTATCAGACTAAAATTTTTTAAAACAGCAGTCATGCAGGAACACCTATAATCAACCAAGAGCACAGTCACTCACTGACCTCCAGGGTTTAATTGCTGTCAGCGTGAGCGTGACTTTACACGTGACACACCATCACCTCTCCTTCTGCCAGTTCTCTGATCTATTCATCATTGATGGCCCGTTCCTCCAATCCATCTTAATTCCTCAAGCTCTCTCACAACAAACCAACTTCCCAATCAAAGCAATGGAAACCAATCAGAGCAGCAGATAAAGAAATCTATAAAAAAACAGAAAAGTGGAAGGAAAGCACTCAAGTTGCACTTCTTTAATAAAGATGGAGGCTGTTCAGTAGCGGCGGTCCTCCTGGGAGCTGCTGTGGCTTTGTAACTAATTAACTCAAACACATGTGGAAACAGACACTTGAGCATGAGGGGGGAGGAGGGGGTTAAAGCAGCAGACCTTAACTGAAGGTCTGTCTCACTGAAGGCTTAGACGAGGAGTGCTGGGAGGCATATCATGGCTTAGCTAATACCTCCAGAGACACACCGTACAGGATATCGGTGGATATTAAACACAATTGCCATCCCTCGGTGATAGCCAATCCATCTACACAACCAACCAGCAGCTGTGGCTCAAATCAGATCCATCAGGTGTGAGCAGGCCTGAATACGACTGGATGGCAAATGAGTGAAAGCTCAGTGGAAAGGAGAACAACAGGGAAAGAGGAAAACGAAATGCATAATTAAAGGTGGAGATTCTTTGCCACTAACAGGACCATATTTCAGAAATAATGATTATTTCACAACCAGGTTCTTTGGAGAAAAAAAAAAATGTGCCTGTGGGGACATTTCTACAGAATGATATTAGATTTGGTTCTTAAATGTTTTGTGACACTTTCAAAAGGTCCAGTTGAGTGGCGTTGAAAGTGCATCATCTAAACCAGGTGATTATGAATACATTGATGATTGCAAGGCTATACCAGGCGAGCTACTGAGCAAGTTTACTGTGCCAGAAGAGTCAATACAAACATCAAAATGTATTAGTTTACCAATCGCGAACTGTGGTAAAGTATTTTGAGGCCATAACATTGTATTGTGCAAGAATTGTGTAAAAAAATGTTTTTTTATTATTTATTAATTGATAATCTGCCACTGCATTCATAATTTGTGTGAAAGGGAATACAAGTTGCTGGTGTTTTACTGTCACTAGCTGTCATTTTAGCTGAAAAGCACAATGCATATGCATATACAGGTGCTGGTCATATAATTAGAATATCTTCAAAAAGTTGATTTATTTCACTAATTTCATTTAAGAAGTAAAACTTATATAATGTATACATTCATTCCACACAGACTGATAAATTTCAAGTGTTTCTTTTAAATTTTTATGATTATAACCGACAACTAATGAAAACCCCAAATTCAGTCAAATTCAGGGGTGCCATGTCATCTGCTGGTGTTGGTCCACTGTGTTTTCTGAGGTCCAAGGTCAACACAGCTGTATACAAGGATGTTTTAGAGCACTTCATGCTTCCTGCTGCTGACCAACTTTATGGAGATGCAGATGTCATTTACCAACAGGCCTTGGCATCTGCACACAGTGCCAAAGCTACCAGTACCTGGTTTAAGGACCATGGTATCCCTGTCCTTCATTGGCCAGCAAATTTGCCTGAACTTGAGGAAGCTGCGATATGCCAAGACCCAAAAATGCAGCATGTTCATACTTTTCAGTTGGCCAAGATGTACACATTGTACAAGTTTCACTTCTTGAATGAAATTAGTGAAATAACTTTTTGAAGGTATTCTAATTATATGACCAGCACCTGTATATTTTTGGAGTTTTAAATTAGGTAGAGGCACAATTTTCCAGTGATAGCGCAGGTCAATTGTTTTCAAAAGTTTCCTAAACTGAACTGACTTCATTCAATGATTTCTTTTCTTCCAGTCAGTCAATCAAAAAATACCTTAATTAGTGTTTCGAAGATGAAAAATGTTTTACAGGTTTGGAACGACATGAGAGAGAGTAATTAACAACATCGCTTTGTTTTTGACTGAACTATCCTTTTAAAGGAGGTTACAGCCCTGCTCCCACATCTTCTGCCCTGTCTGCCAGAATTTGCTCATAAAATAATTTATACTCAGGTGGATCATTATTTCATTCAGTAAGAAACAATGGAAACACATTAAATCAGTACATTTGTACATTCACTCATTTGTTATTAATAACATGCACATCATGGAAAGAAACACAATTAGTTTTTACAGAAGCAGTTTACACAGAATCCTGTGTTATATTAAATAGATAGTGTAAATTCTGTAATCATTTACTCTTCCTCATGTCGTTCCAAACCTGTATGACTTTCTTTCTTCTGCAGAAAATAAAGATATTTTGTAGACTGTTGGTAAGCAATGAATGTTGGTGACCACAAACTTTCATTATATTGACATTTTTTTGTTGTTTAATGTGTATTTAAAATAAATTCCATCTGGATGTCCCAGAGATCTTGATTTTCTGTAGTGTGAAAGCAGAGGTACAGTATAAAAGTAAACGTAAGTAAGGCAGTGCCACACACCTTATCCCATCCTTCCAAACACTTCCAGTCTAAAGAGGCACCTAAGTGACCTACTAAACCAGCACTGCTGACATCCAAGAGATCTCAGCCACAGATTTCAGCCTCAAGTTTGAACAAGCAAAATGTTTCTGCGCGCAATCCTGTTGGTCTTGCTCTGTCCTCTCGTCTGGACTGAGCAGATAACCGCGGCTCTCCTTTCGGTACAAAGCCTCGTTCTGTTCGCAGCCAATCCGCTGCTTGACCCATGACACACACACACAGTTTTTGGTCTCCCAATGTTCTGCTCCCTGAAAGCCACACACGATGTGTTCGAAATAAAACACAACTTGCTCTAAGGCCACATAAACATAACAGCGTCTGAATATTTATAACTGAAAAGGTTGAATTTCACCCCTAAATTGCTTCAGGAAACCTATTTTAGAAGCGTGTGATTAGCATGTCCGCTATCGAGAAATTGGATTTGGAAATAGAGTGCAGTGAGGCAGACTTTAGGATGATGGGCTGGAGGATCTACGGGGAGGAACCGTTCACTGGGTCCACCGAAGATGACTTTCTGATAGAGTTCCAGTCAATATCTCGCGAGAATTTCATAAACCGAGCTAAACAGTAAACATCACCTCCATGCACATTCTGCTGGTTGTAATGTTGTTGTTTCCTTTAAGTAAACTTTGTAAATTATATCTTACAGGCCAATGTCAAAACAAGAAACACTGCTTGTCATGAATTCAAATTTATGCACGCACATTTGCATAGGAATATTGGGAGCTTTAAGAGCGCCTAGCCTCAATAAACAACTGCTTTGATGCCTTTTGACCTTCCAGAAATTAGTTGCCCTGGGCTCAGTGAGGAAGAAATGTGAAAAACATTGATTTAAATACGAAAGGAATGTGTTTTAATTGATCAAAAACTTCTGTCCGGAGAGGCTCTTCTCTATAAACTCAAAAATACACTCTCGGCATCTCATTGTACTGCTTTTGACCCTCTAGCTTTAGTTGCTTCCTAGAGAACAACAAGCTAGGGAAGAATGCAGCCATTTCCCAAGACAGCAAAAAAAGAGTGGTACAAGCAATATGTTAAGTCCTCACTTTCTTTTCATTTGGATATTGATGTATGAGAATATATATTGGGTGGAAAGCCTTCAATTGTGCACTGATGGGAGAAACAAGAAAAAGTGTATACTCTTGCAGATATGGCAACGTTAAACCTGAGCCCAGTTCTGTGGATATAGATTTATGACAGAAGCCATTACATTCACACGCGCTAAAAGACTCCCGTGCTCCTACAGAAAAGTAATTATGATCTATCTCTTGCATCACTCACTCATCCTGGAGAGACAGCTTGATCTCGCACACCAATCACAGCCTCACATGCTGTATTTAAATCAATAGTTCAATGGCGCATTGCTAGTCACAGTTTTGTGCTGTGTGGTCAAGTACAGATTTATTGTATGAAGGAAAAACTGCCCACTGACTCCATTCTGGCTCAGAGAATCTGTAGTGCTGAAGAAGTGCTTAGATGTCCCATAAATCATAGCTTACCCATAACACAATGTGTTGGAAACTTACTCTATACTATACACCAGGGGAATAGCAACTATTATAACTGGGCAGGAAGGGGGGATGCATTACGCTCCACTTTTCGGGCAAAATCATTAGATTTTAAGAGCTTTGTTTTGCTTGGCTACAGTGTGAAAAATAATGTAGGTGGCTGCATAAAATGGCAGTTTGGAGGTCAAGAGCTAGATTCTGTCACCAAGCTGAGTTAGAAAAAGCTTGCTATTTTAGTATTATTTATATACTATTAGCATATCATAATGTTTTGAATTAGCTTTTGTTTTTATATTTTCCGTTTTAATTTTCGCTTTACTGATTTCAAGTGTATTATATTTCTGTTTATTTTAATTTCTTTTAAAAATAATGTTTTTAATTTGAGGTCTAACCCAAAAGTTAGCTTGCACTAGTTGCTTATTAGCTTGCATATTGGCTGTTTAATATTACTTATAAAGCACATATTAATACATTACTCTAAATTTTAGATCTCTTAACCCTACACCATATCTAAACTTAACAACTACCTTACTAACTATTAAAAAGCATCAAATTAGCAGTTTACTGAAGAAAATGTCTTAGTTAACAGTGAATATGTGTTCCCTTTTCTATATTGTTACCATTTACAACAAACAAACAACAATTTTCAACAAATTAATTATGTTTACACTATATCATTTAATTAAATCAAAAGCCAGGCTAATCAGATTTATAATCACTTCTAAGATCTTAAGTCCTTAGGATAGACCCCTCAAACTTTCCTTTCCTCAGACTGTAACCTTTCAAGAAAGGTCAGCAATCTGTTATTAAGCTATAAAACTAAAAGCAGTTTTTATGTAGACAGGTGTGAAACCATTTTTTAAGTAGACAGATCTGCTAGTTAACGTCACAAAGACATCTTTCACCTTCACATCCTCTCAGGGCGTCTGTGCAATCATAATCATGGAACACAGGTGTCCACGTCAATTGATTTATCTGTCATTGTAGGCAGCAGTGGACATGGACCACAGTTATAAATCTCACATAATGGACATTTTCTCTACTGCTCCTGTCTCAGTGCAGCTATAATGACTTCGGCAAGAAAGGAAGGAAGGTTAAAGGTCACTCAAGGGACCAAATGGATAGGTAACGGCGTTCCTTTATCTTCTCCCTCCCGATTCCTCAGGGCCTTCTCTATTTGATCAAATGATCAGTCAAAGCTGATGCGCCGAGTATCAAACAGAGGAGAATAAGCTCATGGAAAAACAAGACTGAGCAGCCAAAACAGTAAACATGTCCAATAAAGTTGATATATTATACTTAATAAAAAACTCCACTTACTGTATATATTCATTCTTAAACTGTCCCTTACGTGCAATGTATCATTTAAAGCAATATACAATATTGTTTATACTGTAAAATATTTCTTGAATGATTTATGAATGATCATCTGACACTGAAAGCTTGGATTTATGTCTACTGAAAAAGTAGCTTTTTCACCATGGGAATAAATAAAAATTTTAAATATGGAAAAATGGAAAACTATTATTTTAAATCGTAATACAGTTTCACAAAATTACTATTTTCTTTACAGTTTTTAAATATTACCGTTTTTGAGACTACGTTTTTATTTTTTCAAATCTATTCAACTCAAACTTTTGAAAAGCAGTGTACTTAAAAGCTGTCTGACAATAAAACAGAGGCTTTATTATCCTCTGTAACAAGGCCGGACTCAGACAAGCGCTGAAGATGCAGCTTTATTCACAATTCACAGCATGGTCAAAACAGACAACGTTAAACAGACAAGGTCCAAATACCAGCAAACAGTAATATCCAAGGAGAGACAAAATTGTAATCCAGTATGCAAGCAAAGGTCAGGGCAAGCAGTGAAACGTTCAAAAAACACAGGTAACAGTCTAGGGTCAAAATCCAAGAGGGCAATTCAAAGTAACAATTGAAACTAGACAAGGCAAGCCTATGGCAATGACAAAGGCAAGAAAACAGGAAAAATACAGAAAACGCTTGGTAGAGTCCGCTTACAGCAAAACAATACTTTGCGACTTTCTGTTTGGCAGGCCTCCACTTAAATGGCCGCCTGTAATGCCAAGCCAGCAGAGGGAGCTGAGACAGTCAGTGCAGTGGTGAGAGCTCCTTCTGCTGGCTTGGCGTTACATCCTCTGACATTTTTACAGCAATTACGATATTTTCCTTACACAAGACTAGATAAAAGAAATGACAATGCCTTATAGAGCTGAACATTCAGTTTCAAAATGAACCGAGGGAAGAAAAGCTTTAATGTTGATGAACTTCAGCAGTTCTGGAACTAAAATCAACTCCTAATTAATCACCAGGTGATTAATAGAAACTGTTTACAAATAACATTAATACAACTATACATTGTTACACAGCTCCCTAAAATATTTGATTCTAATCACTCTGGTCAAACACAGCATTATGAGATCAAATATATTTCCACAATGAAAACAAATAATAAAAATTAATTGCCTGTTGGCAGCGATCCCAGACAATAGTTGTTTTAGTGTTACTAGTCTTTCTTCTCACATACACTCTTAAAAATAAAGGTGCTTAAAAAGCAGAACAATACGACAACAGCCAATCAGCGTGCAGCGTTAAGCGCGAGTGATTTCCATGTTAAGTCAATGCAAGGACGCGTTTAGACATCCTGCGGCGCGAATTGAGCGTTTCGCACGTGACGTACCAGAAGACTGTGCACGCCATCCACTGACATCCAGGGCGCATCCGAGTGGGAGAAGACAACAGGGGAGAGATTCACAATTTAATACTCTTTTAAAGCTGGCAGCATTAACAGCTTATATCGAAATATATATCATTATCGTTCAATATGGGGAAGAATTATCGAGATTACATTTTTGCCATATCGCCCAGCCCTAGGCATCATTAAGCACATTTATTTTTAAGAGTGTAATAAAATAAATTAACTCAAATCAACATGTTTGCTGATTCATTTATGAAAAAATTACATCACAACATTAAGTGAACAATAAATTAAACCATTTAAGTTAATAGCATAACCCTGTCTGGACAGATATCCCTGACATTTTCACTATCATTTAAGCATTGACAAAACAAATGCTGCCTGTTTAACCCTAAGTGTAACAATCAGCTGGATGTGCCAGCCCTGCTCTGGATGGCACTCCAGCCCTCCATGAACTGTGTGTGTGTTTATGTCTGTTTTCATTCATGG
Source organism: Enteromius radiatus (assembly GCA_032357445.1). NCBI lineage: Eukaryota > Metazoa > Chordata > Actinopteri > Cypriniformes > Cyprinidae > Enteromius > Enteromius radiatus. The sequence goes on from JAUCMS010000127.1 coordinate 20,655,077, forward strand.
ACTCCTTACACAAACTCTAGTCACCGCCCATCTCATCGGTTGTCACGGTTTCCCATTGATGTCTCCACCCACCTCGTCCATTGTCATGACTGCCCATTGTTGCTCCGCCCCTTTTGTGTATTTAAGTTCCGGTTGTCTGTGTGTGAATTCTGGCCAATGTTGAATGTACCCTGAGTTTTCTCCCTGTGTCCAGCCCTCTGTGTTTACCGTGTTTACCCGTGTTTCCTTTGTTCTTCGTTCTCGACCTCGCCTGTACTTGGATTTACGACTTTGCCTTGCCCCTCTGGACTATGTTTGCTCCTCGTTCGACCCCACGCTATGTGTAATGGATTATTCTCTCATCTCTTGCCTCTGATGTTCTCGTTTGCCGTCATTGACCCAGCCTCCCTGTACTGTGAGTGTGTGTGTGTGTGTGTGTTCAATAAACTGTCAGCACTTGAATCCGAACGTCTCTCGCCTCCTTCGTGACAGATTGGCCAGCCTGCACAGGATTCAGCGACAGAATGCCACAAAGCCCAGTCAGAGACTTCCCTTCACCTCGCAGGCAGGATTTTAACCAGGCACCAGAGACATATTTACGTTCATTGTTTCAATGCGGACGCCACATCAACAGGTACGTGGAGGATTTTATTGCTGTGTCACTGCGTGAGGGTCAGTGAAGAGACAATCAAAGCCTACTTTTTATCAGGGTTAGATCTTGTGGTGTTACACGATTTGCCCGAGGAAGATCCCCGTTGGACCTTAGAAAAACTGATAGACTTTGTTTTATTGCACTGTGGTTCTTGTTTCACCATTGGTGAGGTGAGAGAGGACGTTTGCACGCACAATCGCAGACGGAGCAATCGGCGTGCCGCGAACGTCAACGCGAGCCCATGGCTCGAATCCCGCCTCGCAATTCGGCGATCTCCCCTCCCACACAAGATGGCGGCCGATTGCGAGACGCCGCGCAATTTGGTCACTGAACGCGAGACCGAGCATAAGAGCGCGGTCATCTTTGAGCCTTCACACAAGATGGTTGCCGATCACGAGACGCAGTACAAAATGGCGGCCGATCGCGAGACTCCGCCTGATTTGTGGGACGACTTACCCATCCTGCTTCCTCCAGACCCCGTTCAGCCAAGCCCCGTTGCACAGTATGGCAAGCCATTTAAAGCTCAGTTGGTCCCGGTTCATCAGCCTAAAAGACGGTTCCTGTCCAGTCAATTCCAGTTATACAGCCAGGGGCGCTGTTCCAAGCCCAGTCGGTGCAAGTTTTACAGCTGCAGGAGCTGTCACCCGTCCTAGCGATCCCTGATCCGCTAGCGATGGGTTCCAGCATCATATCACAGCGAGAGGGGCTGTGTGATGTCCAGTTGGTCCCGGTTTCACAGCTAGGGGAGCTGTCACCCATTGTAGCTATTCCTGATCTACTATTGACGGGTTCTGACATCACGTCACAGCGAGAGGGGCTGTGTGGTGTCAGATCAGTCCCGGTTGCAGTCAGTCAGCCAGTCGAGCCATTGAAGGCCCTCACGGTGTCAAGCCAGTCTGAAACGGGTATTAGCCCCGAAGCACGATACGAGGGGTCGTGTTCTACTCAGCCTGTGCCAACCACGCAGCCTGACAAGCTGCTGAAGGTCCTCGCGGTTCCAAGCCCGCAAATAACGGGTCCCACTCCCGTCGCACGGTACGAGGAGCCGTGTCCAGTCACGACGGTCTGCGATTTGGGTTGCGAGTGGCCGGATCCACCAGATCCCATCTATGATCCCGATCCAGAATGGCCGCATCCGCCAGACCCCGTCTGTGATCCGGACCCCTGGTGGCCTGATCCGCCGGCGGGTGAGCTGTTGGAAATACTCACGGTTCCCAGTCCGCATGTGTCGGGTCTTAGCCCCGTAACACGGTTTGAGGAACCGTGCCCCAAGTCGGTCTTGGTTACTGGGGTTCCGCCAGTGGCTGCACACCCCTCGATGGAGTTGGTTAACTCCTCCAAGGGTCTGCTGGTGGCTGCACTGTCTCCAGGTCCTACCCTCCAAGCCTCAGGGCTTTGTTACTGTCCGGCCTCGACTCCGGGGAATCCTTCAGTGGCTGCACGTCCCCTAGGGATGTTGACCTTGGTCATAGAATCACCAGGGGCTCCGCTGATGGCTGCACAGCCTCTAAGTCAGGTCGGTCAGACCATTAATGTGTTTGTGCTCCTCCGTCCAGTTCAGCTGCTAGGGCCACCCTGGTGGACATCTCTGCTGTCCGGTCCGCCTAGGTGGACGTCTCCGCCGTCTGCTCCGCCCTGGGGGGCGTCTCCACTGCTGTCTATGCTGTCCTGGTGGATCTCACCGCCGTCTGCTCCGCCCTGGGAGGCTTCTCTGCTGTCCGGTCCGCCTAGGTGGACGTCTCCGCTATCTGCTCCACCCTGGGGGGCTTCTCCTCTGCTGTCTATGCTGTCCTGGTGGTCACCTCCGCTGTCTGGTCCGCCCAGATGGAGTGTGTGTGTGTGTTCAATAAACTGTCAGCACTTGAATCCGAACGTCTCTCGCCTCCTTCATGACACTAAGTAGGAATGACTCATAAAACATATATTTATCAATTTCAACGCTACTGCTCAATCACTATTATATCCTAGAATAAGGTTCTTCAGGACAGACGGATCATTTCTGTAATTAGTGTGCATTAAAAAATAATGATAAATAAAAAGTAATCAACAACCTGTTTCTATTTCAGTTTCCATTTCTCACTTCAAGGCTCAACATAGATAAAAGGCACATAGAGCCCGAGATAGACAGCATATAAATCACAAAAATACATATAGAAATAAATCCTGAGTATGCCCTACTGAAAAAGATAAACTGTATATTAATTAACCTGTCACAAATTCCAATAATTCATCTTGAATTTGAAAAACTGCACTGATTTAAACCACATATCTTCATTGAAACATATGTCTGTTCAGTGTTGATGTGAATCAAATGAATTGCAGAATTCCAAGTGTTAATCAAATCTCCATTTGTTGCAGTAGTAAATGACCAGCTGTAATAAAACACCAGCTCGATCACTTTCACACTGTACCACAGGAACAGCACTCAAGATCGTCCCAACCATGCTGTGAACTGAACAAAATAACTATATATATGGTCACTCGAGCAAGAAGACCTCCAACAAAGTGCTGAGACTTCAGGTCAAAGTTTCACATTAATCATTTGAGAAAGAAGTTAACATGAACCAGAGGAAAGATTGAATTTACTGTAGTGTAAGAGTATTATCACACATCAGAAACAACGTTTCAAACTTAAGAAGGCTTAAAAATGGATTAGTTTTTTTATATAAACATACAGCTTTTCACTTCACATGATGGAATGGAGTTTTGTTCCACTGAAGTTGATCCACTGGTGAACAAGTAATGCAATGCTAAATTTCTGCAAATCTGTCCAGATGAAGAAACAAACTCATTTACATTTTGGATGACCTGAGGGTGAGTACATTTTCAGCATATTTTCACATTTAGGTGAACTATTCCTTTAACACTGTAGGCTAGCTACAGGTATAGTTGAATTACATATGAACACGGAAATACAGCTACTAATATATTCAAATGTACTCAGTTTCATAAACTGAAGCACATGATGCATTTTGGTCATTTGTTTAAAAAAAATATGATCACGCCAAGACAGAAGATTTTAGCACTTCTTGTTTATTGAAGTGAACAGCAGAGAGGCATTGTAACTTAACAAAGTAACAATACAGGGCTCGTTTGGGTCATCAATTAAAATTGAACCTTATCAAATCAGCTTGGCATCTTCAAAGACTTATATATGCAAATTAGATGAAGATTCACTGTGCTGGAGGGAAGCGTGTGACAGCCATTTATTTTGCTTTGTGTCCCTCTCTCTGCATGCAATGAGGGAAATGTCTCCCTCGCAAACACAACAATCTACCGAAGAGCGAGGGAGAAGATGCATGATCCATAATCATTTAGAGGAGAAGAGAGAGAAACGTATATAGAGAAAATGACACCGCTGTCATCAATGGCAGGATAACAGGATTAGGGTCAGCCATCATTCATCAGCCATTCACTCTGCCTCCAATTCTGCCTCCGTGCTGGACTGCAAATTTCATCTTTCATTCCGTCCCTGCTATATTCTCTTCTTGCCTTTTTTTTTTGACTTTCTCTATCACCACAAGGACAGAAGCAACGGTCTTCAATATATATATATATATATATATTAGTGCTGGGCAATGATTAATCGCGATTAATCGCAACCAAAATAAAAGTTTTTCTTTAC
>JAUCMS010000127.1:20659432-20681639 GCA_032357445.1 Enteromius radiatus
TATTTTGGATGCGATTAATCGCGATTAATCATTGCCCAGCACTAATATATATATATATATATATATATATATATAGTAATACTATTATTATATAGTAATAACTAGTATTATATAGTAATAATTTATATAGTATTTTTTTATGCTTTGTTTCATATACAGTATATATATATATATACTGTATGCATACCCTCCCTTAGCAAATACTGATACACTGATACGATACACTATCATTCAAAAGTTTGGGGTCGGTATGAATTTAGGTTTTTCAAGTCTTTTATGCTAACCAAGGCTACATTTACAGTATTTAGTCACAAATACTGACTCGATATTGAAAGCAGTTTTACCGCTTTAAATTTTAATTTTTTTTTATTTTCAGTATTCTTTGATGGATATATAATTTATATCCAATATAAGTTATTGATTTGAAATAACTTTGGAATTTGAAATAGAAATATTTTTTTAACATTCTTAAACATTCATAAATATCTTTACTGTCATTTTGATCACCTCATTGTGTTTCTTGCTGAATAAAAATATTTCATTAAAAAAAGTATCTTAATGACAAATCTTTAAACAGTAGTGAATATGCAAATAAATTATGATTAACTTGGATAAAACACATAGCATAATAAAAATTTATTCAAATGTTGAACTGATTGACAGCTTTAATACAAATATAAAAAAATACACCTAATCAGAGCAGAGAAATGTACTTTACGTAACCAATTCAAATCCCAAGCTCAAGCAAACATAAATTGAATTTTGCTTTGAGATTTCTGCACTGTGCCTTGTCACTGCCTTACTGCCTCAGTGATCACATCATTAAGACCTTCATCTATCTCTCTTTTCCCAGACTAAAGCACCCATGAATGTGGATTAAACAAACACATCTTAAATCACTTCAGTGCAGCACCATTAGAGAGGCAGTGGTTCACTTGACTGAGAGATCATGGATGGAGCGAACACCATGGGGGGTAGAGCAGGATAAGTCATACCCAGATGTCACAGTTCATCAGCTCTTCCGGAGCATCGGTGTGAAGAGCTGACTCCATATCTCGCTCAGCAAAGCGTCAGCACCACCAAACACTAAAGTACTTCAGGTCAGCAAGAGATAATACAACTCTGAAGACCAGGAAAGGTTAGAAATAAAGTCTCTCAAAGCTCAAATAAAAGGACGGCCTGGTGGCCTTGGGACCGTTGTGAGCTTTGGTACATTTGACAAAACAGCCTCTTTCTTGCCCATTTGAAACAGATCTGCACTGAGCCTAAAAAACATCATTACTTTATGCTTTATTCTTTATTCTCTAATTCCACTGATTTGTCATCAGTGTCTTCTAATGGACCAACATACAGTGAAAGTTTGAAGGAAATAACAAATACAGTAAAGACTTGTAAAGTAAGAATCACAAAAAATTTTTTTTTAAGAACTGCATGATATGAACTCGCAACTGCACAATATAAGTGAAAATATAAACTTTGAGTTTGCAATTCTGACCTGCTGCCTACCTTAGAATTCTGGCTTCATAACTCTCAATTGTTTTTTATCTTGCAATTCCGGTTGCATTGCTAGTAATTGCAAGTTGATATCCTTATATACTGACTTTATAACTCACACCTGTGAGAAGAGTCAGAATTGTGAGTTTGTCTTGCGCATTTCTGAGAAAAAGAAGGAGTCAGAATTGTGAGATGTCGCAATTCCATACTTAACAAAGGGCAGCAAAAAAAGGATAAAAAAGACTGCTTATGTATGTTAAACAATTTGAAAAGACAAGTTGTAAGGAAACAAAACAAAACGTGAGGTAAATACATCAACTCTGAGTTTTGACTGGCTGGACAGTACATGAGAAAAACATTAAAAAACGTAAAAAACAGACTGTAAATAAGTGAGAATTAAACCTCTGAATGAATGAAATATCACGGTTGCTGTAGAACACTGTTGTAAAGTTTAGGAAAAGTGACGTTAATGGATGGATGGATATGTAATATATTTTTCAATAGAGTTTGGTGCTACTAGAGGTGTAAAAATTGTACACTTCTCCTTTAAATTATAGTTTAGTTAAAATATATAGTTAAGGTTATCTTCCACCTTCACTTTGTAACATATAGTGTGTACTGGCACTCATCCACAGCTTGAGTTATCTCTTCACTGCAGGGGTGCATCATGTCCCTCCTTCTCCTCAGCAGCCAGTCTCCTGAGCAACACTGGGCTTGGTTTCAGAAATGTTAGCTTTTCCCTCAGGACCCATCTGGATTTGACACTGCACGCTGAGAGAAACTTTCACACCCACCATCCCTTGGGCCATTTACCATTAACCACCCAAGACTTGATTAAACCAAAGACTGATACCTTTCTGAAATGTTTACTGGGATCCACCCTGCAGTGTCAAGAGCCGATCATTCATTAGGAGGGAATGATGTTTAATGCATGGTTTGTCATAAATAGTTTTGAGTAGCCTGCCTCAAGGGAAGCTGAACGATAAGCACACTATTTAGCATTTTAAAACAGCTTACCACAGCACCATTAAAATGGGACTGGAGTGAAAACTCAATGAAAAAGCTTTTCCAGTGTTTTAAAGGAGAGCATGTAAGTCTCAGGTGTCCACAGAATGTGTTTGTGAAGTTACAGCTCAAAATACCCCGCAGATAATTTATGTAATTTTGAAAAGGCCCATTTGAGTGAAGCTGACACATGCTGTTTTCATGCATGTCTCTTTAAATGCAAATGAGCCACTGCTCCCCTGCTGTCTGTGAAGGTAAACAGCTGGCAAAGAAATCACATGTTTACATTATATCTGTATGGCAGCATTGTAAATAAATCAATAAATCCACTTCTCTGGGACTCTAAATAATGTTCTGTGCTCATCAGTGCAGCCAAAGACAAAAGAGGTAGCATGATTAGTTTGAACTTTTGCCATGGCGTTAGAACTGGTACACCATTGCTACTTGACAAAACCAACATTTCGGCACCATTCGGAAACACTCTCTATTTTTAATCAAATTCATTGGTTTTAAAAACATCACCTGTAATTTTCTACAATACAATGAAATCACACACATACAAACACATCTTTCCCCTGGAAAAAAACAAAAAAACCTTGCTGTGAGGCATCTGCAGCACATCCTCTGAGGCAAAGTAGGCCGAGGTCACCTCCTGACATAACCCTCATTAGTGTGACCGCAAAGTAAGTCAAAGAGCTTTTCTTTTCATGTCTGAAAATGTCAGAGACGACTTCATTAGTTCAGGAAGGGCCAGGAAGGGGCCGCGGCGTTCTCTGCGAGGAGCATGTTCTCAAATGCCAGGCTTCTGTTCTGTGCGTGCCACGACCTAACACACAACATTGCCTCTCCCTGGGAGAAGACATGAACACACACACACAGCGTACTGCACACCCAACTTTAGACAAGCTGCACACACAAATGCAACCTGACGCGCTCACCCTGGGCTCTGATTGCACACATGCACACTCTTTCGTATAACGTGTCCCAGCAAGCGCACACGCTGACAGGAAGTAGCCAAACCTCCTGCTTTTTTATATACAGCCATGAATGCTCTTCCACACACTGACAGCTGCACACCGGCTCCACGCTATGCAAATGCCAACCAATGTGGGGTTCGCTGGAGGCTGAGGAAAGAGAAGAAGGAGGAAAACAACAGAATGACAGGTGACCTCCCGTTGACTGTCTAAAATTATGCTAATGAAGTCATTATTGTTTATTTATTCCGTCAAGACTGCGGTGAGGAGGGAACTCCAGGAGAAACACAGCCGCCAATGACTGGGAGACTATCCAATGGGTTGAACTGCACTGAAGTCAAGTTTAAATGGGATAAATCAAGGTGGAATCATGGGAAATTACACCAAAGAGAAGATTAGTCATGACTTTAGGTCTCTGATGCGTAAGAACAGCAGGTTGCAGTCTCGCTCTTTTGCCTCCGTCATTCGTGAAATCTCAGCTACTTTGATGGAGGCGTGCAACATCTGAAGCTGTTTTTTACTATAAGCATATAATTTTCTCCCCTACCTCCCTCCCAAAGCCAATCATGTCAGGTTGCCATGACAACAGACCCTGTGAGAAGCTAAAATAAGCAGGAGATACAATAGAATGGGTTACAGGGTGACCTTCAGAGAAACACGACTAACTATCAGTTATGGAGGCGGCTTTACTCCAACTCAATGTTGGGATCCGACAGCATCCGTTTTTTTTTTAAATTACACAGATAGTAGAGTAAGACAACGAGACGCACACAAAAGCGTGCATCCACAATCAGACTCCCATAAGGTTTAGGTCTATTTCCTGCTGAGAAGCAATTTCCCCCGCAGTACAAACACTATGAGCAAGCAGGGGGGTCTGGGGACGGCATGTGGACCGGATGACTGTATAGCCCACTCTCACATCCAATTACAATGAGGAACCAATCAGCTCATCTAAATTACTACTGACCCACAATCCACCAGGAGTTAATGAGCCATTAACCATTTAATGAAATCCATATGATGCTGGATGGACACTGAGAGGAAATTAAGTTGACTGGGTCAAAAGTTGAGGTGACTTTTATGTTAAAGCTCACTGAATTTATAAAGCAAATTGGCAACATCAGCAGCTTCTTAAGCCCATCTTGTCATTTTCTTTTTAAAATTAATACCACAGTAGCAGTTTGACAGACTCAATTATTCACTCTATAAAGCAAAGAACATCTGCTGACTTTCAGATAATGTTACAAACACATAGGTATGTGACTGCCATATTTGTACAGCTAAAAAAGTCTTTTTATCAGTGCTTTATCAACCCCCCCCCCCCCAACATCCAATCGCTGTCCAGAAATGTTTCTTTTCTTTGCCACAAATTGCATTAAATATGTGAATAGCGTAAACAAATTTCTTTAATCTTTGATAATAATCTTATTTATGGATGTCATTCATTCTTGTGTGAATTGAGTGAATTTCTCCCCACCATTTGACTTTCAACAAACATATAGAAGGAACTTTACATATCACAAGCTGTGTATGATGTGACAAACGTGTCACTTTCAGCAAAATACAAACCCAATTAGAGGATCAGAGATAAAGAGCTGACAGCAACACTCACTGTGCATGATTTAAATCGGATAATGAACAATTAGAGATAACCCTAACTGAACTCCTACTAATCAATGTCCAGTCTAACAGTGGTAGTAAGCTGCTGTGAACCATTAGGCAACTGCTGAAGATGGGGAAAAGAATCCTTTTATATACTAAAACAATCCCCTGGCAGCAGTTCAGCAGCACAGTGACAGCTGCCTGTTCATACTCAAAAGGCTCTTTCATGTTTTGTTGCTGTATAGCAAGCACCTCGGCCTAATTAGGATAGAAATGGTGCTAACTTTTTCCTTGCAGAAGGAGCTGACACAAAAATAAACCTATATAAATAAGCTTTGTGAGTAATCTAAATATATTTAAGTATTCCAACTCACCCACTACAGTGTAAATGTAACTGACAGATTTGGTACGAACAGCCATATCCACAACTTCCAGTTCCATTATAGTTTAGTGCAAAGCGACAGACTGCTTTTCTTTAGTCATCTCATGCAGTACGCTAAAAAGAAAAGCCCATTCTTACCTTCATCAACACAGACTCGCTGAGTTTCTCCCGGTTTACAATTTTTATGGCAACTTTCTGACATGTGACACAGTGGATTCCCAGCTTCACGAGGCCTGGAGCAAAAGGAAAAAAGAGAAAAGAGAGAAAAGAAATTCTGTCAACAAGCATAAAAAGTACATCAACCAAAAAGCACTTAGATGATAAAAGGCTGGTCCCAGCGTGAGTTTCATTTCGGCAAAATGAGAATTCTCCCGCTAAAGCCCTCCGGTATCCATAATGTGACACCCAGGGGCACTTTTCATGCTGCAAAGCAAATGTCAGAGAACATACATAAACACAAACAACGCCAGATCAGCGTTGGATCCCCCTCAATGGCTTTTTGTCATATCGACGATAAAAGACTGTCACTATGCTCAAAGGCTGACACGGGCACATATATATCACAGCAAGTATATTTTGCTAAATGCCACGTCTGTGCATGCCGTTATTACCCCCATACATTTTTCAACATGCCTCTGCATATCAAACTGTTGATTTCCCTGAAGGTTTACCCAGGGGGCAGAGGGGACATAAAGATCTGACAGGTTCCTGGATCTCTTTTATATGTATGTCGTTAAAGTCCAAATGGCATCTCGCGCCACTTTCACGACATGTCATTGATGTTGTATCACAGGAGAGGACGAAACGCAGATGCAATCTACACTCTCATGCCGGGCTTGAGGGTGCAGCGGAGAGTGTCCAGGGACCTGATGAATATTTCATCTTGGCGTAATTGCCTTGCGCTGAGATGAACACACAGAGACATGTGTAAAATGCCATACGGCGGCTAATGCAATTGTGAGGCGAGTCACCAAGAAAACTTTCTAGGAAGACAAATTCTTGCATACAAATAGATCATGTTTTTGCCTAAACACTAAAAAGGAAACATTGGATAAAGATGGTTACTTTGTCACCCTAATGGGATGCTTTTATACTAATGTCCACAATGTAGATTACTTCCCTTGATATTGTAATTGTGATTATTAATGTTGACTAGTAGAATTTACACAAAAGCCTGCTTTTGTGGGAGGCAACGGCATGCTGTATCCTTTACGTAGATTACACAAGAAAACAGGATCAGTGAGAACAGTCTGGAGTCTTTCTGGGTTGCCAATTATAAGTCAAAATGATTTCATTTAAAAAAAGCTGAAGCTCTCATGTCAAAAGGCACTTTAGATTTCTATTAATTTTCTGAAAAATCATCAATCTTCCTATTCATTAAAGTAAAACTCTGTCAGCTGCAAAGGGAACCATGGAAACCTACAAGAGCTCAACTAATCAAAGCTAGGCTAAAGTTAGGCTAGTACGCTCTTTGCAAAAAAACATAAACATGGATGAGTCAACGACATTCGAGTCTCTCGAGCAAGTAAACAAGCAGTGTTCTTGTCATTTGCGGAGAAAAACAACACTTGCCCATAAGAGATTTCTCAAATAACACTTGACACACAACTCAAAAAAAGATGTTAGGTTACTAAGTTGCGAAGGAGGCGTATGTGAATAAAATGTCTGCAAGCAATGGGAAGAGTAGAAACCAAAACGTACAAAAAAATAATACGTTGATTGAGTTTCAGTGGTGCTTGAGCTCACAAAAAGTTTATAGTTAGCATTAAATGGTTTATTCATATATATGCAACAATAATATATTCTTAAAAACAATGGTTTCAATAGAGAGTTTTTTCAGCAAAAACAAAATAACCATTCAGGGAACAGTTCTTAAAAGAACCATTTTTTTCTTAGTCTGAAGAATATTTAAACAACTTAAAGAAACTCTAAAGAACATTATGTCATTTAAAAGTTTCTATGGTTCTACACGTAATCAAAGATATCAAAAGTAGCCTTTATATTTAAATAATCTACACCTTGAATTTCACTAATTAAATTAAAAGTTGACATACTCTATAAAAGACAATATACTCAAGAAAGTCAATAGCAAAAAGTAATTTTGCTATACTTCTCTTCCTCTAGTAGTAAACTGAAAGAGCACAGCTTTGATTTGCTAACACGCACAAAGCAGCATGACATCATGTTCTCATGGTTGCACAGTGGAAGTGCATCCCCAGAGGCTCAGCGTGTGTCCTCAGAGGCTTCCCTCATCCTCCCGTCGCAGGGCCTCAGCAGATCAATAAGTGGGAGTTCATCAGTTAGAGTAAAGTGCCTGCTGGTGACCTTCAGCAATAACATGCATCAGTAATCACCAGGACTTCTCCCATCAACCACCACTCTGTGTCAGATCTTCTCTGTTGTACACTCAAACACAAAAAGAGAAGGGTCGCATATTTTTCACATACTCTCTCACTTCACTATAATGTCAGCGTTCAACTATAAAAATATGCAGTAAAGTTTGTTAACTACTGTGTGTCTGTACTACAAAAAAGAAATCCCATGTTGGGCCTTGAGATCCATTTATTTTGCCAGGACTCTTTTCTTTTCTTATCAAAGAGCATGTAGCATGAGATTTGGCAGTAAAGTTGAGCACACAATAGAAATCCACAGCTCCTGCCAAGGCCCTTTAGTCCCACTCAGATCTATTTTTGATTAATGTAGCAGCATCAGGGCTTCAGCAGAAAAACTCCATAATTATACAATGACTGAAACAAATGGAGTCAGTTTGAGGCTAAATGGAAAAGGTTACTTATGCTTATTTATTATGCATGTTGCTGATGCAGGTATTATGTATGTAAGTGGCTCGGAAAAGTCAACCTGAATGTTAACCATACTTTGTCAACCATCTGTAAGTTGACTGTTGACGAATGAAAAACAACAACGACCTACAGTCACCATTAATAATTTAAAAAACATGTTTGAGAACATTTGTTATTTAAAGTGGCCAGTAAAATCCACACATTTCCATCTATATTAATCTGTATTAAATTAATCTACGGTTTCGTTTATTTGGAACTTGTTCTCAACACAAAATAGATTCCAAGAGAGCAGCGATTCATATTCAATATTGTATTGCTGTTTCATGCATTTATTCACTGACCTACAGAAAACCAGAACTGACAGTGGTATTTACAAGTTCACTGGATCATTCAAATTGTTCAGCAAGAAAACAATTTAACAAAAAAACTACACCAACATACAACAAAAAACAGAACAGACTGAAAAATAAAATCAATGCAATATTGAAATATTTTTTATGATATTAAGACATTTATAATCAATGCTGCTTCAGTTTTTCCTGAGAAATGATCAAAAACATTTACATTTAAGAATTTATGTATTGCAAATAAATAGATGCATTTCCTGGGAACTGAGCACATGGCCTTGGCTTTGAGAACATGATGTTGTTTGAGCAAGGAATTCAGATCTAACACCATTCTGCCTGGATCGATACATCACACAGGCAATTTATGAAAACCGTAAAAGATCATGTAAAATTATTCCAAAGTATACTAATATACTATATTAAATTACACAAATAACTAGGGATGCAAAACAATTAATTTCATTCCAAATAAATATTTATGTTATATTAAGGAAAAGTATGTTGTATTTATGAATATAAATACAGATAAATATGTTTTTATATATATATATATATATATATATAAATAATAAATATGCACAGTACACACACACACACACAGTATGTAAACAAACTTTTAATTTAAATGCAATTAATCATGATTAATCGTTTTGCAGCCCTACATATAACTGTTCTGATGTTCATGAAGTGATGTGATGAATACAAATCGACAGCCATTACTCTTGAAATCACTTTTTGCAATAAAATACATGCTAATATTTTAAACCTCTGACCCTCCACATCCCCATTCAACCAATGAGTGCTGACTCCAGACACAGCCAGTCAAAAGTGTCTGACAGATGCAGGGCAGGTGTGAATCACAGGGATCCGATGAGCGCTTGTGTTCTCTGACAGGCTGTTTAGAGCAGGTCAGCAGGAGTGTCTTCAGTGGTGATGAGCGCTAACCACTGAAAACAATAACACAAACTGCTCTAATAACAGCCAGAAGCTCATAAACCCTAGGAGTCAGGAATCATCTTTTATGTTTATTTTATTTTCCTCATCTCCGTCACTGTAAAAATCCTTCAATTAGTGCTTTTATAGCTTCTGCCTGGGGGGAACGGTGGTCTTGAGATCACCACCCACACTTTCACCACTGCTCTTCCTTCTGTCTTGTAACTACCAGCGCTCTGCTTTTATTTAAAAGCTGTTTTTAGCATTTGCCACTGAGGCTCCAGTGAGCAGCTGGATGGAGATAAATGAGCGGGTTCCAGCGGTCCAGATCATACATAGGTCTCTTTTTTTAGAGCGCATATCACCTAGAACCTGCTGAAAGGCACTCGGATACTCAGACCTATGAAATCTAGTTTTAGGCCACAACTGTAAAATACTGTCCAAAGATTCCTACAAGTAACTGGCAGAAAAATGGAAGTAAAACTCCTGACTGTCACTGACACAAGAGTTTCATCTATATAGATTTGTTGCGGTAAAGGCAAAACGAAATGTAAGGTAAAATTGTTTGGGCCTGAAAAATCAGAACGCTGCCAGTAGGGAGCAATTTTGCATTAAATATGAAAGAAGTATCTCTGTTGCTTAGATACTCGCAGCAGAGAAAATGTATCACCATACACTTCACCAAAAAAAAAAACTTATGAGTGCCTCTCTCTTTTTCATTCTTTGTAAATTATATATACATTTCAAATCAATTTAGATCTTTTGAACATATTAATATATGTACATAATCAACTAATCCTAAAAATATAAAAAAAATACAGCTTTTCTCCTCAATAGAAGTCAATGGAAAGTCCCCACCACCATTAAAACATAAATGTGTGTTTGTGTGTGTGTTTTCCGGGTGACTGGCTGTTAGAGCCATTTGGAAATTTCTCAATGTGCCATCTGTGCCTCTCAAAAGCATGATTGATGATCCTAACATCTGAATTTGAATCATATATACATAAAGTATGGAAATCAAGTTTGTTATAACAGTAGTTAAAAGTTTCTTTAAATAGTAGCCCATTTGGGATATTGGGAACCATCCCCATGAGGGATTCAACAAGCAAGAGATCTCTGTCTTTCTCCTACAGTATGTGAGCATGTAATGTAGAAGTTGCATTTAGCAAGCGTCACTGAAACAATCTGAGATGCCATCTGCTAATTGCAAACATGCAAGATTTAAAAAGGAGTTCCCTCAGGCAGACAGACTGAAGCCCACTTCCTCCCAAACGCATCCGTCATGCTGTGCTCCGAGCAGCCAGGAGCTATTTTGACCCGAATGTCGACCCACCATGAAGCTGGTGAAGGGGCAAAGTAAAGTGAATGTCAACAGTGTCTGAACACTAACGCTGATACAGTTAGCAGACCAATTTAAACAAAGCTGTCTACAAAAAATAAACACTACAAGCAACTTTAACCCCGTTAAATTATTAATTACCACATAGTAAAATATCAACTCAGCACTCATTTTTTGAAAGAGACTTTTAGTTGCTGGTCCCCATTGACTTTCATAGCAAAACAACTGAAGGTAAACTATCTCTTTAAGGGGGCGTGGTAGTGTCCTCACGTGGCCTCTACAGAATGACACTAGGACAGGGGTCGGCAAACTTATTTATTTACTTTTTTTTTTTTTTTTGCCATAAAGTGCAGTTTTTTATTAGCAACACAGCAGTACATGTTTCAGAAGCAATTTCCATAAAACTGTTCAAAGTTTGTTTATTTTCAGGACTATTAGACAAACTACATTTCCTATACTACTTAACACCACTGTCTCTGTGTGATCTTTTCCCTTCATGAATTAGCTTTATGAAGAACTCACCATCATTGCAATTAACTTGTGGAATATTAAGGATATTGAGTTGAAAACTTAATGGGTCACACTTCATTTTAAGGTCCAATTCTTACTATTTACAAACTATTTATTACAAACTTAACAATGACTCTTGCCTCAATAGACCTAATTTACTGCTTATTAATAGGTACTAGGGATTGGGCATTGTGTAGGATTAGGCATGTAGAATATGTGTTTTATAATTATTAATAAACAGCCAATATGTTATTAATATGCATGCCAATAAGCAACTAGCTAATAGTGAGAACTGGTCCCTATACTTAAGTGTTGCCACTTAATCTTAGCAATAACTTCTTTTGCTTTGAAAGGCAAGAGTAACACATTCAGCAGAACTGTCATTTTTTCAGTCTCACATCACAACCAAAGCAAAACAACTGCTGATATGCATGCGTGGAGCTTTTAGCGATTTCTGTAGTCTAACGTATACTCCAGTTTTTATGTATGCTAGGGTAACCAATATGACGCAAATTTCTTCATCTGCATAGTAGACACATACTGTATATGTGCATATCTTTCACACTTATTAGTGTGTTCACAGTGCCTATGCCCAATGTTACACAATCAAGCTGTTTCACATTTTGAAAAAAATACATTTTTATTGGTGATACTCTGAACAAGGATGAAACTTTGCATTTGTTGAGCACCTGAGTTTGTACACGCAATCAATTATTGGAGCTTATTTTGAAAGGCCATGTGTTCAACTGAACAAATAAGCTAAGCTTTCACGTCAAAACTGAAGTATACTTTGGGTTTGTGTCAGAGATATGCACCTGCAGGTTAATAATACTTATAGTTCCTAATATAAAAACCAGGCTGTGTGACTATAGGTAATGATTATCTCAAAATGTAATGTTAAAATCCAGATGAAAAACATACACTTTTCTCTTTATTGTTCACATACCAGTGATTACACTCCCTCATGCCAGTGTTGGTTGCCAACCTTTGCGAAATGTGATAGTTATGCAAATATTTTTGATAAGCACATATGCAAAATGGGTCTGTGAGATGAGAAGTGCAGAGGTGAATGGGACAGTCATAGTACTACGCAAAAATGCTTAATAGACAGTCACTCAATATTCTGTCATGCATTTTCATTTTCTCCCCTACAGGCCAAAATAAATCAATAGACTTATTTCGGGCCTGCGTCCAAAACCAGTCCCATAGCTTGTACACAGGATCCCTGGAAGGGGGAAGGATTGGACAGCAGACATGTCTCCAGCTGCCCCTCCCTGAAGCACATGCTCCATGAGCATCTTGGGTCCGATTCAAATAAAAGGGCTGTGTGCCAACGGCATTAAACATGTGTTTATTGCTCTTAATGAAAGCCAAGGGGAGCCAAATAAATCCTCAAAGGCTAAGCTGTTAGTGCTGCCTCCTGGTGGGTTGTGAAAGTGACCAAGACATCTCAGAGAACTGGACAGGAGGAGCTGACGGATGTAACAATGGACAAAAAAAATGTTACGTTGATCCTGTCCTTAATCCAATCCAATCAAATATAAGAGCAAAACCCAAAGCCAAATCTCAAAACCTAATTGTTAAATGGGCAGTGGCCTACCAGAAGCACATGAAACGCAATGCAGAAGTGCTGTAGAAGGGAGGGTTTAGGGTGGATTTGTTGGGGGTTGCATTATAGCGGTCACCACTGTAGGAGACTGTTGACATCTCTCTCAAGCACTGGCTGATTCAAGTGCTGCGTCAGTGACGGCTCGCTCATTACCCCACTGCCTACTGTATATTAACAGTCATGCGTGGGGATTTCTCAGCCTCTCAACACATCATCTGCTCGCTCTCTCACACTCCCTCTCATCTCGCTTTCTTCCTTTTGATTCCCTTTCCTCTTCATTCACTACAGATAAAGCAGCCTCCACAATAAGTCGGTATGGTTTGGATAAAGACAATAGAGGAGAAAGGTTGAGAAGAAAGCCATGGTCCAGTTATTATACAAAAGGCACTGCAATGAAAACAATACTGCCCCTGATTATGCATGACTGCAGTCCTACAAGGACTAGCATCTGTTTTGCATTCAAGAATCAATGTGCAACATGAAAAGGATAGTTCATTTCTTCAGTTCATTCAATTCCATGTCGTTCAAAACCTGTATGAAATCCTCCTAGAGAACACAAAGAAGTAGTTTGCCCATAAAAATGAAAGTCAGTGGCCCTATTGACGTTCACTAAATTGGCAAAACGACATTTGAAATTAGAAAGATTAAAAATACTACAGTACAATAGCAAAATTTTCCTTTTTCCGAAAACTATCCCTTTATAGTGAAAACTTCCAAAATATTAACATGACATTTCTTTTACCTTTATGTTACTTAATTTTTTTTCTAACATGCAACATACCATTAAAATAAATATGCGCATTTGTTTCTGGTGATTGAGGACTGTGAGAGGATTATTAATGTCATTCACTTATTTCTGCTGAAGAGCTATTGACCCGCTCTGTTCTTCTTTCTTATTTACTGTTATGACAACTCGCAGTCACTCCTCCTCCCTCGACCTCAGCCAATCATGTCATCCCGCTGAAGCAGTTACAGCCAATGGGCTATTGATTTACTGTCTTTGTTACTTCTCAGATGAGATTTAGGACACTCTTCAGCAGAGGAGGATGAACAGCAGCAATAAACATTTGTGTTTTACATATAAATTAGTTAATGCATTTATCATGCAAACAGGTTTAAATCTGTCTTGAAAGTGTTAGCTACTGCTTTATAATAACAAAGTAAATTTTTTAACATATCTGTTAATCTAAATTTCTGGTAATTTGTCAGGGAGGAACTGAGACAAACACATTAAAAACAAAACCAGTAAAAGGTTAATATTTAATAATATGAAAATAAAACATAATACATTTACGGTATAAAAAAGAAAAATAAAACAATACAATTTTAAATCAATTGTTTTTAGAGCTAAATCAGGCATCACAATATTATAAATGTGCAGGGTGTAAAAGAGATCTTAATAATTGCTACTATTACAGTAAACAATTATTAATATTAGCATTACCCTCTTGGGTAACACTTTAGAATAGTGTTATCCATAAATTTATTAACGTTAGCTCTGTAAAAGCCATTTACTAGTAATAAAGCACATGTTAATGCACCCCAAAACAATGATTCCCCAACACTGTTCAGTTTATTTAAAAAAATATTTTCATTTAACACCATTACAGACCCCATCAGACCAGTGACACAACCTCTGCTTTCCTCCTCTCCTGCACCGTTTATCAATCAGGGCCTGCACAGGTGCGCTCCGGTACCAGAACACAGAATGAGAATAGAAAGGGGGAAAGATTAGAGAAGACTAGAGAGATGCCTTCTAGACTCATGAGTATTCACACAGCATAGCACGCAGGGAAAGATGAGGACAGAGCAGCCTCTTACGCAGCACATTCACGTATTGAGTATTCCACTGAGACGGCAAAAACAGACAGACATGCACCAAGACCAGCACTCTCTCACACACGTATCTTCTGTTCACACTCCGGTGTCTTATTTTTCCTTGTATTCTTAACCTTTTGCCAGTCCCTTTGGGATGTGTATATGTGAGTGTGAGAGTGGGTGGCAGTAGATTAGTTCAGCAGGAGTGTAAGGGCACAAGGTTACGGGGGTTACAGAGTTAATACCTCTGTGTTCTGGGGTTTCTCTGTGATTCTCACATCTCGCTGAGGGACTCAAATAAAGAGTGACTTAAAACAAAGAGTGGAATGGCAAAGAAAGAGACTGAGAGAGATTGAGTTGGAAAAGATGAGCAGGGTGAGAGAGAGGGGAAAACAATAGTTAGAACAAAGTCTCTCGCTCAAGTTGAGGTGTCTGTTCCTATTAAGTATAGACTGTCGGAAAGAAGAAAATCAGATATATGCAATATATATATTAGCTTTCTGAAGTTGTATTATTGCTTTAATTTACAGAACAAAATTATTCACTGGCAATGAATCAGTCTATATGATTTGTTCAGATTTATTTGATTATTCAATTCAACTCGCTGACTCAGTAATTAAACTGAAGTGGTTAAAGTTATCAGAAATGAAAATTCTGTCATCATTTACTCACTCAGGTCATTCCTAAATAATATACTTTGAGAAATGCCTCAATGGTTTTGTCCATACAATCAAACTCAATGCTTATCAAAGCTGTTTGGTTACCATGATTCCACAAATATCTTATATTACGTTCCACAGAAGGAAGATACAGGTTTGGTGAGTAAACACCCTTTATGAAACTTGTATGTATTCATTAGGCTTTAACATTCTACTACAATGACCAAAAATTACCATTACTGTATATTACAAGTACATGTAATGCCACAGTGTTTTTGGAAAATGATGAAGAGCCAGTTGTTAGGATTTGTGAATCATAAAACTCTCACAAATCAGTTTCAGCCTCCTGTATTTGTAACAACAGTGCAATAGAAAAGTCATAGGCAGTGAAGCATGACAGAGGACTTGACAAGAAAAAAACAAAACATGTTGCTAAATAAATTGAACTAAATTTGCATTCTATTAGCATTCTTATATTACTGCCGATCAAGTAAATAGCATCAACATCATAACAGATTCACTGAATTGTTTTTAAAAGAGCCAATCACTAATCGTACTAAGAAAAAAAATTGATCTACTGTAGAAGTCTGACATCCGCCTGTTAGAGGCCGTCTGACGAAGACTAGCATCCGCTTCATCTTCCCCAAAACAGCAGCACCCCACTGGGGCAAAAGGAGACACTGAGCAGCCCCATTCATTATTAATCAGCTAATTAAAAGAGGTTCACTCCCCCCATCACACAGCAGATGATGAATGGAGAGGGAAGGACTAGAAAGCAGGACAAGTCCCCTGGGGAAGAGAGAAGAAAGTGAGAGAGACCAAATGAGGAAAGTTAGTGTGAGATGCATCTAAGATGTGAAGGGGACCCTGAGTAAACAAACAGCAAAAGTTTCTTCTCATTTCAAACGGCTGAATCCTTATAAGGTAAAATATTAAAAAGACAAGTGGGCAAGAACCATATTGATTTTTGAATATATATGAATTTAAAAAATACAATTACAGTTCAAAGAAAACATGGTGCAGCAGAGTCTTGGCAATAATGTTATGCACCAAAACATTTATTTTTAGGATACTAAAACAAGATTGTCTTGACTGCACATATAAATCATGAGTTTATTGAATATTTTTCTACTTTCTGTAAAACATGCTCTCATTCATCTATTTTCAAATAGCCTAAATTTCAAATAATATTAAGCAAAGAATCCTGAAATATGTAGCACTGTTTTCACAGAAATATTAAGCTGCAAAGTTTTTAACATTGACATTAATAATGTTTTTTTTCCATATTTAAAAATATATTGAATACTCTTTGAAATGGGGAACCGTGTACATGAATACTTTGGTATAGTAGTATAATAGTACCACATTGCAGCCTGATACAAGCACTGTACCATGGTACCACCACATTACTTTCTTATAAAGGAACTTTTCTGACAAATGTGCATTTTTACAGTTTCACTGCCTGAGCAAAATTTGGCAAACACTGCACATAATCTAGAAACTCCAGCACTATTCCAAGATTTCTCACAATATCTGGCCATTTGTAATTTACAGCAACATTGCAGTGTGTTTGTCTGCAATTCCGCCATCATGCAGACTTTTCCCAGAGGTCCTGAAGAACTGCACATCTCCTCTTTAATTACGAGCCTTTTATATAACACACACACACATACACATACACGCACACACACACTGCTCAACCTGCTTCCTCAACTTAAAAACTAATTAAGCCACAGGAGGGAGCATGCTCCAGTTTTTTCCTCCTCAGCCATGTGATTAGAGAGAGAGCGAAAGAGTCTTGGCATCTGAAGAAGAGGAAGAGAGAGGAGGAAGCAGAGAATGTGCCCTGACACAGACAGATCATGCTTTGAAATGCATATAAAAGCATGTTTTTGTGTGTGTGCGTCTGAGAGCATAGTGTCCTATATTACGCCCTGATAATGACCCTCAATGCATCCAAAAGCTGTATCGACTGTAAATTAAAACAAATTCAGAATGGAATTAGGCCACAACCTTGATTTCCATTGAATGCGCATTTCCATACGCTCCCTTTTTCTGCACTTCCTTTTTTTTCATCTATACCTTCCTTATCCATACCACCCCATTAATTACTTAGCAAACAGCGCTGAGTCAGCTTCATACCTACCCACATGCCTGCAGCAACTGCATGGCTAAGAGACTAGTCAAACCAGTGCCAGTCAAGTTAATTGAAACCAAGGGCATCAGAGTCGACTGATATAATGATTCGTTTATAGCGCCTTTAAATATTTAAGCACTACATTAATAGAGAAGATAATGTCAATGTATTTTCTAGACAGACAGCGCTTTAGTATCCTATGGGTTGGACGTGACCAGAACGGGTGTTAGTCTGACAGGCTGCCAGCGCTCAGTATCCTCCACAGGCTTCCCATCATGCCTGTTTCCTTTGATCTCCAGATCCAATGGGGTCTTAAATTAGAGAAAGACCCAACATTCTTCATTTACCCTTCTAATTATCTCCAAACAGCTGTCCTCTGATTTCAAAATACAAAAATCTTACAACCACACAAGCATGCATTTACAAATAAGCACATTTTGTCATTCAAAAAGCTGCTGTGGATTTTTCAAAGCATCTGAGTGGAGATATTGTGGGTTTGTGAAAAGATATTCATGTCATCGTGCATGTAAGCTTGTGTTAGAAGCTATTACACCAAAGAGGTGCTATTTTACAATACATTAGCCCAACTGTATACCTCTCCGATGTCTGAAATGAGTGCTGACCAGGGTGCCATTAGCAGGAGACATTCCTATTGTCATTAAGCCTCATACCGTAGATGTGCTAACATCACTTTATGACAGATCTTTTCACATTAGAAATGCTTTCATGTCAGTAGCTTTATTGATGGGGAAAAGAGTAATTGCAAGGCTCCTCGAAATGGCATTTAATTGGAGAAAACATGCAATGATGCTGCGAGGCAGAAATTGTATGTCTTGAATTGGTCCTCTTTAATATTAAATGTTTATTTTTTACATCTCTTTCCCATTTCTATTCCATGGTATTTTCATATACTTTTCTGTGTAAGTGCAATTTGTTATAGCAAAATATGTTTGTTTTTTTTCACTGATAAATAAGCTGATAATTTATCATTATAACGGATAATATAAACTAAACAATATGGTTGCAATGTATCATGCATGCGTGTTATTCTAATGAGGGGTCGATAGCACTTTATTTTGCAGACTGGTTCCTCAAGTACACTATGCACTTATTACAGTAATTACCATGGCTAGGAAATAACTAGATACTAACCCTGAACCTAACCATACCTCATGTATGCCTACCTTATATTAGCAGTCCTTTCTCAGGAAAAACACTGTAAGTACATGTTAATACACATACTGTAAAATAAAGTGCAGCCGAGTAGTCTATTCATTTAATAATGCGTTTAAGAGAAAATCAGCTCAAGACAGAAGGTGGGAAAGCGACAGAGCGTAAGTAAGTGGCAGTTGATTTGAGAATTCATGGGGCAGTCATTCGTATTAATGCCAATTACACCTGCACAACAAATTCATATGCAACCAAGCGGTCATCGGCTGTGCATAGGCTCAATACTTCATGCTTTATCTAGCCAGAAAATCCCTATTAACTCCAAGCAGATCCTGAAGTTGAAAATTTAGCTCCTGTCCACTGCATCCATTAGACACATTGAGAGAGCGGGTGATTGATTTAGTCTGGTAAACATACTGAACTCACAACATATTACAAGAAATCTATATTTTAAGTATGTAAACATAAAATTATCAGTAAAATTTACTATTTTCGATTAACAATAACATCAAGAAAGATACTCATTAAGCAGGAGAGTAAATCACAGCATCTGGTTTCATCTGTTCAGTGAGACTACGAGCAAAACGCAGATGTATGATGTATGGTGAGGTTTTAACCAGCAATTTCAGTCTATGAACATTGTCAAATGCAATTATACGTTGTCTGCGAGTTGTACTGTGACTATAGTGGAATAGGTGTGTAATAGTAAAGTCAGCACTGAATAAGATGTGCTGAGGTTTTGCTTGAGATGTAACAAGGTTCCCCTCCAGCAGGACTGCACTGTTCGCAGTAATAGGTCATCCTGAGGCTGTTAGGTCTCTGTCTCCCCCCAACTGAGAACCTGTCAGACATCTCAGCCAGCAGCCCAAAATACAAGCACACACATACACAAAACATAAACACACTGAAGTGGACATGAATACTCAGGTGAACATGGCCACAGTAACATACTAAAAAGCAAGGCGTAATTTGTATCTGGAGATTTTACTTTAATAATCCATTAATGCCATTAATGCATCCGTGCAGCCTTTTCACACAGACATGATACTTGTTCAGCACATTATAAGCGAGAATGCCATTATTTTTATTATACTGTAATGTTTTCTCACTGGTTAGCCTGTACGTGTTCATGTCTTTTGGAGGAGGTGTGGCTTAGAGAGTTATTATACAGAGAGGAATGCAGTCTTACTCAAAGCTAGCCTCTCTGAAATTGCCTACCTACATTTAAATACTACCATGAAACTTTATCCCTGAAGGCTATTTAAATCTCTGCCAAAGGTTGTCCAATTGTAAGCCAGTTGTTTTTAAAACAACAAGCGCCTAACATCCTGTATAGAAAAAGAGCGGGAGAGATGCCCGAGGTCTTACTGCTCTGGTATATTAGTTATGAGAATTTCCCATGTACAGTAAAGGACGTTCCTACTGTACTCCTGCTGTGAGGGGAATTCTGGGCTTCTGTTCTTATGTAAGCGGTCAAAGTCTGGAACACCTCATTACTCTCTATGCTCCGAGCGAGGACCCTTCCTCGAGGATCCCTGAAGTGGGCCAAAGCATCCATCATGAAGGCCCAGAACTGAGACAAGCTCAGAGGCTCACAGGGACCGTCTCAGGAGACCGGGCGTCATTCCCTAGGGGCTCGCGGGGAGATCCAAAACCCAGCATGGAGGATGATGCTGGCTTTTCTTACCCAGGATGGTGCAAAGTTCATGTATTTTACCTTTGGATTTTATTAATTTCTGAGGTATTTCTACAGTGTTACACAGGGTGCTACTAAATGCATTTTAAACAAGTAAATGAAATTAAACAAAACTGTCCCAGCACAACTGATCATAGTTTAATGGCACAATAATTATATTCCCTCTTTCATACTGATAAACTATCTGTTGGAAAATAAAGCATGCACAAACAGAATGCAATCTCACTGAACTGTGACCACGTATGCATGAATTTCTTGTTCTTTCATCTTGGGATGACACTGGAATGGTTGCAAATACTACATCCCCTGCAGCAAAGACATGTAAAGTCAGAGAGTAACTGTGAGGCTAAGTGGTTTGGGAAATGGACCGCCGATAGGCCCAAGCTGCCTTAGTGCCCTTGAGCAAAGCACTCCAACTAAATTGCATCAATATATGTTCAATCACTCAAGTACAGAGTCCACAGAAAATGACTGTCAGTTCTAAATAATAGGGTGCCAGGGGAAAAAAAAAATCACATTACATTATGTTTATCATATGTGAAGTTAAGAACTTAACCTTTCTGCAAAGCATAGTCTTTTTTTGCATTTTTGTTAAAAACAGCAGACCAGATGAAATCATGCATGTAACTTAGTGCAAGTGGGGACAAAATCAATATTGTATTATATTGTGTCATTTCATAACTATATCAAATCAATATATACTGAAGCCAAGAACAGATTCCTTTTTTGGCATTCATAGCAAAACACACTGGTTATAAAGTCCATTACATATCATAATGAAACTTTTCTTTTATTTAAACGCATAGGCTGCAGAATATAAAGTAATTTAATGTATCCCAAATGCACAGATTGAAATGGCCTGTCTGTATTCAAATCAATTCACTTTAGTTTTACAGCATTAACAGGAAGAGCCTGCTGGATAAGGATCATGCAATTTACAAGCGGTGTCACGTAAAAGTCTAACTCTGTTACAATATATTGCAATACTTAGTGAATCACATCCCTAATGTAAAGAATCAGAATGTAATGCATCTTTCACGGGATTCCTGGTTAATTCCCACCTCGATAACTCTCACCCATAACTTGGATCAGCACAGAAATCCGTACATGAGACTTCAGAAAATAAATAGTCTCTTTTCACTCCTCCCTGTTTCTGTGCGTCTCTCTCTGCTGCGGTACTGGCAGGCTACAGAAGTGATATGTGAGAGCACTCGAAAAAACGAAAAACTGACTGAGAGGTTTTATTCCCTGCTGGCCGCCGGCATGGGCACTTTCTGTGCGGCAGCACTCTAAAGACAGAGAGAAAAGATGAAGGGGTAGAGTGCTGTCTGTTCACAGATATGCAAAATAAAACTGTGCAAGAGGGCTCTGGATGGTAAAGTTTCCAGATGATTCGTATTTTCAGTTCAATTCTGAATCCAGCCACTTCTGTTATTTTATTTTTACAGTTCCTGATTCATATGATTTAATGTGCTCTGTGCAGAAAGGTATTTACACAGAGCTGTTAATATAATGTAAATATGGTCGGATTAGAATTGCAACCGGTACTTGCTGCGCTACCTGAAAGGTGCGCACTGCGCAGTTGCGTCATCTTCATAAAAGCACAGAGAGATTTTGATGAAAGAATTCAAGCAGGTAAGTTTTAATTTTATTGTATATTTAGAGATTTTGTTATAAAAATATACCGTATATTAATTTGAATGTCGGATTGAAATAAACATTGCAATTTGC
>JAUCMS010000127.1:20689556-20700856 GCA_032357445.1 Enteromius radiatus
TTTTCATTAAATATATACATGCATGTGTTTGTATTTATATATACTTAATAAATATACACAGTATATACAAATATATTCTATAAACTTTTATTTTGGATGCGATTAATCGCGATTAATCGTGTGACATCTCTAACCCTATCCCCCTAGGGGTAAACCTCCTAGGGCTCGGGGCCGCCGGGCTCCCTGCCTGTCCCCCGGACAGTCCACCAAACAAGCTTATATTTATCACAGAGGAAGTCGGAACTAGTGAAACAAAATAATCTCAACTCAATTCAATAATTAATCACAAGTTTGGGGTGAGAAAGATTTTTAAAATGTTCCTGAAAGTCTTTTATACTCATTAAATCTGCATTTATTAATATGTATTAATAACAAAATTACTACAAAAACAGTAATAGTGTAAAATATTATACAATTTGTTTTTATCCTCACAATATTTAAGTTTGCAATAAACATCAATATGCACTCAGGGATGGGTGTGGGGTGTGTGTGTCAGTTATGCGGGAGGCGGCTCCGCGTGCAGTGAAGCAAGGCCAAGCAACACCTGGTGCCACCTGACAGTGCCCTGCACTGCATCCACACACCACAGACACCCACACACAGCACAGCAGATGGGCACGCAGCCAAGTGGAGAGAATCTGTGTGAGGACCTCATGGCCAGACACATGCTGTCAACAAAAAGAAAGACAGGAAAAATGAAAACGGAAAAAAACAAGGTAAACTTTTCAAATGAGCACACAAAAACTGCCTCTCTGTTTTTCCATACCTTCTCTTAATTTTCTCATGCCCCTCCTCCTCCTCCTCCTCTATCAGCGAGGACGTGTATTATTAGGCAGAGGTCTTGCCTGCGGTCAGTCTGTCAGAACATTCTGAAAGCTGGCCAGAGTGTGTGCGGGTGACTTCACCTTGCTATTGCCTGTCACAATGCACCTCCAGCAGTCCAGCACACCCGTCCAAAAACAAAACACCACAGGGTTGATGTACATGTGTGTGTGTGTGTGGATGGGTGAAACGTCAAATCACCAACACTGAGAGAAAAACAGCTTAAAGCTGGTATGAAATGTAAATTCACTGTCTATTTTCTAAATGCATGAAATTAAACCTATTGTAAACCATTTACTCGTACATATATTTAAATGAGAAAAAAATTTAAGTTTTAAATTATATCAAAATGGAAAACTACAGACTTATCTCTGGGTTACGTTTACCACACCTTTCCAGTCTTTTAGTTATTTTAAGACCTCAAGCTTGCATTCAGATCTGCCTTCAATGAACCAATGAATGATTGAACCAAGTCCCCGCTCTACATTTTTTTGTTTTCACTAACCTGTTTCACTTAGTTAAAACAGAGAAAAAAAGTATTGAAAATATTTCCTCTTCACTAAATAATGTGTTAATGAAAATGCACAAATTCAAACAGGTTCGTGCATAGATTGGGTAGATAGTCCACCCCCAAGAAAATGTAACATTTTGTCATCATATACCTACTCTAATTTGATTATTCCTTCATTTGAGAAATACAAATGATATGATATTTTGAAAAATGGGAATGGTAAACATTTGGATACCAACATTCTTTAAAATACATACTTTGTATTAATTAGAAGAAAAGAAATGCCTACAGGTTTATAGCACCTGGTATTTATCATGTTACGGGGATCAAATGTCCCCCACAAAGATAGGAATACCAGTAAATTTTGACCTTTTTTAGGAACTTTGACATTTTTTAGGTCCCCATGATGAAACAAGCTTATAAAACATACAAAATTAAGTTTTTTGAAAATCTAAAAATGCACATAGTTGCCTGTAAGGGGTAGGTTTAGGTGCCAGTGTAGGGCAATACCACATATAGTCTGTACAGTATAAACACCATTACACTTATGGAATATCCCCCTAGAACATGTACTGTAAACCCAACACGTGCAACTTGAGGGAGAGAAGATAGAATTTACAATTTTATGTGGGCTATCCCTTTAAGTTCAGGGAATTGAAAATACCACAAGCTCTGGATAAAACAATGAAAGTCAATGGATAGTCACCACGATGATTGTGTGTGTGTGTGTGTGTGTGTGTGCGTGTGTTGGTGGGTGTGTGGGTGTCAGACTCAGTCCCTGTACTCCTTTCACTGGACCCCTTATATAACACCGCCACCTTACTAATTACTGTGAGCGCTCCGAGCACAGATGAAGTCTGAACATCAGTCTGGTGATATAAGCAGCCCTTTGTCTTCTTACTACAGCCAGGGGACAAAGGGAGAGAAAGGAAGTGAGAGGAAAGATAAAACTGTGTGACACAAAATGCTTAAGGGATGTAGACAGAGTGATGTAAGGGATAGAGAAGAGTTGTGTGTGTGTGTGTGTGTGTGTGTGTGGGTGTATGAAAGGGCTCCATCTTCTCACCCATCAGCAGAATGATCAATAATAATGTTATTGTGCTGTAGCATGTGAGAAGAGAGTGGAGGCTAAATGGAATGAATGACACAGACCATTACAGTAAGACTCTCTCTCACACACACTACTGTATACAGACACTGATTTAGTCCAACAAAGCCTGATCCCAAATTCACTTTCAAGCTATTTTTGTCCTTCTCCAGATATGATAATAGATTTATTTTTAAATTGTTCTAACAATAAAAAGCTAATGGTGTGGTCATGAGTGTGTATGATTCATGAGTGTGTATGATTCATTATGAGTAATATTCTTTCCATTTTAAGACAGTTTCCATATTAAGAATACTAGACACCTTGTGGTTTTGTGATTCTGTTGTTTTTTTTTAAAGCAACACTAAATCATATGGTTATTAAATAAGCATATCAGAATGATTTCTAAAGAATCACTGAAGACTAAAGTCGCTTTAAACTGTATTTTTGTGCACATAATATGTTTGTGTGTACTGTGTGTATTTATTATGTATTAGTACACACACATGCATGTATACATTTAAGATAAATGCTAAGTTTATAAATAAATTATATGAATATATATACACACACACACACACGTAAATATTTTCAAAATATATAAATTATAAATATACACAATTCACAAAAGTAAAGTTCGGTTACACTTTATTTCGATAGTCCATTTAGACATTCTACTAACTATAAATAACTTTGTAACTACATGTCAACTGCATGTCAACTAATTCTCATTAAATCACAACTTCATGTCTACTAACTCTCAGAGTAGACTGTTCGGGTAGGTTTAGGGTTAGTAGAATAAGTTGACATACACTTGCAAAGTTTCTAATATTTAGTACAGTATGTAGTATGTTGTGGAGCCATCAAAATAAAGTGTTAGAAGATATTAAGCAGACGGTCTACTAATACTCTAATGACTGCTAGTTGACATGTAATTGCAAAGTTACTTACTGTTAGTCGAATCACTAAAGTGGACCATCAAAATAAATCGTTACCTAAATTCTTACAGTTGCTCAAAATGCGATATCTGCTGTGTTATTATGCCATGTTTTCTCCCTTTTTTTCTGTTCCATGACAAACGGCAGTCTCCTTTCTTGCAGAACGCGTTATATCCGCTCAACCAATCACAGCGCACCATTCCATGCACTGTAAACAGTAAAGGCAGCACTTTGAATACACTCAACATGCTAGTTTTCCCTTCATGAGCAATAAACAAACGAAAAAGGGTTGCATGATTAATTGCATGTGACTTTCATGCACATCTCGTCAGAACAGCCGGTTTTGTGATCTAGTTTACATGCTTTCAGGTGGAGCACATTAAATGGAGCCGTAGACCACTGGCAAGCTATGCGATATCACATTCATAATCACGCAACATCGCGTAGCTTGTCAGTAGAAGTGTTTAGTGCCCATTAACGTTTTTGTTATATACAGCATATGGCACTAGTGAACTAAATGAACATAACTTGGCAAAGGTGAATGCACTTTTGGAAGATAAATTTAAGGGAAATGTAATTTTTTCTGGTCTAAAGTGATGTCGTTCATGTTTTTGTTCATGATGAAATTTTATTTTATTGTTGTAATTAATTTAAAGCGTTAACAAGACAACCTGTTGAATTCATAATATTAAAAAAAGTGTAGGCTAATGGTTTATTGCATTTTGGGGAAAAAATAAGATTTTTTTATAATAAATCTTTGCGAATCAAAATCTGGATTTTGTAATGTTAATTTTTAATATATTATGTAAACAAAAACTTTTATTTTGGATGTGATTAATCATTCTATTTTTTGTGTAGAGTTTATCAATATTGCTAAAGATAAAAATGCAATAAATGTTAAAATAACTAAATTAATATATTAAAATGACTCCCCCTGAATACATATGAATAAAAGTAAAATATTTAACATTTAATGAACAGTTACAGTAAGCCTTATATAATGTAACAATGTAATATCTATAATGCAACAATATTTGTTTATGCAATTATGAAAAAAAAAATGTAAACAGTGTAACCATTATGTCTACATCTCCTTTGCATATTCTGAAAACTACATGTATGTAAATGGAAAATGTGGAATTTTGGGGAAGTTTAATCAATCTTCCACCATCCTAAAGGACGTGGACAGATAGAAGAGAGGCTTTTGCTACAACAAATTGATGAGGACTTCTTATGATGTCCACACTTTGCTCTAGAGCAGGGCCACCCCTGCAGGTCTCATATTTCCATGACCCCCTAATGGAGACGGATGACTTCAATCCTCTAAAGTGAGGGCTGGCGGGAAGAGCAGAGCTTGAGAGAGAGACAGAAATGCCAGGGTTTCCTCACTGATTGTCTTATTCTCTCTCTCCATCTCTCTCTCTCTCTCCATTCGCTCTCAAGGGAAATGGCGACACTGTGCCCCATTTTGTCACTCTGAAAAGAAACCTTATTGGCTGTAAATTAAAGCTCTGCCGTGTTTGAAGGCTTTGAAGTGGAGAGCTTAGAGATGATCTGGGACACACTGAGAGAAAAGGAGAGAGACTGGGAGGAGAAGTCCACAAAATTCAAAACATTTGGAGTAAAGCTGCTCTGTATAATCCCCCTACGATCAGTCTCCTTTAACAAAAATATCATTCACAAGCATGACTCCTCCCTCATGCTGGTTTCACTGGGATGAGTGATATTCACATACACTAGTGAATCTCAAACGTTCCGTGTACATTCTACATTAACCTACAAAACTTAAAAATCATTCATCATTATTCACAGTCTCAACACTGGAAGAAAGCAACACCAGGACAACAACAGTTGTCTAACACTGAAGAATGATCAACTACAACTAACCCATTAACCACAAGTGGGACTAGATAGTGAAATATATGAATACTTTGCTTCCAAAGAGGAATAGGCTTGCATAAAAGCGCACTTTGCAGGGGCAGAAAACACACTTGCACGCTTTGGTGTAACGGCCAAAGTCAGATTACTGAAATACATAATAAAATCCAATTCTTTGACATTAATTAATTATATCCATAAGTAGAGGGCCAATATTGATAAGCAGAATACTTTCTATGACCAATAATGATTTTGTTTTAAAAAAATGTAAAAAGTAAAACACTTAAAACATGTTGAAATTCAGATAATAATTGTGAGAATTACATTTTTACATTTAATATTACAGTATTAATATTAATATAACAGTATTATATATATATATATATATATATATATATAAATTAAAACTTTTAAACCCTTTTAAAATATGAATTAATATGTTATTAATATATTATTAGCTTTATATAATATAATTAAAATTCTGTAGCCCTGCAAACAAGCACAGCAGGTTGTTATTTTTTAGATTGCAGATATTATTTAAAAAATTGCTGTTAGATTTTCCCCCCTTAATCATGCCAAAGGTAATTTAAATATAAACAATGGTTTATAAGTCAAAAATAATAATATATAAATAAATAAAATCAGACTGAAGGGAGAAAAACACAGTTGGAGTATCTATGCAGAGTATCAAAAATAGAAACTACAACTGAAGTTCCATCACAACAAGAACTGGTGCACCAATGTAAACAGCTCAGGTGATTATAATAAGAGTGAACTGCTTGTCACATTGCAATGTGACGCATCCACTCATCCAGTATAGAAGTCAAATCTCAAGAAATATCAAGAAGGTTCTCTGTATTGTTTTTTGTTTTGATATCTCTCCATTAGCACAGTAAGAAAAGTGCATCTGTGTGTGTGTGTGTGTGTGCTTATGGCTGTTAAACTGTGATGTGGAGACAGTGAGGATGGACGAGACCTGACAAGTTAGTAAAAGGTCAGAGATGCATTTCTCATAACTGCAAGCGTTCTCCGTTTCATCTTATCATCACATGCAGAATGTTCCTCCTCCAAACGCCTGTCATTTCCGTACAGCTTTCCCTTATATTTCCTTACACTGTCAAATTCTAAGAGGGAAAAACAAATCTGATAACAGGATGCATGTTCATGGGCGTATACAGTCAATAGTGGATTTCTGTGAAGGGCGTTTCATGACTTTCATGACATGCTTCTCTCGTCAACCAAAAAAAAGTGGTTAATGTCATGCATATTACTATCAGACTTTCTTATCTTCACACACATTTCATTATTTCACCTCACCGACCTTCAAAATGTGAGCGGTATTTACACATACAAATATCCATGGCCTGATTTATCAGCACCAAATCCTCTTTGCTGTCGCTATCAGAGGACGGTAATGGTGTTTATATCGGTCCATGGTGGTGGCATTCATCTTAACCCACTTTTAGGCAATAATCTACATAAACTCCACCATCTCCTGGGATACTGACGGCAAAAGACAAATTACACCTTCAGGGCAAATGTGATTGCGTGGTCCTCCACGCTGGTGTGTGTGTGTGCAGATATTATCCTCTGACAGCGTTTTACAACTCTACACGGTGCCTGGCCTCCATGTAATCCAGTGGAGTTTAACACAATAGGAGTTGGCTGCAAATATCAGTTTTGCAAACTGAAATTTGAAAGGCAGTATCAGAGATAGGATTTGTGAATCCCACGCACACTGGCTCTCTCGCACAGCCCTTCTCAGGAGGTGTGATAATGACAGTTTGATTAGCTTTTAAGTGAAGACCTCTCTGGCATGTCTCCTGTGGGGCTTTTACACCTCATCCCCTATTAGCATGATGCACAACATCTGACCACAGCTGAACACATACATTAGTCACATGATTAGAGAGGAAAAACACTGGTGAGAAAGCATGTGTTAAGCTACTTTACAGTCAGTATTCCCATGCTAAGAATGCATCACAAGCCTCCACGGGAAAGGGAATAGAGCAAATCAATTTAGTCAACCAGCAGAGAATTAAAATGAAAAAACAATTTTAGCTGGCAAACTACACATGCATCTCATGTTGGTAGCTGTATTACAACAAATTGTGATTTATAAAAATGTGAATACATGTGCACAGAGAGTGCATATGTGCGGAGGACGCAGTCAGATGTAGCCATTCAGAATCAGGACCATGGACAGCTACGCAATTCTGAAATCACATACGCTAAAAAAAGCATTTAAATCTTCTGCAGCTCATCTTGGAAAGGACAAGTTAACGGTTTCCTTCCAGGTCTATTATTGTCTTCTGCTATCAGATTTGAATTTTTTTTTCTTTTGTTGACAGTACTACCATGACCAAAATCAATTAATTATCCAACTTAGAATGTGGCATATTCGTATCATTAAATAAAAATATTAACTTAGAATAAGAAATGTTTCCTTAGTAACTATCCATTTGAATGTATATATACATATATACAAACACACACAAAACATTTAGCTGGCTTATTAACAGATAAAAGTAACAAAAACATAGAAGATTACATATATTTAAATGAAAATTCTAATAAAAACTAAAAAACTAAAAGTAAAAGCTAATTCAAAATAAATAAATAAAACTGTTGTTTTTCTCTTTCTAACAGGCCCACCAAACAAGCATGTTAATAACAGATGTAAATGAGTTTAATAGTCAGTAATTGTAGCATGTTCTATTACAGTGTTTGCAAGACATCAATACACTACTTTACTACAGAATAACAGTAATTGTATTGGTGTGCTGTAGTACTTTTGGACATTTTATAGTTCTTCATACTTTTGTTACGATTAATATAATATGTTAAATGTAAGCCAGAATAATTATGTAATCATAATGTTTGCATACTGAATTCTGATTGATGACAATAGCAAATCAACTCTAATGCATAATTTCTTTTAGCAGAAGCTGCCAAACCATTATATTTCTCTTTGTGAAAAGCAAAACGATTTCTATTCCTCATTCAGCATCTGATTCCACAACAGTGTACAGAAAAAATCCTTTAATTGACCTTACTCTTACAACCATTTGCATATTGAACTGTAAATGTTCTAATTTTCCTTGCATATATTTAACCATTCGTGGGCACCTCATCGCATGCAGCTGACTGACATTTCATTTACGCAGATCCAAAGCCTAAAAGCAAAGTGACCTAAAACCGCAACACTTTTGTTCTTTTGTTCCCTTACACGCACTGCTATTTCCTTCAGGAAATGCAATTATAGTATTTCTTCAACCCACATTTAAAGTGTGATTACACAACAGCACACACACACACACACATACTGACCTCAAAATGCAGCTTCATGCCACAAAACTTCTCAGAAACCAACCGAGAAGTAGATGCACAAAGTGCGAAAGTGGCTTAATAGGCGGAAATTATGAATACATGCAACGGGGAAGTGTTTCTGTCCATTCACGGTAGCATTTCCATCCCTCACCGAAGCCCGTTCTCCAAACACAGGGACCTCGCAGTCAGATAAATGATGTAGCCGTGGAAAGAAGCATTCAGGTGGAACATATTGCATTCCAGGCGACATGAAGCGCCATCACTTCCCTCTCTCCCCTGGCCTTCTCCTCTTCATGGTCACAAATGTGTGCTGATGATAATCAACAACACATCAACAGTCTTTAACAAACCACATAACTTGACATTTAAGTATTGGATGCAACACGGCGACTTCCTTATTTAATGGCATTTCGTATGTTTGGGTCTTATGCATATATGCTAGTAAATTTATAGATTTAAATGATGAAATTATGTTAAGGACAATCTTAGCTCACTTAATGCTGTTCAAATGAAAAATCCAGCTGTGTTTGTGATTTAGAATTCTAATGAATGTCAGTTGCACAAAACCAGAAAAATGACATTTTTCAAAATGTAAACTGAGTCTAAACAATCACCATCAAGATTTACTAAACCTCTGAAGGCTAATTTAGTATAAAGCTTAGTTAGGATATTTTAAAACATAAATAAACATAGAATGATGGTGCGTGTGGTGCACAGAAAGCGCATAGGAGACTACAATTTCACTTTGTGCGCATCAGATGTGGCCAGTGATGAGCAATACTGTATTTTGGTTTGTATTTCTGGTTATTCCTTATTTCTCATATTTGTACCATCTACAGGTTAGCTCTGCCCAAAACAAAAACCCTTTGGACCAAAGTACAGCTCCTCATGAATATTATATGAATCAAATGTGGACTTTTAAGCATAAAAGTTGCAAAATATTGTGTAATCTATTAAAAATTACAACAGGATATTCTTCTATTGGTTTAAACTCTTTTCTCAAATGAATTTACGATCAACTCGTCCACAATCTAGCAAGCTTTTATTTTCAACAAACTCACTGCTATGTATATAAACTTTTTATTCATACTTTTATTCAGCAAAACTGAATGAAATTATGTAAAAACATTATTTTAAATGAATGCTGATCTTTTGAATTTTACTCCTGGAAAAAGAAAATCCTGAAAAATATGTAAAAATATTTTCAACATTGTTAACAGTAACAAGAAATGTTTCTTGAGCAGTGAATCAGCATATTAGAAACAATGGTTTCTAAAAAAAATTAAATAATAAAACTTAGAAGATTAGAGAAATTGAGTATAAGAGGCTTCTGTTAAGTCTCACCAAGTCCAACATTCGAGTGGTAGTGTACGTGCAATACTGCCCATATATCAGGCCAAAAAATAAAGAATAAAAATAATAATAGCGTAATTAGCGTTAGCATTTTGGTAAACCCCACACCTGGAGAGCACCTGTAATGCTTTAAACTGCTGCCTAAATAGGCAGCCCACTAGGATTGTGCAGAAAGCTACAGTGTCTCAGTTACTGAGGTGGTTAAGGTCAGTATAAGGTCACAGGTTGGAGATTTCAGAGAGCGTCTATCGCACAGCAGCCCTTCTCTCGGTCTCAGCGTGGCTCTCTGCTCCAATCACAGTTCTCCCTGCTGTGGGAGATAATGAAGGCGGGCGGACCCCTCTCGTCAGGCGGCCTATCAGCATCACAGAGGTATAATCAGCACAGGCAACCCCCTCCCAGCTCGCACACAAATTATTCATCCCATGTCTCGCATTCCACCGCTAACCTCTCTCATTCGTCTCCTCGCTTCTCCATCATTGATTACTTCAGCTGTTTTCCCCATCCGCCTCCACGCTTACGGCTGCTACATGATGCGCTTGTGATTTCTACAGCAAGTCGGGTGAAAAAGTGCCACATTTTGTGTGTCCACTTGCCATTTGTTGGTCCTGTGAAAAATATGCGCACGGCGCCAGTGGGACAAACAGTATAACTGCCCATTTCTGAGCCAGTGATGTTTTTATGACACTCCGCATGTCAGTCCTCAGTCGGGACCTTCGCATTAAGTAACCGTGAGCAATGCTAAAATCATAGACTGCAGTCCAATAGGATGTTCGCAGTTGAACATTTGCATAAATGCCTCTGAGACATCACGGTGCCTCAGATGTAAACTATGCTTGAGTTCCTCCCACTCAGAAGAGGGAATCGATTCATGAGTGATGCTTAACGATGTGCAGCCGCAGAGGTACAGAGCGAACCAGACTGCATCAGGAGTAGGAGGAGGAGGAGAAGGTCTGGGATTGCGTGTCTTCCTGTCTGTGCAACCCACTCAAACAACCTCTCACTTGTTCTCTGCGCAACGCAGCTGAGATACACCACCACCACACTGCTCAACTGAGGAAAATTTTCAGTTTTTACAAAGCTTTAGTGCTGAAACACTGGTGCCGATCTAATTTATTAAGCACAGCCACAATCAGTTACATCAAACTCTTCATAAAGCATACAGCATATATACATGCCTGATTTTACCCCACAGCCACAACAAACAAGACCAATGAAATCTTTACAATGGCCTCACAACTACAGCAGTCGACCTAGTAACTTGATAGCTTACCCGGAAATTATAACATCTGTTTTGTTATTGGATAGGGATGCACCGATCCGACTTTTTCAGTCCCGATACCGATATCGATACCTGGCCTTTGTATATCTGTCGATACCC
>JAUCMS010000127.1:20700956-20734365 GCA_032357445.1 Enteromius radiatus
CCGATCCCCGATCCAGCTATTTTTTCAATATCGGGGCCGATATCCGATCCTAATATCGGATCGGTGCACCCCTATTATTGGAACATGAAAGACATTTTGAATGTTCTGGCCACTCTTCAAAAAGTATGACAGTGCCATAAAAACCAATAAACAAAAGCATCTGTATTATTTGTGTAGTAAATGTCAAGTCTTCAGAATCAGAAGTAGTATGTTAAATTTGTGTGAGAAAAAAAACAAATCAGTTTAATTTGTAAACCATTCAAGATAGATTTGTGAACTGAATAAGCTGATTCATGGAGAACATTCCAAACAGCATCACACAGATAAACACAATCGCATCCAAAATGAACGTTTTTGTTTTCACATAATATGTATGTGTGTATTTATTATGTACCGTGAGTACGGAAAGTATTCAGACCCCCTTAGATTTTTCACTCATTCATTGCAGCAATTTGCTAAAATCATTTAAGTTCTTTTTTTTCTCGTTAACGTACACACAGCACCCCATATTGACAGAAAAACACAGACCTGTGAACTCACAGATATATTATGTAAACAAAAACTTTTATTTTGGATGTGATTATATCACAGTTAATCGTTTGAAAGCACTAATAAATATATATATATATATATATATATATATATATATATATATATATATATATATATGCAAACACACATTTTATTGGCAAAAGTATTGGGACACTCCTTTCTAATAAACACGTTTGACTACTTTGACTACAAATCTTAATGTTTAAGCATAGCACTTCTATTTTTTAAATTAAGATGGTCCACTAATACAATGGAAAAATAATCATAATGGAAGCATAACAAAAGTGCCACAACACAACACGTACTGTAGGACTAATTTTGTTGTGTGTTTGCATTGGTTTGTGGAGATTTCATTGTGCAATACTGGGTCCCCATAAAAAAACAGCATGAAGGTTAGTCAATAATGACAGAAAACTCATTTTTAAGGACACCACAAATGAAGATGCCAATTTTAAAGATGCATTATTACATAAGGTCATTCTGCAGCTGTGCTGAGCTCCTGTTTTATTAGAAAACATAGAATTGTCCAGTGCACATGACAGAGGATACCCTTGTGTTTAGTGGCTACAGAGGCCAAGGCACTGTTTCCCCTGCATAAGCAAAACACACCAATTGTATCGCAGTGGAATGCCAATGCAAACCTATTTGGTGAAACACGAGTCTAATGACAACAAACACTGCATACATATGCGATGGTCTGGGCCCTAAAGACAAGCCTCATGCATACTGCATGACTAAACTCATAACACACACATATAATGAGGTGAGCGCGAGTATGTGGAAGACTGAGGTGGACAGACTGTTCCAGCGTATGCAGTCCTCTCAGGGAAACACACAAAAAAAATTATCTTTGGATTACATAAAGAGCAAAGAGAAGGCAGTGAGAAGGTAGGGGTTAAGTCCTCATTGCTCTACATATTGAAGCTCAAATATGGAAAGCAGAAGCATGGCAGAGGAAGGGGGGGGGTTAATCCATTTTGATCCCCTCCCCTCCGCCAAGCAAACCCCACAAACAAAGGCAAGCCCAAAAAATATCACATCCACCTCTGCTACAGAGAACTCAAATGCAGGCACAGGGTGGGCTCCTCAGCATGGTAATCTCCATAAAGCAAACTATGCCGAAAGTCGTGAGATTATTCTAAATGTCACCATTTTAATAAGCATTTCAAACATCGATCCCAACATTCCTGATAGATAACATATATTTCCTCTGGAAAAAGGGTGGGGGAGAAGGTAAACAGGTGGGAAAATTACTGTGTGACCCTTTGTGTGACGAAAACATCTCAAATGTACTAGTACTAAACCTAAATGTTAAGTAATTGTTACAATACTATAAATACATCTTTTATCAAAATGTAGTATTACACCACTTTATCTTAAGCAAGAAACCTTCTAGTTGTCATGCCAACACCTTTTAATCACCTGCTGTAGATTACATCTTTAATTTGTGTTAAATGTAAAATAACAATAAAAGTAGCATATTTAGAAACCTGTTAGATAAGATTTACAATTAAATGAATACACTACACTGCATTTTTTAATTATTATCTCAAAATCTACAACAATAATATCTCAACTGGTGAATCTTTCTAAAAACCAAGTGAGCTGCCAAGTCAACATTTTAAGGTGTCATGAGTGCAATCCTGATACAAAACAAATATGATCAAAAAGGTGCCTTCGTAGTTACCTTGTTTGGGCCAAATTACATAATCTATTATAGTGGACACATGTTGATTACAAGACACACATTGAATATAAACAATAATAATGCAACACCAAAAAATAAATGGATAATAATTAGAAACAATTAAAAACAAACTGCTTATTATATAAAGATATTTAGAACTCTATGGAAAGTTAGATATGGAACAGAAAACGCAGATAAAGCGGTAAAATGAATGATAGATAGAAAGATGGATGGATGGATGGATGGATGGATGATAGAACAATATAACGAAAGATAGATAGATAGATAGATAGATAGATAGATAGATAGATAGATAGATAGATAGATAGATAGATAGATAGATAGAGGCTCACTTACATATAAGACAAAGCATAAAATATTCTTTGGGGATCCTTTGAAGAAAGAAAATGGGTCTAATCTTTTGCCAACAACGCTTTGGGAAAGTCATCTGGGGACTCAGTGTGCGTCAGTGATGGCACGACGGTTCCTTTTATTACTGCAAGAATGGGGCTTTACTCTTATTAAGTGGCTCATGGTCTTTCTCTACAAACTCTGGAAGTTCAGAGGCTGCATGTGTCTGCAGAGCCGCTCAGATGGACTCAGACAGACAGTTCAGGTCCTCGGCTCATTACAGCAATAAAACCGCAGAGCAAAGAAATCCTCTTTTGGCCCTTTGTAATCCTCCACAATCACACCAAATTATATCTGCAGAACGCTATATGACAAATACCCAAGAGGGCTGAAGAAAAAGAAAAGAGGACGGACAGAGGCACAGAGGGATGAAGGAACTGAATAACAGAGCGCTCGGTTCATGTGACCTTTACATCTCATGGCACGGTCATCTTGTCAGACATGCTTCGAGGAGAAGGACGCTGGGATTGGCACAACACCCACTGACGTGTGCCCATGAGTGTGCTCGGCATGGGACGAT
Source organism: Enteromius radiatus (assembly GCA_032357445.1). Lineage (NCBI taxonomy): Eukaryota > Metazoa > Chordata > Actinopteri > Cypriniformes > Cyprinidae > Enteromius > Enteromius radiatus. The sequence continues at coordinate 20,704,127 of JAUCMS010000127.1, forward strand.
ACATCAGAGAGCCCAGTGTGAGGGGGGGAAAAAAAAACACCAAAAACTTCCCAGAATCCTGTTTTGTGTGGTCTTTTAAAGTCAGAGTGAGCTCTTCTTTACTACAGGAGACTGAGCCATTACTCAAATAATGACAGAGAAAGTGAACTCCTATAAGGATGTCAAAATAAGAGAAAAATATCCTCAAGACTTTCAGTCTGGCTCAATCTATCAATGGGACCGAAATATTCTCTAACCTAATTTAATGGGATAAATGGAATGGAAACAGAAAAGGTCCAAGCCGTGAAAAGACACAATTGAGTGTAAATGAATATGAACAGAGAGAGCAGTCAAATTCAAAAGGACTTATCTTACCCACTCAAAACTGCTGACAAGGACATTTAAAAAAAAAAAAAAATTATATAGACTGATCTAATACTGAACTATATTCAATTGAAATAACAGCCAATTTTGTCATTTTCATAAAGACCCCCGTGGTGAAAATCAAGTTTTTAAACGTTGATCACATGTCATTTTTGATATAATTGCACAAGAATTTGAACATACAGTAGCTTGTCTAAAGTCTGGCCAAAGACTAAAGTTATCAATTACAATTATGTGTACGATAAATAAAAAACATCACCATGTATCTGTATAACTCTAACAATGTCCTTTATAATAATGCTTGCCATTGTATAGCATTTACTACTTCAGGTGACCAAGTGAAAGTGTTAGTAGTGAACAAATAATGCTTAAAATATTTCATTTTCATTATCAAAGATGAGTCTTAAGAGACCAAACTGAAAGTGACTGCTTGGGGACCTCAATAAAAAAAGGCCAACTTTTCCCCCTCACAGCTCTAGTGTACATACAGACAGAAGTGGGTCAGTAAGAAATCTTTCTGCAAGGCTTTATGTTGTCAATGAGATGCAGAGCTCGCTGCAGAGACACACTGGAGGGGAGGGGTTATGCCAAAAGTCAAATACACCGGCACTTATATTTATAGACAACCACACACTTGCCAAGCTGAAACCTTACAGCAGAGCAGCCGTAATGTCCTCCCAGTCATATAGCGAGAGGTGAAAGTGCTAAAGGGGGAGGGTTTGTTTTGAAATCGCTCAGTATTCTTTTCTCTAGAAGATTAATTTGCTCTATTGAGAGCAGAGAGGTCCAGCCTTCTTTTGTCTTTGGAAAGTGAAGCAATGGACAAGTGTGGCTGGGGAATCGGCTCTGAAACACAACCTCCAAAACAATACAAGCCACTGCTCATAACAACACATGGCTTCATGCCAGGAACAGTTGCTATTGATCCAAGGCCTGGGGTTTCTTTTCTTTAACACCATATATGCATGAATATGTATAAATTAACCTGTGTGTTGATATAACCTCATAATATTCTTGTCTAACATGCTAAATTGAATTATCTGAATGAAAAAAAAGAAACAAAAACAATAATGAACTGTCATAAATATTATATTTCTAAACTCAATAATAATCAAATAAAAAATATATTATATTTGTCTGCAGTGTCCGGTTAAAATTGACACCAAATAACCAAAATATTGCAGGAAATATTGAAAGGCACAGCCTTTGGCATAGCTTTATGAAATTTTAATATTCTCTTTTTTTGGTCCTTACAGCACAGGATCTGATAAAAGAAAAAAAAGAAAAAGAAAAAGTCATCCAGCAATTATTTCATGGGTGTCTGCATTTGGCAAAGAAAATGAAAAAGAGAAAATAATTAAGAAAATCTCAGAGTACTTATCAACAAGAAAGAACGGATAGGCATCAGCAGAAAAGTAATTTCACCGTTCCTGATTGTGTCCCAGGCCTTATGGGGGGTGGCAGAGTGTTAAATACTTCCTCTTGTGCAGTCAGCAATTTCCTGTGTGCATGGAGCCATGGGCTCTCCGTTGACCTTGCATTTGGGAATGGGTGACTGTGTGCAAGCTGGGATCAAAGACTGCTGAACATCTAGCGTGGCATCAAATGTTAATCACTTTCAAATGTTTTGACTTGTGTTTTGCTTAGACAAGACTAAGTGTCTAATGTTTATGGCTGGTTCAAGAGCCTTCTGGTGCTTTAAAAATGACATTAATAAAACTATAAAACAACACTATATTAGTATTTGAGCGTCAACAATTTCCACTGGTAAGTTACTTACAAAAGGAACTCCAAAAGGGCCATGTTCACATCTGGCAAGTTGACAGGATGAAAATTGTTCATTTTGGATTATATTAGATATCAGATATACAAAGCCTTTGCTATTTGACATTCGTAATTCTACTTCAGCTCTGAGCGAGTCCCCACTTCAGAAAGTCCCCAAACACCTGATGCTTTAGATCTCATTGAATATACATTTTGTTTTAGATTAAAACAAGAGCGCCAACAGCCTCATGGGCCGCATGCTGACATATGGCAGCATGGCATTTCGGGTATCCCGAGTTTGAGTCCAGGCACATGGACTTTTCCCAATCTTATCCCCTACTCTCTCTCTCACTTAGAAAATACAAATGTGTGCAAGAGATATTGCTAGTCTCTTATAGCTAGAGATATATAATGCTTAGATCACGTCAAACTGACACAGACATGCTGCTGTGAGGGTGTAAGAAATATTACTGCTGCAAATATAACATTTATGAAATGTTCCCCCATATATAACAACCATGAAATCACCCTGTAGTGGATCTATACAGGTGGAGCTGGGGAAGGTGGAGGGGAATGTTTCTGAAGCATGCTGCAACTGCTAGAGCAAACACTAGATGAGTGTTTGAATGTTAAGCAGCAAGCTCCATTGCTGCTAATAAGATCATTAAAATAGTCAGATACGGTATAGCAGTGAAACAATACTTTATCTTTTATATGTATTCACCGTTACAGTATGAGTCCGAATCCTCCACGGACCATCAATGGTTTGAGAACCACTGTTCTACAGCAACGAAAGTGAGATTGAAGGGCTGGAAATACAAAATGTCAAAGCATGCAAAGTATTACAAAAGCAGCATCCCACATCTCACACAACACACACTTTTCAATGTGTCAGCGCATGAGCTCCGAGCATCACAGGGTTTGAACAGCACTACTATTATACTGGGAGTGATGGTACACTTTGTATAAGGGATCACACTTCACGAACAGGCTTCCATTGTTACTGCACTGCTGTAATCATTACACATGCGTAAAGTGTCAAGCCAACGGCAGCTTTGAGAAGCACTATGACATCATACATTAGAGATGAATGAAACGCAGCTACTGTGGTGTGCCAATAATTGCATGCCATGTTGGTAAGTTTCCTTACAGTGGATGTCTACGCTACCACCCCCCATCTATAAAACGAACCTAGGGGATTCACAAAGGAAACCACGGTTCCTGGAGGCAGATGTGAAAAAAATATTACGACTGCACAAACCGCAAGAAGTCAGACGCTAATACTCTTACTGGATAGCTACAGACAAAGCCACAGACAGCGCAGTGTTCCTGATTCCCTGGTGTGGCAGACAGCAGCGGGTTAAGTCCATAAGCTCCAAAAAAAAAAAAAAACTATATTCACGGGTCTTTTGATCAAGATACTGCCTAATATCGTCCAAAAATCTACGAGTCCCTGAAGGCACGATTTTAAGTATTTCGATTTTACTTTTCCATTTTCATTTTCATATGCCTGCCAAGCTAAAACCCACTATTATTAACCTGCAGGGCACATAATCAATTCAGTGCGTCTTAATTGACTAGCCCAAGTAGAAGGGCCAAAATGGCTTTTTAGATGTTTTTTTAAGCAGTAAATGAATTTCATTCCCATTTTTAAGACATGTTCAATCACCAGAAGTTTCTTTAAGCTAATGCTATAATAGCATCCCCCCGTCTGAGGAAATATGCCCTGCGATCCAACGTCTCTCTCCAGCTCAGTCTCTCATAGTCAGGGCTAAATGGCTTTGTGATAAGCCTGTTGTTGATGTTTTTCACTCTCTTGAAAATCAATGAATCCTGACAGTCTCCCTCCTTATTCCTGCCATAGCCACGCATTCACCATGAAATGGCTTTATTCTTTACAGACACTGACAGAGGCGTTAACATACGACCATGAATGATATTTGTAAAGAACGCTCATTCTTCAGCAAGCTCTTACTCTGGGGCGTCCTGTCCTCTTTTCTTTTTCAAAGGCGTCGCTTCAGAGTGTTTTTTACATTTCTTTATACATTTGCTTGGATGAGTTTTGATCTGCAAGGCAGGTGTATAACAGAAGAAAGCTGAAGCAAGAATCTATCATAAGGCAACCATCAAACACAGAGAATCAGGCAGAAAATATTCTTTATTTCAATGAAACAGTATGGTATTACATCTCATTGTGTTGAAAAGCATGTTCTAAATACTTAAAATAATTACATATTATGTAGCCTATAGTTCAGTTAAAGCCAATAGTTAAAAAAAAAAGTAGCTTAACTATAATGTAAATGTACAGATTAAAAATGCTTACTTATCATTCAACCAAAAGTTCATCTTAACATTCAGACAACAGAGAGAAAAACTCCAGCATTAAATGCTATAAAAGTGGGCTGCTTTCCTTCTTGGTCACAGATTCCAATAACTAGCAAGATAACGATAAAGATATAGTTTTAAAAAACATTTTGCCAGTATTAAAGAATCCACATCACAACGTTTTCCAACTGATGTACCATACGCACATTGACAACCAATCAGAATCCATCCTGCAATAACAAGCTTGAGAATTTAAAGGGACAGATGAGTGTGCGCTCAGAATAAACAGACAATATCGTCCACTGGTGTGGATGCTGATATCTTTAACTTTATTGTTATCTTTATAGTTATCGTTCTTGGTGTGAATGAGGTTTAACTCAAATAAACAAGTTCCAAAAAGTGGCCCTTAATTTCAGGAATACATTATATGCAAGTACAATTGTTGTTGTTATTCTTTTAATACACTATTAGCATTTGAAACACACTATACCAACATTGAATAAAATTAAGCATACTTCTTCTCACAAGTGCAAGCATCTACTAAAAGTGCTTTTTATTATTTACCATATTGTCTAATTTTGAGCATAAGAAGTATGAAAAAAAAATGCTGCTTTCGAGTTTGTGTAGGGCCTAGTGTTTTGTGAAATGTTTTGTGAAATATCTATAGCTCTTTGACAAGAGAACAATTCAAGCATACTCTACTTTGTATTTAGAGTATATTCATACAAAACAGCTTTGTGGAAATCCACCATAAGCAAATTATGACTGACCGGCCACAAGGGGAATTAAACATCAATGGTACTTCTGGCTCTCCATTTGCTTAAATTGAGGCCACTCTCACTCGAGGGGCTGACAGTCAGAGGAGGGCCTAACTGGGTGTACAGCAGGTGGTAAAAACTCCTAATGGCTAAAAACAGCAGTTTCATCATTGTCCAGATTGTGTTGATTGTTGCATATCCATGCATAAAATTTGCCCCATTTTTTTGCTAAATCTACTTACGCTGCATTTTTTCCACACTATTTTGGGAGGTGCAAGACGGCAGCACAAAGAAAGATGGGGGAGGGCGGCACAGCACGCCGCAATCAGAGCCTATGCTAATCGGCTTTAATCCAAAACCGAGTTCAGACGAACAATGAAAGAAGGAAGTAGAGAGAGTAAGAGAGAGTGAAGAACGAGAGTCAATCCAAATCATAAGTGAAAGGGTCAAAAAGCAAGTCGTTTGTGTCAAAACATCAGCTTCCATTTTCAGTTTCTCCTCACTGCAATGGCAAAAACAGATGAAATGAAACGCAAAGTTGTTATTAAAACCGTCCGACATGTAAAACACCAAAGTTGAAGCATCCTGACATTTATTCCCATGCTCCCCCTCTGCGTTCTGTAAATGTGCGGCTAGCACCTGTTAAATGATGCTTGATAATGGAGCAACGAGAAATGCGCTTCATGGGTTTTCATATTCCTCACAGGAAGCACCATGGCAAGGGGTGAATCAGTGCTAAAAATACAGTCCTGCTCTACTATGAGTCATAGACCTCCTCCAGCAGGCATGCTCTCCAGCCAAACACAAAGGAAGCGCTGGGAGAAAGATGGAGGGAGAACGAGAAACAGACAAAGAGGGAGATGGAAAGCTGGGGGGTGGGAGTGCTTTTACACAGGGGTCTTCGGAAATCTGGGATGTCATCCAAAAAAATGACGTAATCTGCGATTGTTACCTCGTTAGTCTTTGATTATTCTGGAAATATGGCCAATCATCCATCAAGTGCTGGTGATGTGATGCTTGCTCAGAGGTCAAATTCATACCGCCAGTTCAGTTTCAACACCGCAGGCCATTTCTGAAATATGCATGGCATATACATGCAATTCTTTGGCGAAGGAAAAAAAAATTAAAATATTTAAGACATTCAATACGTTCTGTACATGATTTGCTAAATTATGAAATAATATCATTCACCCTTTTTCCAGTTCAATTCATGGGGCCTTGTTCTCATTTTTAATTATCTTTTTGCATAAGAAAATGATCATTATGACTTGCCAGAGCTTTATTATTGCATATGAGGAATATTACAGAGATGCAAAACAACACTTTTTTTGTATTTCAAGTTCTAGATGTTTCAAAGCAAACACGTCAAATGTGCGAGTGAATCTGACCCCCTCACCTCATCCAACACTCCGACCGTATCCAGCAAAGGAGTATGACGCCCTTGAATCTGCTTGGCATTGAGCCACAGGCAAAGTGACACTGCCCAGCTCAGACCGTCTGCTGAGTGCCGGCCGTGGATCAGTCAACACCAGGATGTACACTCAAATCATTACATAATCATGCAACATGAATAATGGAGATAATAGTTGTGTATAGCACAGTGTCACAACGATGTCTCTGTCATATGTTGGGTGTTTGTGCATGTGTGTTGTGGTGGTGGGGGTGACTGCCTTAACATGCAGACGGCCATCTGTTCTACTCAGGGCTGTGGCTGCAGCTGTGGGGGGCCCGACTAATCCCCAAACCCCCTCATCTGGTCAGCCGGTTACACAGTGAGTGGGGCAACATGACCTGCTTTCTGCCAGCTACCCAACCAAACATGCCTAATACCTCACCCACTTTAAATCTCCATCAACATTTTTTGCAATCTATGATTGACCATGTTTACATGCCTTTCATTTTCAGGTTGGACAACTATTGAAATATTCCTGTAGACATGTAACCAGAATATTATTTTCCCACTCTACTTGTGAAAATACTGGATATGCTCATTCTTGCCCTGTATTTTAATATTTTTAAGAAACTCATTCATGTTACAGTATGTACATTTTCAATGTTTGCTCCAAGAATCTGTTTTTTTCAGTGTTTCTTCATTAAAGTGGTATTTCTGAGCTTATTCAAAAAATTTGTGTTGAATTTAATTGATCTGTCAGTATTACATGACCTTTTAAAAATCAATCTAAAATGATGATTTGGTGCTCAAAAACATTTTTTTCAGTGTTGAAATCAGTTTTTGTGGAAAACATGACACATTTCTCCGGATTCTCTGATGAACAGAAAGTTCAAAAAAGAACTACATTTATTTGAAATGGAAGTCTTTTGTAACATCATAAATGTCTGTCACTTTTGATAAATGTTTGCAAAATAAAACAAAAGCAAAAAAATATATAATTATTGGCATAAGTAAGTTAGCACATCTACATGAGGCATGCATAATCAAAATATTCCCAACTTCTCAATTTGGGAGTATAAAGTGAAATTTTCTTGTGCATATGAATTCAGTTACTAAAATAGAACAAAAAGTCGAGGAAGATTTAATTTATCCATAAACATTGCAGGCTAAAGCAATCAGTCAATATTAGCTGTAAATTTCATTTGCTTTGTTTAACATGCTATTTTATTGCTGCCATTCGCTGACAATCCCAATCCATTAAACATATAGAATCAAAACATGCACACATACACATGTAGTCAAACACTGCTGTAACCATAGTGACCGGGCTCAAAGCAGAGAAAGATGCCCACATGTAATGTACCGAAATAAAGGGTTTTTCTTCCTCAGCATAAACCGTACAGCTGAAAATAATATCTCTCATAAAGCACTCTGTGGCTAATGCAAGGAGAAAGCAATACCGGACTGCATGAGCGTAATATGGGTAATACAAAACCACGCCAAAAAGCAATAATGCACTTGCATTCAAACACATGCCAGAGATGTGCACCCTTATGAAAATACATATCAGCAACACTCACAGCAGATAATAAGAAACACTATGCCCCAATTTAATCACAACTATCGTCAATTATATAGGTTATTAATAATAAACAATTCAGGGTTTAATAAATCAATGTCGACAATAAAACAGCACAGTAATGGCCTAAATTAGATCAGCATAGCAATCACTGTTTGACTCTCAGCTCAAAAAAGAATACAGGAGAGGCAGCAGATCAGCATTCAGTGTGAAGGGTACAATCTGAGCTCAGAGCAGGCCCTGACCCCTCCTTGTGACGGTCTGCAGGGCTGTGTGATGCTGTTGCCATGCTGAACCAGGCAGCACTCGCCCAAGCCAGATGTGCTCAGCATGTGTGCCGCACCATCTCCACAGAGACACGTCTGGCAACAGTTGCTGTGCTGTAATGCAGTAACACAGCCTCACTCCTTGAGCCGCCTCAGTCCAGAGCACAACTAAATTAGAAAGACCCCGGTGCGCACACACACACGCACACACATACACAGAGGAATTAGCTCACAACCAAACCGTCTCTCTCTCAATGTGCCTGTAGCAGTACCTGTCATCGTTGCAGTCCAAGTGAAAATAATGTCTGTGTACCCTCTCCCCACCTCCTTAATATGATTATGCCACTTGATCAGAAGCCTGCGCAGAGGCTAAAAGCTGCGGAGAATCTCACACGAGACCGGCGCACAAGCAAGTCGCGAGGCCATCTGTGTGTATCCTACGGGGTGTGAGGGGTCTTGACATCGTGGAGAGATCACAACCCCGATGTAGCTTGAGGCGGTGCGCTGCTATCTCTGGTAGTTTTTAGCGTTTTTAACATATTTTGAACAGATGCAGAACGACCAATTTTCTTTGAGTGTGTATGTTACTATCATATGTGGGCGTATTTCTAGTTATGCCATGGCTGGATTATATTAATATCTAATTGGGGTAAATGGGACAAAAAAAAGAGTATCTGAACTGCATGCCAGACCTGGTATGATGTGCCAGGGTATATCAATAACAATGATTCATGTTGACACAGTTATCTAGATAGCGGGACCTCTCATAGGCTGTGTCCAGGTCATATGGACATGAAGGGCTGGTCACATGATGTCATTTACAACACAAAGCTCATTCAGGCATGAGAAAAGTCACTCGAAGAGCAGGGCTACTTGAAATGGAAACGGATGAATAATTTCTTGTCAATTGCACAAATTATTGCTGGCCATTAGCTTTCATAGCTCAAATAAAGCAAGTCTGGTGACATATTACTGTGTCCGTGTTACACATAACACTTGTAAAGTGTAATTAATTTCAGTAGTAGTAACACATTGACACCGAAGCTCCGTGACTTCTACCCTAAGATAGTTCGGCTGTGGAGGCAACCAACACTTGACTCCAGTGTCCTCAAAAACAAGTTCTGGCTGATTTTCTTACAATCATGCTTGCTTTATGCCCATACCTCAGCAGTGATCATGTGTAAAACATGCCTGTAAACCCATTTAATAGCTACATTCAAATGTGTAATAATAGTAGAAAATGGCCATGCTGTCTGAACTATGTGTGTGATAGTTCCCTGTAGAGCAACAAACCTTATACATTCCTCATGGAGAAACGGCTGAATATTTCATTACAACTATATTAACACAAGCTACATTGAAAGGCAGAGAATTAATGAGGCAGTGCCACAGGCAAACTAATGAAAGCACTGAAAAATAACGTGCGTAACCTGCATTTGCTCGGAGAAACATTCAAAGAAATGTTGGAGAGGAACGCTTACATTATAAATAACTCTTCTATCTTTCTCTGTCTCCCTCTCCCTGTATTGTGTTGGTGTCAAAATAAGCAGCCTTTGTTCTGATTTCCCACTGATTTCTAAATTTAATCTCTGAAAACACTTTCGCCATTAATTTCAGTGCTACTAAAGCCTCCGCAGTAGCAATAATGTGCTTATTTTTCTTTCAGGTTTCATCTATTTAAAGGTGCACCCACTTGTTTTAGGTTTATGTTGCACTGGGCAATATCAGTGGTCTTAGTATGTCACCTATGCAGTGATATACACAATTTTCTTTTTTTTTTTTTTGGCGATATAGCCTCAGACTTAGTTCTCCCATAAATGGAAACTCCATTATCATGTACTCTTATGTCATTCCAAACCTGTATGATGTTCTCTCTTTGTAAAAGCAAATATTTTGAAGGCTGTTGAGGTCCAAACACTAACTTTTACCATATGTAGTTCAAAAAAAATAAACTGCAGCATTTTTTCAAAATATCTTCTTTTATGTTCAACAGAAGTAAGTCATAAAGGATTGGAATGACACAACAGCACTCATTTCTGAATGAACTCTTTAAGGCCTCACAGACCTGACAGATAAAAACTGTTATGTAACACAAATGTTTTCAGGGCATTGAATAAATGGCATGATTAATTCATTTCTTAAGTGAACATATCTAATAAACAAGCAGATAGCAAGATAAAGCGAATAATATTTGGCTGATCGTGTGATGTCTACACAGCATTCCCATGAGATGGCCAGCAACATGCAAAACAAAACAGCTATTATTAGACCGCTGATATGACAGATGAACATGAAAATTACAGTGTGACAAAGTGTGAACGTGTCTGGACACATAGACAAGACTTCCAGGTCTTCCAACTACTCTCTACACACAAAGATTATACTGTATGTTCAGTTATTCAGGAACCTTTGGCCATTTGAAAAGTCCCATCAGTACAGATCCAACCATTATGTGTGAAATTATGAGCTTACAGATAATATCAGACAAGGTCCAAGCTCAAATTTAGCCTTGAAAGGCATTATTCAGCACACATTAAGAGATGGTGGAGATCCTCATTCACATTCTAATAGCTCAGGCAGCGAAGCTACAATCAATAGCTGGACCCTCCAGGCAAGGCCGAGGAACCATGCGGCACAGCCGTCCAGAAAACATATGTATAGAAATTGCACAGAGCCTCCCCCGGTTTCCATAGAAACCCTTAACTTGTCTTAGACAGAAGGAAAAAGATGCGTGTAGCTATTATTCTATTGCTGGGTTTGTGCTGTGCAGGCAGTGATTGGCTGAAATGATGTAGTACTGCCACACTATTAATACTCTGTGAAAGTGTGAAACAGCTAGTCTATAAGCTGGATACACATACACCCATTCTCTCAAACACTGTTCATTTTCACATGTTCATTCTCCCCTCTAATTTACTCTTGAGTAAAAGAAAGCTGAAACCATTCGGTTACGAATAAAGGGGCCATCAAGCATAAGCAACCACCTGACTAATGACACAGCCTGACCAAACCCCACCATCTGGACAGGATATTCACCCCTTGTGGCTTCTTTACCAATCAATCATGCGTACAAAATGACATGGCACCTCATTTCATTCATACAGTACTGGCACAATGGCACCCAAAGAAAATAATGAATGAATAATTTTGTATTGTAACGCAGTATTGTAATTTTTATTTTCAGCATGCTTTGTGATAAAATTGCTTGTTTAGCCTTCAATCATTTGTAACTGGGTGAGTCTAACATGTTCTTTTGGTAAGTGTGCTTGAACGTGTGCTATCTTTTTTGCAGTTATACAAAAATTGCAGCTTTTTGAAGGAATTGTTCACCTAAAATGAATTTTGGCATTGTTTACTCGCTCTTGTGTCACTCAAAACTTGATTCAATGAATATAAAAGGTCAATTTCTAAAGAATATACTGGACACTGTTTTCAGTATGGTTCTGGACTCAATGACCCAACTGTTAACAGCTCACTGGAGTGGAAGATTATCAGTGAATGAAATTTTGATCTGTTGTGATTCTGTCTTCAACACTGGTCAACACTGCGCTTCTGTTTACCATATCTGATGTGCTCTATCAGGCTTGTTTGATGTGCAAAGAGCCAATGAGGACTGTTGTTATGCGATGCATCGGATATGCATTTTGAGCTGCAGTTAAACTTATGTGATGAGCTCTATACTGTATATGAAAGTTAATCAATGTTTTTTGTGAAAGAAAGTCTAAATTTAATCTCTTTAGCCTATAAAGTGACTGTGTCTTTTAAGAACACTTGGATTGAACTGCCTGATTCATATGAATAACACTAACAATGTCTTCTCAAAGTTTTGATTGCATGGACCTTCAATGGAGAGAAGTATCTTCATTTGTGTTAGTTTGCAATAACATGAGAGTGAATTAATGCTAAATGCTTCTTTCTCCCTCTCATTTACTGTATGTTTATCTCCCCTCTTTTTCCAGTTCTCTACTATCTATTTCACTCAAACTCTCTTTCGTACTGCTCTCTCCCTCCACATCTATTTCGACACCTTTCACTTATTTCAACCCTTCTGCTTCCTCTCTCTCCCTGTCCATGTACTACAGTATCAGTATATTCCAATTAATCTGTGCATGCAGTCTTTGTTTTGACTTAAACTCGCACATAGGCATGAGAGCGCTTTACATGAGCTACAGGCTAAACGTCTATCCTAATTAAACCCAGAATTAGTCCATCTGTTGAGCGGTTGCCCACTGTTTGGACTCCGGTGTCACTGCAGATGTACTGGTAGCATTTCTGGATGCTTACATATACAGGAGTCTACAGTGAGGTTGCCATTTGAGTAATTATTTCTCCTTGCTGTCCCATTTTGAATTCGCTAATCAAGTCACATCAGAACTGCCCAAGTGGGTCTTGTGACTCCAGCCTTGGGGTTGTCAATACCCTCCAGCTAAAACCTCCAGAGGGTGTGTAAAGAGCAGATACCGGGCATTCATGGTAAGGCAGCAAAGGTAGAAGATGCTGCTGACAGAGGTGGTGTGATGGAGATAGAGAGAGGAACATGGAAGGGACAACACCAGGAGTTAAGGGTCTTTGCTGTGTTTCTCTGATAAAAGGCTTCACAGCTGCATCAGGCACTAGGGAGCAATTTTCAGCAGTGGGGAAGGGGGAGGGGACTACTAAAACTACACAATGCGATGTACAGCACCATGCCACAGAGCAGCATAAATGAAACAGCTTAATTTCTGTCTGCACATATGACCAAACTGAGAAACTAGCTTTAAAGACATTTAGAGACCAGACTAACTCTATAAATCTAGTATTTAATACCATGAAATCACAACTTGAGTCTGCTTTGAGATCATAAGCTAGTGTACTACAAAACATGGACAAAATTCACTTGTAGTAAATATATCCTTTTAAAATGTATAGCCTTTCCATTCTGGTGATCTTACTGATGACTCATCCTGCATTACTCAGATTTTTAGTCCAATCAATTGCTCTCTAGAAAGTGAATGCCCCTCCCCCAACACCACCTGCCACAGACTATTAACTATCAAATGCAATAGCAAATACATCAACACAGGAGACAAAATAGCGCTTGTCATGCAATTTCATTATGTTGCAGGTCGAACTGACCCATTTTCATTTTTGATTTGCTGGAAATATTGGTCAACCTATGATATTTTTCTTGACTTTTCTCAATTTAGGGTCATTTATCCAAAGAAACTTAATTGCATTTAAGCTGCACTTTTTAATCAGTCCATGCATGTTCAGTTTGCTGTGAAGATATAACACAGATAGTGATATCACACTAATCTACTGTTTGCGGTTCAGGAATGCAATTTTTTTTCTCTCTGAAAGAGCTTTTAAACACTTCTTGCGTTTGTGTAAAATGTATTATAATATGTGCTGTTAAAATGTATTACATACACAATTTCTTTATTTTATTTTAAATTATATTCACAGTTTGTGTCTAAATTATACTGAATCCTCTTAAGGGGTATTAGACCTCAATCATAACAATTGTACACAAAAATACAGGGTTAGGTCCTACCAAAGTTACTATTAATTGGGGTCCCACTGTATATTAGGTGGCTTTAACTGAAATGTACTTACATAAAAAAAATAAGTACAATGTACTTATTGTGTTCATAATGTATTGGTGTGGGTATGGTTTGAGGGTGGGTTAAGGTGCAAGGGATAGGTCAACACTTTGATCATAAATGTGGTTACAGAAATTAATTACAGATGTAATTACATGCAGGTACATAAAAAATATGATTACTATGTAAAGCAAATGTAAAGCGCATTGTATAAACTTATATTAAAACTTAAGTACATACTGTAGTAGTTAATACCACCTAATATAAGGTGGGATCTTAATTGGTGTATAATGTTAAATCTGCCAGATTAGAAGTTTTGCCCATCTGTTCTACCTTGAAGGCTATGGATGACCTTGGGTTAATGCTATGTAGGTTCAGCAGTTACTTAAAAACTTAGCTTTTGTTTGTGGTCTAAGTATGTACATTACATTCTCAACTCAATTTCACAAATACAATAATACTAGCACATCTAAATGTAGCTTTCTCATCATGTTTGGCCACAACACTTGCAGGGAAAACATGGAATCTCTCAGAAATGTTTCAGAGACCAAGAGGAAGAATTGAAGGAGTGAAGATGAAGAGTGACAAGAATGAGCAATAAATCACTAAACATACAATCTAATTATATAATTGGTAGCCAACAAGGAACAAAATGTTGGCAGTTCATTCCAGCCTTAAATGAGAAATACATCTAATCCCACATAAGAGCCCATCAGTGTAATCAGCTCTGCTTTACCAATCTTTCCTGTGCACATTCCTTCAACATTTTTCTAAAGGATTAATTTATTGCGTATGACGCAAAGACTGCGTATTCCTCCATAGATTCCTCTGTGTACATCTTCCAGTGTTAATAGCGGAGACTGAATGTAATCTACATAAATCAAGGGTGGGAAAGAGGGGCTATGAGGACTGTTGCTGTCTGCCTCTGATCTCTAAGATGGAAAGCATGGCCATTGTGAGAAAAGGCTTGTGGGAAGGGGGCGCAGCCATGACAACCAACCACTGCTATCTAGCACTTACTAAATGAGAGCCAACTGAAGGCTAGAATATGTCTGGGAGACTGCAACCCCCTCAGACAGAAACACACTGACAAATTGTTCACAAAGTCAGCCCAGCAAGACAGTCAACAGCTGACATTTTAAACAGGCTTTTCAGGCTAAAAACAAAACATTCTTTGTGCCGATGAAGATGTTGTTTCTTTGAGCGCAATTTAATTTTCCCCTCCTAACTATATTATTTTAAACAATAACCTCACTCCATGAATCAAAGAAACCAATTAGATAATACAGGTCCATTTTGATATTGCAGGCCACTGTATTTAAAGTGATAGATCACTCAGAAATTATTACCCATACATGTGACATTTAATAAATCATGTATGGCTTTCTTGTAACACTTAAGAATAGCAAACACTTGTTTATTTTATTAACTATGACTTTTCCCTCAAAAAATTCCTAGTTTGCTGCTTATTAATAATTAGTAAGTTAGTTGTTAAGTTTAGGTATTGTAGGATTAGGGATGCAGAATATGGTCATGTACAATAAGGCATTAATTTGTGCTTAATTACCACTAATATATGGCTAATATTCTAGTAATATACATGCTAATAATCAAAGATACTCTAAAATAAAGCATTACTGGCTTTCTTTTAAGGAACACAACATAAATACGTTAAAATGTTTTAGTTCTTAATACACTAAAAGTCAATGAAAAGTAATGTTCTTATGGACACTTATTATTGTACAGACAAACACAGTTTAAATATTCAACTTTTTAGTGTTCTGCATATGAAAGTCAGTCATATACAGGTTTGGAATGACATGAAGGTTAGCAAATAATAACACTATATAAATTTTTGGGTTAACTATGCCTTATATCTAAAAACATATCTCTGTTTAAGCATCTCAACAAGACACGCTGAAAATGAGTTTAGGGCAACACTATCTGTTTGTTCCAACAAAGTTAGACATTACTTTCACACTTCTGTTTAGTGCTGTTAACAGTTAGATTCGTTCTAGTGCTTTTCTATACTACATTCTAGAGGAGCAATGGCATCCCATATATGCAGAAGCACTACCTTGGACTGAAATGAACCCTACGAGCACTGCAGCAAAATGACCACACTTTATGTGGTTCTGCCAGCAGCACTTCATATCCGCCTTGCACCAGCGCCTCTGCAGTAACGGACACTCACAGGCCCTGAGGTAGTGTGTATATATAGCTTGATTATCTCCATGTCCATGCTGGAAGTGCATGAAGGGCTGGAGTTCTAACACCAATCTGCCTGCCCATGCAAGCCATCTAACCCTGACCCAGTGAGAGGCCTCCGTTTCTGCCCGTGACAGTGTGCGTGATTCAGGTACTTCGCCGCTTCATTAACAGGCCTCCTCTGGGACACCCTGACAGAGTGAGGGAAGGAGAAGAGGAGGGTATAAGTAGAGTAGTGGGGATACGAACAGAGCGAATTTGTGGAAGAAAATACACAGTAACTGCATGAGTCTCATAAAGCAGTTCTTGTTGCAACGTTATTGTTTTTCACTAGCACTACCACAGTTCAATCTGTCTCAGCCAGTAATCTCCTGTAATCTTCCTCTGCCAACTTTCTCGAGCAGCGAGGATGCTACGTGCGATGGCTGAAGCATCACAAAGAAACAGGGGAGGCAAAAATACAGGCACGTACATCCGTTTTGATTTGGGGAGGTGAGGGAGGGGGTAAATTAAACTAGAGCGTCCTTTTTACTGTTTCCCATGGGGGTCCCACTTTAGCTCTGAGAACTCTCTCTCTCTCTCTCTCTTCCTCATCCCCAAACCCACCCCCCTTCCCATCTATCCCTACCCCTCCCCCAAGCTACTCTTTCTCTGTGTGAGTCTCTCTCATGACATATGGGCTCTCCTCTGCAGCGGCAGCACTGGAAGCGGCGTTTATTGTGCAGCATTCTCTCAGCAGCCATGCCAACGGCGGCAGAACAAGCAGGAATACCCTCCGCTTACCAGTCAGAAGCAGCCCGCTCTTCTAACCACAGGCTACACGAGGATTTATTTTAAGAAGCAGTGCCAATTGTTTAATTTCCGACAGAACGTTCTATTCGCAAATGAACAATGTGGGCCGTCTCTACAGTTGAACAACAAGCAATGCATGCATTTTCAGTCATCACGTCATATAAACACATTGTTAGCACTGGTCGCGTACTCTTGGGTTAACTGAGAAATTGTTTCAGGCAAAAATTTAAATTCTCATGTCATTCCAAACAACTTTTTTTCTTTTGAGAACCACAAAAGAAGATATTTTGGCGAATGCTGGTAATCAAACCATTTTGCTGACTACCATTTGAAAGACCCACTGAGAGATTTTTCTAAATAACTTTTTTGTGTTTCACAGAAGAAAGTCATTTGTAGTTGTAAGATGACATGAGGGTGAGCAAATAATGACAGAATTGTGATTGCCTATGCCAACCCCTATAGAATGACTTTGTGATTGCATTCTATTTTCATGTAACAATGTATTTTCTAAATGAAAAAGGAAGTTGGAGCAAGATATATTAAGGAGTTGATTGTCTGACCATTTTTGAATAGCTAAAACCTTTTAGTTGCTATTACAGCTATGAACCGTGATCTTCTAACAGCTGTTGCTAGGCAGAAGCAGGTGGTCATGGAGATTCTCACTGGACAAAAATGTTGAGACTACCATGAGTGCAAGGTGAGTCATCAATATTTTTGGCCTATTTTCTCCCAAGCAAGGATCTCTGTCAGAGTATGGACTGAATTAAGGTACTAAACGTAGATCTCAACCATTGATGAATTGTGTTCTTTAACGGTTGCAGGTCTATATTCATAGATATACAACACCCACCCTTTTGGCACTCTCTCTTGACATGTATTCTAGTTGTCTTGGAACATACTATCAGCAATCACGAAAGACAATTATTTACTTGGGTTTTACCGACAATAATTTAAGCACAAGAAACAACTTTCCGGGTATTTTTAGCACTTGAAAAGTTCCACCTACCCCACAGTTCTCATTTTTAAAATCTGATGGTGTTTACTTACAGCATAGCAAAATCTGAATCTCTTTTGTAACAGTACACCATTCCCAAATTATTTGTCTTCTTTTAACCATATTAACCATCCTGCTTACTCAATGTACTGCTGATCATGCATGTTTAGACTCAGAAAGAGACTGACATTTTTAGATGTTAAAAGTAAATTTAAACATGTTAAGAACATTACACAAATGCCAAGCGAAACAAAAGGCCACAAAACTGAAATTACAATTTCATGAGCTAATAATATATCATAAATTTGTCAATAATTAATCTATATGCCTATGATATGAGTGTATAGAGTGCAGCCTTACTGGATACTTTTAATGGGAAACGCCTGAAAATATAACTACAAACTCTGTCCCCTGTGTTCTTCAAAACACAGTCAGTCAATCTATACTGTAACAGTTGCACTTCATGCGTTGCATAACAGCTGCAGGCACTTGGATATGTCTGGCCAGGGATATCGACTCAATAACTGTTCTCTACCAAAGTCACACCAGAAGAAGCCACTGGCCACAGAACACTGAGCACATAAAATTGCCACCTGATCAATACTTCTTCCACACTCCCTTGTCATACAGCAATTTGCAGCAATAAGCAGACATGAACATAAGAATAATCTTTGACATTCATTGTGTGGTCATATAAAACCTAGATGATTATTGATTATTACAGCAACTCAAATCAACCAACAACCTTTCAGTAGCCTGTAGCAAAACTAAATCAAGACTAGTTTCTCAAACTTCAGCACCACCAGACTGCAGAGGGAATCAGGTTGAACACATGGTGCACTACGGATGCAGCAAAACTGTCCCATCAGCAGCAGCAGCAACATCAGCAGCATCCGAGGGCCACCTGTACCCTGATGTCAAACATTAAATTCTAGCTCTTTTAAAAGGCAAATGCATTCAGCAGTGGGACCTGCAAGTGCAACCACATCCCGTTGTCTGACAAATCGGGATTAACGGCATTAGCTAGAAGCAGAGTCATTTGCTAAGACAAGTTCCTTTCATTGAACGAAAATACAAACGTTCGCCAGCTTGTACCATCCAAAAAGCATTCTGCAACTGATAAGATCTCACCGGATGGCCAGAAAAGTAGGCTAAAGTCTTTAATCTGCGGAAAAACCTCTCTACACAATGACATGTCAGCGCACGCAAACACACACGCATAATATTTAGTCATCGCGCAAGTGTATAATTGAGCGGCGGTGATAGCGCGTGTCACCATCCCTGATCTCAAGCACACAAAAGGACAAACCTGTCTGTCCTTTGCCAAGCGTCTTTTCCAGGCGGTACGGTCCCACGTAATTCGCATGTTGGGAGCTGTTGTCTTTTCCCGACGATGACATTTTGCTTTACACGGACGAAGTTGCGATGCAGACAAACTGCTGCAGTTCGGCAATGAAGTATTTCTTCAGTACCGCAGTTATTTCCCCGCCCAGCTCTTGCTCCAGACGCTGCCTCTCTCTCTCGCTTGAGGATCGGTGGGGCTGCTGCTCTCCTCCGCGTCTCCCTCTTTCTCACTCTGCTGCCGAGCGCTCTGATAATCTCACAGCAATGTGAGTGTGTGTGTGTGCGTGCGCGCGTGTGCGTGTGATGCTCAGCCTGCGCCTGCGTGCGCGCATAACACACATAGATGCTGAAGAGCGCAAACTGAATATTCAAGTGTCCTAATACTGCATCATATGAGACATTATAAACCTCTTTTATTTTGATGCATGCGTTGTGGTGATTATTAAAAAGTTAAAAAAATTTAATTTATAATTATCTATATAGGCTACTTACAATTTAGTAGATGTTCTACAGGCTGTGGAGAATGAGAGGCGCGACGAATCCCATGTTTACAAGACATATTTATCTAGCAGTAGCTAGTTTTAAACACATGTCGCGTGAATAAGCTATTCCATCCCCCACCTATGGTTCAAAGGTCAAATCAAAGAGGTCTTGACCTTCTTGACTGTATTTAACAATTTAAATAATACGACAATCAATAATTGTGACACAACCTTTTGAATCATTAAAAACAAAATAAAAATGCGTACATAATTTTACATACCATTTATCTACGTTCCATATTTTGGATGCGACTCTGTTGGTGAACTCGATATTATAAATAAAAGAAAATATCATGTGGATCCCTTCCGCAGTATTGGGGGAGCATGTCTAAATAACCTCATTACAAGTTGACTGTGTTAGCTATTCAATCAGTTTTATTGATTTTGTCTTTTTTTATGTCTATTTAATGTTTACTGCTATAAATTTGCAAAAGCACACAAGCAAAGACCCAACAGGGTTACAAACTCTATAGAAAATTAATGAAAAATAAAATCTAAATAGTTACACCTTGTGACAAGCAAACATTATGAAGGATAAACTGTTTTTTTTTTTTTTACCGTTTCAGTGCCCATTTTCTGGAAAGTGCCTTTTTTAAATTATAAACACAGTTTTGTTTTGTGTTTTTAACATTATCTGTAAATCTGTTATTACTTTTAAAACACATATCGATAACACACACACACAAAGACATATTTTTGCTTTTGACCTAGTCACGTGACTCCTACCTACTCTTTGAGAATCAGGTGCCGCAGAGATTTTGGCCTTGTTTCAATATATTCCCAGGTAACTTACTTCAGAGCTTCTTAAAGACTTTGAAGTCACTCAGAACATCTGGCCAGGTTGTATCTTATCATCTCATCCTCTCACCCTCCCTTTCTCCTTCCTTTCCCTTTTAACTCTTGTTGAGAGCATGTCTTGTAAACAAGCATCTGTCT
Source organism: Enteromius radiatus (assembly GCA_032357445.1). Lineage (NCBI taxonomy): Eukaryota > Metazoa > Chordata > Actinopteri > Cypriniformes > Cyprinidae > Enteromius > Enteromius radiatus. The sequence continues at coordinate 20,724,973 of JAUCMS010000127.1, forward strand.
CTCTGAATACGGATAAGAGCTATGCAGAACTTAGAGTTCATTTTTTTAGTTATTCCAAAACTTCATGTCACTTGATTTTGTGAATGTTTTAGTGATTGTTACAGCAATAAATCTCTGCAGTCTGAGGCTCCAAGTAGTAAAGGACACTCTGATGTGATTAAATCAGAGGTCAAATGTGGTTGTGACCATCTGCCTTTATTTTTTTATCAGAGAGCTGGAGATGTAGTGAAAAGGCAGAAGAGGCTGACCTTTAAATATCTCTCTCACACATAGACACTTACAGCAATGAATGACAGGTCACTGGTCTATACCGGTTTAGCTGTAGAGTCCAAAACAGCAGGGGTTTTACAAGCCCAAATTCCCATTAATTAAATCCATCCCCTTCCCCCATTTAATTTAAGTCATTGTCTAAGCTGCTAAAGCCATATAACCAAACAGCTAAATCAATCAACTTTTTCTTTTGTCATTTAGCAATGTCTCATACAATAGGATCATTTTCCAGTCCATTCGCTGAAAATATTCTGAAGTTTAAGTTCATTTTAAAGGGCGAAATAGAAATGGCAGAGTGGGCAGGTCTCTTTGCTCAGTCTAAAATTAAGGCTGGACACGCTCAGCGAAAATCAAATACATTAAAAGACTGGAATAGATGTGTACACTAAAGCTCCATCTCTATGAATAAGTTCCTGCTTGAAGTTTGATTAGTTTGGCATTTTTTCCCAATATAAGTAAAAGGAGAGAGTCCCAAAATACAGCTTTAAGTGCTGCATTGTAATAGCCTTGGAATGTGCCTCTTAATTACAGATGGCTGTTCTTCAGCATAGTTTGTTTGTAGAAATTGTCACCATTGGGTTCATCAATGTAAATAAAAGTCCATTTAGTGTTGAACTTGTCATATTTCTTGTCATATTTGCATGGAATTACTGACCCCTGCATTTCATATTGACTCATTCACTCACTCAAATGAGAGGGATGATAGGAAGAATATTAGGTTAATGTTCCTCTATAAATATTTGCTAAATATATTCCCATGGAAGCAGATTTGTACTACCAAGCAATGGCCATTCATGATGAATTAGCTCTGCCTCTGCAAACACAACACATTTAGCTTTTCTTTATGTTCTGTACTATGCATATTTTGGAAATCATATAGCGTGATTATATTACAGATGAATTTCAGCATGAGCAGGAAACTATACAGACAGCAGAAAGCTATTCTATCTCTCTTTCACTGTTCCACTCTGTTTCTTTAGCTTCATTCACCTTCCATTTGGATGATTAACCTTTAGCTCAGCTAAGGTGACTTTCACTAGAAGTTGTGTCATTTTTGCAAAGACCCAAATCAGAGGAAGTCTACAGGGAAATATAATAATATAATAAACTTCTCTTACGAAAGAAAATCAGACTTATTGAGTAACTGAAGTGGATGTGTAAGTCTTGCGTTTCTGCAGCTGGGTCTGATAACTCCTCATGTAGGACCAAGTCAGGCTGTGCTGCTGAGCTTGTGACACTGCTGCAATGCCCTCTTCAGGACACCTCGGAAACAGGGCACTCACCACTGCAAGCTGCACTCATGGATAATGCTTTAGTATCTGATATGCTGACTGAGCATAAGAAGACAGAAGCAATATCAGCCAAAATATTGTTATTAGATTTTCGTTGTATTTAGCCACACAATAACAAAGAAATTTCATGTTGTGGAGAAAAAAAAATGGCATTTTGAAATATTAAGTGCCTTGTTGTTTATATAGAATCACAGAATCACAGAATATTCTGCTCACCAGTGTTGCCAATAATGATCAAGCAAACAAAGTATTTTACGATGCTGGAAGATATGTGGAGTTAGTATGAGAAAACTAAACAGAACTAAAATATGAAGGCATCTATACTTGCCATGTATCACCATTTAGTTAGAATAATTTAAGTTGTTGTAATATATGTTTCCAGCATGAAATAAATATCAAATTAATTTAATGTTTTAAAAGCTGCAGTCCGTAACTTTTGTCGCTCTAGCGGTTAATAAACAGAACTGCGTGCGTCTTGGCGGAAGAATTTGTGAATTGGTGCTGTCAGTTCAAACAGCTGACAAAAACATCACAATAATACTGCGCAGGTAATTCACATGAATCCAGTCCATCAATTAACCTCTTGTGAAGCCAAAACCAGCCTAGGCTAGTTGGTTGGTCTTTGCTGGTTTAGGCTGGAAGTAGATGGTCATTCTAAACCAGCTAAGACCAGCCTGGCCAGCTGGGAAGTGGCCAAAACCCCTCTAAAACCAGCCTGCTGACCAGCGTAAACCAGCTAAGACCAGGCTGGGAGACCTGCTAAAACCAGCCAAACAGCTTAAGCTGGTTTTAGCTTGGGTTTTTTTTTTTAGTATGCATACAATGCCTTTTACTTTTTAAAATCAGATCTTACCAAAATATGAGTCCAGAATTCATAGTTAATCACCTGTTGTCACATCAAAATCCACCGTCATATAACTGTTCAAATATCTGTTTTTACCTATAAATATTGATTGGCCTGTGCATATTTAATGTCACTGGAGACTATTTTAGCCTGAAGCAACATTTTGAAGTTAAAACCATCTTGATGATTATGTTTCTTTGTACTGTCTCTATGTTCATTGAAGATGGCTGGAAGATGTGTACATTGTCAACAGTTAGCAATTAACAAATTAAAAGTTTTTGGTGAGCTAATTCTATAAATTTGACAGTCCTAAAATTAATTGTCTTGTTCTTGTTCTAGTCAGTGTCATGGAGTGTTTGCTACAACGACATGCAAACAGATTTCTCCATTAAAAATAGCATACGAGATCTTGCTCATACACAACAAACATCTCATTTAAATATTCATGAACTTGCATTCTACCTGCTCGCCTTTTCTATCTGCACTCTAGACTGCTTCACTTTGTAGGAGGAAATGCGGTAAACTTTCATTAGAAGTTGTCACACAATCCTACGTTCTCAAATCAGATGGTTGCCAAGCAGCAGTATATGAATCTATCATAAGGTACATCGCTCCAATTCAAAAATAAAGAGGAAGAGAGAGAATCTTTTCAACGGCTCATTAAGATACCACTATATAAAGTAGGCTTAGGAGAGAATAAACATATACTGCTCTTCCTTAATTATAATTAGAGAGAGATGTTTCTGGGGTAAATAATTACTACATAAGGCACAAATTGTTAGTAATTAGGAGGAGACTCTGGTGCAGGCAGAGATAATTAAGTCTGCACTGCTTAAATAATTGCACAGTGGCTAACAGTGAATGCTGCGTTGCAATTGTAGTCCATTCAAATCAATGCAATTACATTAACCCAAGCTACATAGTTAACCCCTAACTTAATGTAGAACACAACTCCTCTACCTTTTATTGTCTGCCTGCTCCTAAAGCGTGGGCCTTAAGCATTTTATTGTTTTTACCATTCTTTATTACAAATGTAGCATTGCATTATCTAGTAAAATCAATGACCATTCAGTGCATATATGGTTAGTATTATTGTATCTGTATCCGAAACGGCTGTCTACACCTTCATTCACTATTCCCTATGTTAGTCTACCACTTTAAAGAGCGACTAAAAACAAGCGACAAACTGAAATACGGAGTTCTCCGTGAAATGCATTATGGTTTCAGACACAACTACAAATGGCTATACCCTTAAATTCTGCAATATTATATAAGCACAGCTTAGGTTTATGGTCAGGTGTGAGTTTTAGAAATACAGAGGTATCACATTGCACCCTCAAGAATTCGGCAGGAAACTGATGCTACTTTTATGTCTCTCCTTTCACATTATGGACTTATTTACTCATATTTTAAACAAGTGTAACTGTCATCATATCAGTTGTATTGAAAATGAGTATTGTTGCAGTGTTTGATACCAGGCTGAATGTTTTATATGTTGTGATCGTAAAATTATTTCTGACAATTCTCGGAGGGGTTACATAGTAATGTACATGACAATATGAATGTGTTTGGTATGGTGGAATAGGTCTTCTGCTGCTGCTGCTGCTGCTGCCAATACATCCACTACATTCTGCTGTGAGCATGTAAGTAATTCTGCTGCTGCACATATACATGAAATAACCCCTGTATGTGAATCACCCCTTAGCAGATCAGGGTTTCTGAAGCACACCGTAAACTGCTAAAGCAGGCACTAGTCATACATTCATTACATCAGATTGAGTTAGACCTATCAGACAGTGCCATCTAGAATTTCATGCCAGAGCTTTGTATAAAATAATATGTGACAAACTGACCATCCACGCAAGATTATTTCTGGCCTGTGGCCCATGAAGCTGGGATAATATCCAGCATCCCTGCAATCCTATAAAAAATTAAACAGTTTGGAGAATAATAAATGGATTGTACAATAATTAAAACTTAAATCATCATTTTACGTGCAGGTATTTACACTTCATGACTCATCCAATTCATCTTGTCAAGACTCTATTTTGGAATTAATTGTACTTTATCAACATTCTTTCTGTATAACATTTCCAATAAATTAAGTACATCTCATTTAAGATCACAACAATTCAAAAATAGCAAATATGACCTTCAACCGTTAGTATGAGCAAGTCTTTCATTATTTGGAGGGTGGATTTCAAATCCTGAGGCTTTCACTCTGTGATATTTTCACTCCGTTACCAGATATACAGATCCTTTGGGGATCGACATTGGTCAGTTCAGTCAAACTCTCGTGCCCTGGGTTTTGCCCAGAGAGCTTTCATAAACTAAGGTCAACAGACTGTCAGAAAGAACAAAACCTATAACATTCCCATACAATGGGGTTTCCGCCAGAGAGACCATCAATGTCTCAGCTTCGTCTTGTCACTGCAGGCTACGACCGCCACTCCAGCTGAGAGCAACGGCAATGACCTGACAGCCAATAAACACTTTCTCCAGTTTCCTCCATTTCACATGCAGAGGCCAGTAAAAATCGACAATGCCAAGGTGACACATTAAGCCCCATAAAAATATTTGTAGGCTCTGTGTGCTTTGTTTATGAGCATTTTGTCAAGTGTTTACGGGCCTGATCTGAGACACTACATCAAATACATGGTACACTAAATCAAACGTGACTTTTGTCACCTTTCAGATAAAAGACACTGAGAAGGGTTGTAATCTGCTCGGTTCAAAAAGGACACAAGAAGGTTATCAGTCAGTGCAGTACCACCTCAAGCAATCGAGAAAAAGAAATGTGGCAAAAATCAGAATTTTGACCAAGATTGTGAAAAGGCAGAGAAAGGTGGGTTAAAAGGAACACAGGCTGTTATGAAGGTTAGTAATTGAGGTTAGCAACTATGACAGGCCTATTAGCTCTAACATCTCCACCTGCTGACACATCACTGCCTAGCAGCAATGATTGAATTAGATTTAACATCACATCCAGCCGCCACACATCTCCTGTCCCCCTCAACCCAAACCAGAATCGCGAAAAGCACCGGTTCCAGTGGCGGCGGGCTGTTTCTTTCTCTCGTGTGCAATAAAAGCTGATTAGAGTTGAAACAGTTGACCGGTCCTACCCTCCTTCACAGCTGCTGGATTAGAGGCTGAAGCCCATCATCTGTGAAATGAAATTTCAGATGGTCGAACAGGGACAGTCTGGGGTGCAGACACTATGTATGCAAGTATTAGAGGAAAGAAAGGGGCACAAGACACAATATGCAAGGTCACACATCACAGCTAAAAGATTCACGTGAAGAGGATGATAAACATTTATCAGTCATGTGGTAACAGGACACTTCATTGAAATGTATGAAGCCCAGTTATTAGTCGCGACAGACATGGGGTCGTGTCTCACAAAATGTCATACAAAGATTCCTCAGTTTGTAGAGTTTAGAGCATCAGGCAATGGAGACAGAATAGATTTACATTTATATACAAATAAAAAATAGCTTGAAAAATTTGTATAGAAATGATTTTCACAGAAATTACTGGTAAATTTCAAACAATTACAAAGAAACAGCAAGTAACAATGAATTAAACACGCAATTTTACAGTAGGATAACTGAAATAGGTTTATTTATTAAATAGTTTTATTAATCGTGTATAACAGAAGACACAAAAATACAGTAATTCTTTAATTTCAACATATTTCAAATCTAAGGCTACATTTTTTACTAGCTGACAAGAGTGATTAACCATAATTGTATGGCAGTAGTAGGGTTGCCAGATCTGCATAAATCCAAAATTGATCAATTAAAGTAAACTATTCTAAATGAAAAAACTTAACCTGACATTCTGTGAAATGCATATTTTTCTGTCACTGTTATGCAGTAGGCACAATTTCAACTTGTGTGTAGTTGTATACAGTCTGTTTTCATTTATGTCTTGATTGTAAACATTTTTTTTTTATGTTAGAACTATTTGAAAATGATTTACAGATTACAAACTAAAATTAAAACTTCAGTATATTAATAACGAGTAGGAATTTCAATAGAAGTCTGTTGAATGGATGTCATACCTTTAAAAATAACTAGCAGCAATCCAGTAGAGACCAGTTAAAACTGTTTCCATGGAAATGGAGATCCCTCCTCAGTGCCCCTCCTTTACAAAAATCTTTTAACTATGTCTCATCATGCAGTACAGTTTTATCATTGGTTCAATATAAATTGGACTGAATAAAATATTTGAATTCAGGCATTTCTGTCAAGTATAATTTAAACATTTAACCTAGTGAATGAATAAAATAAATAAAATCAACCTCTGGAAGAGTTTAAAAGTAAACAGTTTTCATAGGAAAACAGCAGATTTGGCAACCCTGGCCAGATGTTCAAAGCAGCCCTTATTATATTATTTTATTATTATATTATATGTGTCTCCTGTTGCTTGATATTTTTGCTTTTCTCCTTTCAAGTGACACCAAGTATCACAGACTGTATTGTGATGTATTGCATGTGGTTTGTGATCTGGGATAACTAATAACTAACAAATCTGAGAACAAAAAAATTCTACATTTTACTTTTTTTTTTTTTTAAATCTTAAAGCAAATGTTAAACATCCAAAGTGACAGTGTAAGGCATTTAGATAAGCAGACCCAGATTTAATAGTTTTTCTTGCTTTTTATTTTTAAATACACCTTATACCTCCAACAGATGCAATCATTTTGTTATTCCCTCGTTTCCCTTGATTGTAAGCAAAATACTTAATCCATGATTAAACCAGCAATCTTAACAATACTCCAAGTATCTTTGCAAAGAAAATGCTTATGCATCACATCTCAAATAGATATACGTTCAATCTCAAAATGTCTGCCATTAAATCTGCAAGAATACTAAGCACATTCTTGGAAACTGACTGCATAAGAACTGTAAATAAAAATGTTATGATTGACAACACATGTATAAATCACAAGCGGGACTGCAAAGGCGTGTTAGGTAGTGGACAATAACGATAATGATATAACGAGATTCTGAGATGTTAAGATTGATCTACTAAAAATAAAACAAAGTGCTGATTTTAAGAGGATTATTCAATACAGGTACATATTAGAAGATTAAACAATATACAAATAATATCGAATGTAATTCTCAAACTTCTTTTCCTTTACTCTATTTCTGAAAAGACACTTTAGAAGAATATGAGGCACAAGTTCCAAAAAGTGCAATGGTTGCAGTTTAAGGCTAAGCTAAACTCCAGAGCTGAGCAAAAATATCTCTTGCAAATGTTCGATTTCCTTCCATTGTTTTCCTCCCTGCGCACATCAAAGGTCACTTCATTTTTTACATAATAAAGATATATTCAAAGCACTCATTTTCTTTAATAATGATGATATGAATGTAAACATGAATATTTTGGTCCTGGGTATATTAGTTACCTTTCACATTACTTAGAAAGACTGTAATCTATAAAAAGGAGGGTGCAGAACCTCCTGTTCTTAGATAAAATGTAGGGTCTTTGCCATATAGTGCATGTGTTACAGCTGAGAGGGGAATGATTTATTTGGACAGGTCAGTACAGGTCACTGAGGCCTGCTATTTTCCGGGCTTTCTGCATCAGAGCTCTCAGTTGGAACTGTTTCCTGGAGAGTAGACGCACATGCTGCACACAAACACACACAATAGTACACTCAGAGTGAATATATATTCAAATATTGTGTTTTACAGCTCAGACAACAGCAGAATAAAAAGACTAACCTTAAGAAAGACATCCAAGTCAATGACATCTCTGCGCAACGCTTCACCCAAGTAGAAGATTGTGTCTTCTATGGCGTTTTCTTCAGCGTAGAGGTTCAGAATCTGCTTATAGAGAGGAGCGGTGGGCACAATCACATCATCAATATCATTATTCTCAGACTGGTTCTCCATTTGTCCCAGAGCAGCAGTCAGCTCAACATCTTTCTTGTTAAGGAGATCAATGCTTTTGTCCACATCAGCCTGCGATTCAATGGAAAGAACATTCTTACTTAGTATTTTATAATTTATATGAAAACATTGTTTTCATGCCAATATCTTGTTAAAAGAAGGATTTACTAGAAAGCATATATAAAGTAGAGGTAAAAGCATAAGTCCCTATTAGCTCAAGTAAAGTAACAAGGTACAATTCAAAATTCACAAAATGTCTCATGTACCATCTCCAGGTCGAGTTTGGTCACCATATCCTCCAGCTTCTGGTGGCCTCTCTTTAGGTCCTCCTCTGTCCTTTTCAGTGCATCCAGCTCTGCCTGTGCTCGATCCATCTCTTCTTTCATCCTCCTGCGCAACTTGTCACTGACTGCTGACACCAACGACGCGCGAATTGTGTCCTCACCAATGGTACCGTCACGGGTGGGTCCTGAAACACAGCAAAAAAGTCATGTTGAAAGTGTAATGTTAAACGATTAAATAGGATTAATTGCATACAAAATAAAGAAAAAGATTATTTGCAAAATATAAATAGTTAACAAATAAACAACTTGTTTTTCTGAAATATATACATGCATGCTTGTGTATTTATATACAAGCAATAAACATGCACAGCAAATACATTATTTAAACAAATTCTTTTATTTTGCATGTGATTAATCACATTTAATTTTTTTTTGGACTGCACTATTTACAAAGTAGAGTTTTTGGAATGGGTTTATGGACACTACCACTGAGAAGCTGGGTCATTTTTTTTAATGCTCACAAGGCTGTATTTATTAAGCATTTATATGAATACAGAAAAAAACAGTAATCTTGTGAATAGTATTACAACTTTTCTTTTTTAATATTCAAATGTAAACTCTTAAAGGTTGCCATAGAATGCATTGAGAGAATATTTTAAATTGTTGTCTGATATGTACATAGAAGGTATGTAGCTTAGGTACGGAGAAAAATGCCCAGAAACTGTTTTACAGGTCCATTTACAACCCTAGAATTTGACCCTAGAATGTTTTTGCCTTATTTGGAAGGTTCATGAATAGTA
>JAUCMS010000127.1:20734465-20746965 GCA_032357445.1 Enteromius radiatus
AAACGATGGTGTTTGAGACTCACAGTATGTTATGTCCATGTACTGAACTGTTATTATTCAACCATGCCAAGGTACATGTAGTTTTCCATTCTATGGCACCTTTAAGTTATTAATCATTTGATGGCAAAGCCTCCTAAAGAAATATTTATTATATTAATATATATTATTATATTATTTATTGTTACAGTTGAAATCAGCTGTACTGCTTAATATTTATCTGGAAACGGAAATTAATTTTTCTTTGATGAAGAGAAAGTTCAAAACAACAGCATTTATTTGAAGTGTTCAACTTGATTTTGTGAGTGATGCAAGTTCAGAAATGCACGATTTATTAGTGTCTTACTGGATTCTTGATTTCACAACTAATTTAATAAGATGTAAGATGCTTGCTCACCCACTGTAGTGACAGAAGACCCTGGGGTGTAGAGAGAGGAACTTGAGGTAGTAGGGTATCCCGGGCCTGCAGCAGGATAAGGGTAGCCCTGAAATCCACTGGCAGACAGAAAGAAAGAAAAATAAATGTAAAAAAATAAATTAATTATATATATATATATATATATATATATATACTTGTTATTTTTGTAATTGTATTTTTTTTAACTTAAATTTAATTTTATTTTATTTCTCTCAATAAATTCTTTATTTACTGCGTATTAATGAATTAGTAAGGTAGTCCTTAAGTTTAGGTATTGGGTAGGATTAGGAATGAAGAATGAGGTCATATCTAGCATCTAGTCTGATTATATTCTGGTTAAGCCTTCATCCCAAAAGATTGAATACATCAATGTACATCTGTTTAGAAAATGTATTGAGAATGAAAGACACTTGTTCTTTTCCTGCTATTCTCTTCTGGAAATACTGGAAATGTTCACTCACGCCATGTATTCTGCAGGAGTTTGCTAATTCAGCTAAATAATAAGTTCCTTCACATTGTTTCATGTGTGCACAAAACTTGCTCTGAGTGTATTGCAATTTTCACAAGTCTGTCAGTAACTTGTGGATCTTTTACTGTGTGCATTTTGAATTACAGTATGCAGCCTGGCAAAAAAAATAAATGCATTCTGCCGAAAGATGCATGCTTGACCTTTCTCAACTGCTTTTCTTTTTATCTAAGAGCTTCAGTATTACATGCACAGATATAAAAGAACAACAGTGATGACACATTGTGCAATAAGAGAAGAATTGGATACAAGTGTTTAGATATACAGTAGGTCAGATGACTAGATATCAGATAAGTATTGAATTTAAAACCACATACGAAAAATGCCAAAATTCTACGCATTTTAATCCAAATGCATGTAACAAGATCTGGTCTGTGACAGATGTCTGACAAAATACACTGCCTTTCAAAAGTGCAGCCTTAAAAGAATAGTTCACCCAAAAATGAATTTATTTGATATATATTTATATTTTAATTTATTTTTATTGTAATATGTTTTAAAATATATTCCTCTGTTGGCAAAGCCACAGAAAACATTCTAATAAGTTGATTTGCTGCTTCTTATGATCAATGCTGAAAATAGTTGTATATAAAATATAGAAAATATGCTGATTAATGTTTTTCTGAAAACTTTGATACTTTTTTTTCAGGATTCTTTAATGAATATAAAAAGTCCAAAAACAGCATTTTATTTTAACTAGAAATATCAAAAACACTATGAATAAAACATTATAAATTATAGAAGTATTAAAGTGTCCCTATTACGGATTTCTGAAAATGACCTTTCATGCAGTGAATAAAAACATCCTCCAAAAGGTTTAAATGTGAAAACATGCTAAAGTTTCATGGCGAAATATTAACATATTGCCTTCCCACTTGTTGGTCTTTTGGTCTGAATGAAAATGCTAATTCATTCTTTGCCTGTAGGTGCTGCTTTTGGAGTGGTAAAATAGCGGTTTCCCTGGTAACACTGTACACAAAGCAGCACTGCTCTCACAACCATTGCTTTACTAGGCATTTCATGAGGAAATGAAAATGAGACTAACTGGACATTGAGCGGATGCTTTAGGAGTTGTTGAGTAAATAAGGGAAAAATAAATGCATATTACAAGACAACGAAAGTGTTTTTTGACCTTGCATGCATGTATACCTTTTTTGGGGACTCCCAAAACCAATACATGAACCTTTCATTACCAATAATAGGGGCACTTTAATTTCTTTTAGAAAGAGAGAGAGAGAGAGAGAGAGAAAACATACTGCTTTTGAATGTTAGTGTATATATAGAAATTAGTTGATTTGCACACTGAAAGCACTTACCCTGGATTAGCTGAGTGACCTTGACCATAAGGTCCTGGTGTGCTTGGCATGTAAGAAGCTGAAAAAAAAAAGGAAAAACATTAAAATATATGATTACTGCTAATTCCCAAAGACAAACTTAAAAATGTTACATAAATATTAAAATACCAGACACCAGTCAAACATATGTCTACACTCACTGTTAGGTGGGCCTGCTGCTGGGAATGCTGGGTAAGATGCCTGAGCGGCGGGTCGTGAGAAAACAGGTGGTTCATCTCCAAACACTACAATCATCACCTGGATCAATCCTAACAATTCAGACTGGGGCTAAAAAAATAAACAAAAAATAAGCTTATGATCTCATAAATTGAACATAAAGATAAACATAAAGATACTCACAGGTTTCCATTCATGCAGGTAAGGGAGGTAAATCTTTCCATTGGCATCAACATGTTTCCCTGTTTTTATCATCATGGCACTTGTGGGTTTAACAAAACAGATGGGAGGGTTGTAGGGATATGTGTCTAGAAGCCACAGGCAGATGGGAATATTGTACACATTTCCTATAGAAGAAGAATATATTAAATAGGGAACAGGGTCCAACATAAAGAAATGACTCATCTGGGTACAGCTGGATTGCTAAATAAATCTGACGAGTGGAGAAACTCAAATGCTTCTTTGAAAGCAGTGCTCTCTAATACCTCTGTAGTTTACTGGCACGGTTCCTGTGAGACTCAACAGCTCTTTGGTGGAGCCATCATTGAACACTGAAATAAAGAAATGAAAATGAGTGCACTGCAACATATTATACCTTGTATATTTATTAAACCTTGTATATTATTAAACCTTGTATATTTACTATACAAATGGAACTGGTGTCATTCGGAACAATCTAATGATTGGACAACATTTACACAGCTTGTGGAAGAATTTATTCATAACACAAAAATACTTAAGTATGTTTAAAGCAAACATGTGGATTATTGTGATGCTCTTATCAGCTGTTTGGAGTCTCATTCTGACAGCACTCATTCACTGCAGAGGATCCACTGCTGAGCAAATGATGTAATGGAAACCTATTCATATACAACTTGGATGACCTGAAAGCATTTTTTTAATCTTTGGGTAAACTATGGCATTAAGTGAAGGATGCATGTTTAAAATAAATAAATAATATAATTTATTAATAAAAGCAATGAGCAGACACAAAGCGCCTCACAAATGAGGACTAAAGATGCTATAAAAAGAGCAATAATATCTAAGCGCGGTGACTAATCTTGGTTAGTCTAGTGCAGCACAGCCAGTTTCTCCAGCATATCTATAAACCAGCCATAAGAAGGTGTAATATTCACAATATTTCAAAGCAATGCAATTTATTATTTATATACATTTTTGTAAGGTAATATTAAATACTATTTCATCTTTGAAGTTTTACAAACTGTCTTCAGTACAAAATGTAATGGTAAAAAATCTTTGATCATTTATTTTGCAAGGTGGGCTCTTTTTGACAGTAGTATTTCTAAAGCATCTGACACACATTACTCTACAGCTACAACTATGCTGTATTTAACAATTCATGACTAATATCTCAAATAATTAACAGAATTCTGGACTAAAATAAAAATAATTTTAATGTGAAATGTAAAAAATACACTGACTAAACAAGTTTTTTGTTTTTTCATTTAAAACAAGTTAATTGCTTTTCTAACACAAGATGGGTCCTGTCTACATAAAGCTATGTCCCACAAACTGTACATTCAAACATCGGAAGGACACAGCAAAGTAGTTACACCAAAGCTTCACAAAAACAATTACAAAACATCAAACCAAGAGGTATGTTCAAAAAAACTTTTGATAGCCACAAAGTGTCCAAATGCTTTTGCTTTAATGTTTAGAAAAATAGTTACTAAAACAAAAACTATATATTATATTATTTAGAATGTATCTTTATTTGTTTTATCCTTATGGGGTAAAAATATGCGACTTTCTTCAAAATAAACCCAACACAATGACATTCAAACATTTGTAAATGTGGCTGAAGTCGTACCGTAGTTGTCCATCACAGGTTTAAGATCTTTGTAGTGAGACGTCACGTTTGTTATGTCGCGTGCTGTCAGATCCCTGTATTTATAAATCTGTGTACAAAGAAAAAACGTATTACAACAAATACACTTTGTAAATAACTTCTCTGGTATGCAAGTATTTTACATACCTTCGCCAGCATTTTCCGCATGGAACTTTCGTTAATTCCCGTCATGCTTAAAGCGACTATGAACAAATGTATTACTTAAAACAAAAGTACAGCGTTTTTTACTGAAATTCTGTTGTTGTTGTTGTTATGGACATAAACTAAAGATCAAATCATCGCATCCATAACTAACAAGGAAATCACGGCTAGAATGCATTAGGTCACTTCCGGTCAGATGACTGATGACGCACAACTGACGTGTACGCTCTGCTTCTCTACAGTAACCTACTGCTAGAATAGAATATATTACATTGTATAAACTAATCTATAGTAACCAAGTAATATATGACTTAATATGCAAATATAAAAAGGATGCTCAGGAAATCGAAACAAGCCACTTTATTTGATATCCTTTCTCAACACAATAATAACGGTAGGCACAAGTCTATAACATATTATGGTTAAAAGGAAATTCAGTGTTGTCTTCACACACTATAGACGCAAAATAAGAACAAGTTCTTAAAAATACTCATATTTTTAAATATTAATTGCTGCAAAAAAACAGTATGGTTATTTAATGCCAGAACCGACACAGCCTTTTGGAATTTTCTTTTGTGGGAACGCTACCATAACGCTGTGTTCTACCATTTTATTCGCATTAAACAAAAAACAAAACATAAAAATGATTTATCAGCAGCATTTGGCTACGACAAGTTCAAACTGAATACAGAGGATAGGTCACGTGTTTGTGGATTATTTTACATTAAATGTTAATCAGAATGTTACGGAAAATTGTAACCAACATTAGGCTATTAGATTAAAATAATATTCAGGAAGTGGCACCTGATAAACCCACGTTATTTTGTGGCACCATGAATCCATCAAAAAGATCTGGATGTACACAGCATTCTGACAGAAATCCTTGAAGGTCATATCCATAGCTACTGACATGTGATTTAAAGGGAGAATCATATCCACCCATGTATGTCCTTGAGAACAATCAATATAGACTGTCAGGGAATAAAACACAGTGCAGTCCTTATGGAGAAGAATCATCAAATTTCAACCAGAAAGAGAAGACACTCAGATCAACTATAAAGATCTTTGTTGAGATTTAAAATCTGTACTTTGCAGAGAGACCAGCTACTTTTAAGCAATCAAGAAAAAGAAAGTCAAGACTGTTGCTTTCCCTGCAATTACAAGGCCTTATGTTGCCTGTATGAATAAATATAGCACATATAAATTAAGTTTCCCTCATATGATAATTTACAGTGAGTATACTAACAATCTGTTGTATTTGTTTTTTCATTTGAATTTCACATTTAAACCCTAATATTCACTCCCTAATGACACAATCGTGGAACATGTCCTTCAGAAAGGCATAAAGGGGAAATGCAGTTGAAGATTAGACAATATGATATACATGTAAAAGTTTCAAGCTTATGCCCTGAACATGGGTATAGCACAGTGCTTGGCAAAAATATCAACAAGGCTTTTCAGTCCAAGCTTTTTTAAGTTTATAGAAGATTTGCATTCATTTTTCAACAAGTATGATTATTATTTGGAGAGATGTTCATAAATCTGTCATCTTCAGCCAATGCAATTATCTAATATCATAAATAAAAAGCATCACATCTGGATCACATCAAGCCACAGTTCATATACCCTGAGGGCCATTCAAAACCAGAAGCAAAATCATTCACTTTAAAATGTTGTCCTAAACCTTGTGCAAATCATAGTATTATCGGAGGTATACCCTCTAATCGCAATCTATTGCACCATAACCTGTGATAAACACGCTGCATATGACTAAAAGTCCTCTTTGCGAGAGAACGCCATGAATTATGTACATTTTATTAGGTTAGACTTGCTCTAAGCAAATGACAATACAAATCTTTCTCACATCCAGACATATGCTAATATGACTGATGTAGTATTTCTCCTCTCCATCTCGTAAAGTGTTTTTCTAACATCCACATCTGACAAAGCAATATGAGAGGTTATTTTCTGAGCTATTACTTCCAGTTAAGAGTAGATAGTTTGTTTAATGTAAATATATTTAAGTGTGACAGCTTCATCCAGTCGTAGCAACTCCAGTGTTGAGACCGTTAAAAATGAGGTACAACTTATTTCATCTCCAGGGAAGGAGCAAGACGGGAACATCCCTAAGAAGACTGCAGGGCTGTCAGATTAAAGATTTCCCTTCTACACAGTCTGCTCTAAATGTCCAGCATCTGTGTAGGTGTTGCAGTGTTTGTGGTCTGGAAGGCTGCACTGCTCTAAAAGCCACGTCATGCACATTCACTGCAAAGAGATGAGAGAGTACACATGAGCAGTGGTACACTTATCCAGGAATACTTATGTGTTTCATTTATTGTGAATCATATGTTTAATTAATCACATGAATCGCATGAATATATATGCTAGCTTGTATGGTTTAGGAGCTTACAGAATGAAAATGTTTACCAGGATCATGACACCACACAGCGGCAGTTCAAACAGCCTTGGCCATTGTCATCAGGTGGGTTCAGTTTTCTCAGCTTATGCTGCCTGATTTCACGAACAAGAGTGTAAAAGGCATCTTCCACCCCCTTAAAAAGAAACACACACACTAATAAGGGATTTTCTGATCCTAAGCTATACATGCTGTCACACTCTAATAAATTAAAGCTCCAAAATGTTTTTTTTTTTTTTTTTTTTTTATGCATAGTGATGCTATTTCAAGAAACTTTTTAACAACCCATTTTTTAATTTTAGGGTATCTTAACTAGCTGCTTATTAGCATGCACATTACGAGAATATTAGCCATTTTTTTAGTAGTAATTAAGCACATATGAATGCCTTATTCTGCATGACCTTATTCTACAACCATATTCACACCCTTACTAACTATTAATAAGCAGCAAATTAGGAATTTATTGAGGGAAACATTGTAGGTAATAGTGAATAAGTGTTCCCTATTCTAAAATGGTACCCACTTCAGCTTAGCATGAAGAACATTTTAATACTCGAAAGAAACTTTGTTACCACAGATACCAATAAAGAACTTTCATTTTTAAGAGTGCATGGTACAAAAATGTGTTTGGTGAAAGTGTTTCTAACCTGTCTTGTCTTGGCTGAGGTTTCAATGTAGGGAATACCGTAGCTGCGGGCGAGTTCCTGGGCTTGTCTTGTGTCCACAGTGCGTGCTGGTAAGTCACATTTATTACCCACAAGCACCATGGGCACATCATCTGAGTCTTTAACTCTCTTAATCTGTTCCCTTTCAAAAGCAAGGAAAACAAATAAACATTCAGAATGTTTTTTTTTTTAAATAAGAAACAAAATGTATTATTATACTTTGTTTTCTTTTATTTAACCTGTACTGATGAATGTCTTCAAAAGACTTGGTATTGTTGATGGCAAAGACACAGAGAAAGCCCTCTCCAGTCCTCATGTACTGGTCTCTCATTGCACTGTACTCTTCCTGACCTGCAGTATCCAGGATATCCAACAGACACGTCTCTCCATCAATCACAACCTGTTTTCTATAGGAGTCCTGTGAAGAAGAGCAATGCATCAGTATCCAGTGTAAGAGGTTCAATGTTTTTAAAATCTTCTACTGCTCAATTATTATTGCAATATGATATTACAAAGGAAAATACCAGCCTGACTTTACCTCGATGGTTGGGTCGTATTCATCAACAAAGTGGTTCTGAATGAGCTGGATGGTCAGAGCGCTTTTGCCCACACCACCTGCACCAACCACCACTAACTTATATTCCGTCATTCTCACTGCTGCTATGTCAGAAGCTGAGGGGAAAGAAGGAACAAGAAAATCTGAGAAGACAAAAAATATGGGAAATTCTGCATGAATCATTACTGGGAAGTCTGTTTATAAGCAGACGAGGAAATAAAACTTAAAGTGAAAACAGTTAAAAAGGGAAGCACGTCAAAATATATATACATTTTCCAGGAGTTCATCCTGTCGTCAGTATCTAATACAAATGATATAATGATTGTGTTGTGTGACGTAACACTAGACAAAAAGAAAAGCTATTTTAGGTTGGCAGGGAAAACTTATACAGGACTTTCCCTGACAATGATCTATTTGTGTTATTAGTTCAAATGTTTGGCGCAGTGCCATACGAATCTATTTCACTCACAAACTGTGTGATTTCATTCCTTCCAAACTTATTCTAACAACCTATTTTAAATAATATGGATCTTATAACATATAACAGTTGACCATCTCTGGTCTGTACATGACATTTAATTAGCCAATGGTTATTATTAAACAAATCTGTTATTTTCTAAGAAGATCAAAAGGAATTATGGTTCATTTGAATCGCTGTGTGCTATTAAAATATATATACATCAGTCAATCCACCAGGTTCAGCTGTGCTCAGTGTATAAAGCATCAAGTATTCCATTTGAAAATCTATTTTTAGCTCTTCCACCTGTCATGTAGCCTTACCTGTTAAAATCATTTTCTTTTTTTCCTTGCTGGAAGTTTGTGTTACTTTTATATTACTTTTAGCCTCTGGATCATGGTAAAGCATCTAATCATGCTTTAAATTCCAATTTTTTTGCCCAAAATTAGTTATCATACTGTACCAGGGGTGTCACCCTTTAAAGACTTTCAAAACACATACAACAATGCACACACACACACACACACACACACACACACATTCATATATGCATACACACATTCACATGCATACAGATATATACACATGTGTGGCTATGTGTTATATACAGAAAAAATCTATGCCTTTTCCCCATTATTGCTAGAACACAATGACATCACCTTTATTGATTTCTCAGACGATGGGCAATGTAAACAACGTGGTCATTTGGGTGAGCCTTACAATACATATAATGGTAACCAATCTATGTGATTATAAGTTTTAATAACGTCCCTAAACAAAATCCATCAGAGTACAAAAACTATTAGCCAAGCGTCTCTGATTCTGTTGGTGTAAATGAACCAGCTCATCCTGCCTCGACCATTATTTCCATGCAGAACAGCGGTGTATGTATACGAGTATTTGGTTGCACAGCTACAATGTAACAAACTAGAGATGAATGGAATTCAGGCGCGCTCACTGATTTGACGCATTTGTTACGTTTTTCGTGTTCACTAGGAGTAGTTCTCCAGTTTCGAGATGCTGATGAAATGATTTATGTCCTGACGCCAACAAAATGTTCCGTCCAGCGTCTGCAAGGAACATTTTGTTGCTGCTGTTATTCCTGCGCGACACACAGCATAGAAAGACAGTGGCTGGACTACTTACAAAACACACGGCGCTGTTCGCTCGTCTCGACGACACTCAACACAAGTCAATAATATGTCGACATCCTTCCCGCTGCTCCCCTCAAAGCTCTGCTGCTCTTCACTGTTTTCGTCATTAGACAGAGCGCATTCTTCTTCTTCTCCCGCGGTACAGATTCACTGAAGCAGATGCGATCAACACAAACACTGAACAACGGGCTGCCGGTGTGTGTCGACTGAGAGGCGAGCAGTGTGTGTGTGTGTGTGTGTGTGTGTGTGTGTAGGGGGAAGAAGAAGAGGGCGCTTAGAGCCACAGCACACGCCCAAACCCTGTGTGTCTCAATACACACACACACACACACACACACACAGCCTTACTTACAATACAGGTGGGCTGTCTTATGTTGAAAAACACAAAAACAACATCTGCTTCTCTCCTTCTTTCTTTTTCTTTTTTACAGAATAATCTCAAGTTGTTGTTTTTTTCAGTTTATTTTTTATTACAGACAAACAGACAAACAATAAAATAAAAAAACACTGACAATTAAAAGGAATTTTACATGATGCAACACAATAAATACAATTTAATAAGTCAACTCTAAAAAATTAAGTAAATAAATAAATACTGCAATTCCTTCTTTTATTTTGTCTAGATTTATTGCTTATATTAATATTCTCATGCTCATATTAAAAAACAGCACCAAAACACTGAAATTATAGGGAATTTTCAGATGATAAAAATATTAAACTTTTTTTCATTTCTTTCTTTCTTAAAAAAAAATTACAATGAATTTTCAGAAGATAAAGCTCTTTTTTTCCAAATCTTTAACATATTATTATTATTATTACTAAAGGTACTACTAGCCTACTACAGAAAAATGTCCATATTACCAACGTTATATTATGTTTTAAGAAAATAGAGTCCTTGAATTAAAAAAAAAAAATCAGAATTGAGTGAGAATATTTGATAAGCATGTGATATAAATGTGTTATTACTGTATTTCTCAGGTATAGATGGTGATTTCCTCTTTTTTCATACTTAATTAAAATAAGTATTTATCACGGTTGAGTCACTGAGTGGTTTATTATTTCAAAATGCTCTTTAAAATAAAACTCCACTAGGGTAATTCTCGGATGGTCCACATGGTGACACTCTTTCATCTCCGTAGCCTTGTGGCTCACACTTCCAGTCCCTATTTAACCTTAATTATATCCCAGACATCTACTTTAGTTATGGGACTGCAGTCATCATAAAAACAGAGTCAAAAGAGTGTAAAGAAAAATCATACAGCCGCCATTCCCACGCCAAAAATCCTGGCGCTTCTCGTCTCCTTCTGCTGAAAGGCAGCCAGAGTCACATGGCCTTTTGTATGACGACCAGTGCGCGTTTCATTGGCTGATTTGCTTGAAAAAGCATCCGTCGTCAAGACAACCAAGAGCCGCAGTCCCACTTCACTTGTCTGGTGAGGCCTTGACAAAGTCACACAGATCCTTTTTTTAACCTTCTGCTTGTTGTTTCACTCGCTCCTCTCAAGAGTCTATAAGAGGTAAGTCAATAGAACAGATAGTGTGCTGTTTAAACATATGTTTGTTTGAAAAGAAAGCTTCTTGTAGTGCTCTTCATGTGTGTAGATCCTGCAGACAGGATCACAAATGATGAGGATGACATTTTATACTTATTTTACATGTTACATCGCGCAAGTTACTTTTTTTTCGTTTGCTTGTGGTTGATAGGCTAAACAAAGTATGCCATCAAAGAATATAAATGGAAGAGTTTACCTGAATAACGCTGACTGAGTTGCCAGTTCTTTATCTCTTGAGAGGTTTGGCTTGTTAAAAGCATTGTGCTTTGAGCTATTCGTCTGCTCATTTGTTTCATTCCAGCATTCATCAGACTTTATTCGTGCCTTGTCTAACAAGTGCAAGATGTTCCATTGTAGATAACGGTGGCTGTAGCCTCAGGAGGGATGTGAATGTTCTCCTCTCTGTCATGTAAATTAAGAGCAAACATCAAGTCATCAAGGTGGCCATGTTGATAGGGAAGCATAAAATATGGGCAAATGTATCTCTGCAGCTCTTCTCTATCACCTGTGCAACAAGTTGGTATAATATCTTAAAATGATGAAAAACAGAAAGTTTGCTTGTGTAGCATATTAGGGGCAGTCGTGGCCTAATGGATAGGAAGGTTTTGTAACCCAAAAGTTGTGGGTTCGAGTCCCAGGTCCCGCAGGGATTGTGGGTGGTGGGAGTGTATTCCACTCTCCCCACTGCAATGGCTGCCCACTGCTCCGGGTGTGTGTTCACAGTGTGTGTGTGTGTGTGTGTGTGTGTGGTTGTTCATTTCTCACTGCTGTGTGTGTGCACGCTGGATAGGTTAAATGCACAAATTCCAAGTATGTGTCACCATACCTGGCCACAAGTCACTTCATATGAAGAAACCTTTTTGTATGTAAATGATTTCTGTAAGTTGTGTTATATGTACAAATATGTCCCAAGAGTCCACGTAGGTCTTGGATATAATAGTTTGAAGCTTAAGGGAGTAACTACATAAATTCTATTCAGTTATTTAATGCTTTTACCTGTTTTGTTTAGGGAGTTTCCGTTTACATTGAAGGTAGCTGGCCTTTTTAATGTGTTATTGTTGTAGTTTAATGGGTCATTGACTGAATTGTTTGACTTGTTGAAGAAAGCTATTACTTTTCTATATGATCATTCATATGACTTTTTGTAATGAATACTTTTACTTTTAGTATGCATTAAATTGATCAGAAATGACAGTAAAGACATTTATAAAGTCATGAAAGATTTCTATTACATAT
>JAUCMS010000127.1:20747401-20775910 GCA_032357445.1 Enteromius radiatus
AACTATTTTTATTTTCAACATTGATAGAAGAAATGTAATAATATAACCCTACAGACCCTAAACATTTGAATGGTAGTGTACTTTTTTTTTCCCCAGCCGAAAATAAAAGCAAACAGTCCCAGAGATTGTCCCAAGACATTTCAGTTTATCATAGGGGTTTAGGGATGGGCTCTTTTGACTTGGGTCCGTAAGCAATTGCCTAGCAACCAGCCAAAACACCTTATCAACCTCATAGCAACACGTTACAAAACAATCAGAAGACCTTAGCAACCAAATAGCACAATTCTGGAAATCACACACAACACCCTAATATCATAACAGTTTGTAGATTAATGATCAACAGTTTTGCAATGTTTTCCAAAGTGGGAGAATATTGAGTTTAAGATATAATCAGAATACACTAGCAAGTTAGCATCCACTCATATATGACATAGCCTACCAACACCTATAACTGCCCAAACACCCTATTGTCACACCATTCGCATTTTTTACAGGCATGTATTATATCTGGAAAGATATCAGGAGGAAGTTATTGAGTTTATAGAGGAAGTCAAAGCATTTGATCTACTGTACATACAATGAGCACAATTATGACACATACATGCAAATACAACGACAGGCCATTGAACTTAAAAAGAAATAAGAATAAAGTACTAACTAAGTCCTAACTAACCTAGTTTTACAAAGTGCTCTAAGATCTTTGAAAAAATAAAGACAGAGAACAAGAGCAGGACAGAGAGAGAGATAATGAGAGCACTATTGCTGGTATTACCTGTAGAGGGGGAGGAGCATGGGAAGGCTGTGGTATTTGTCAGCATTGTGGAGAGCGGAAAGAGAGAGTCACTTTCAAGCGACGAAGCGAGTAGTGCGCCATTAATCCTGCTCCTGTAGGTACAGGAAAAACAACACCTGTTGGACTCCGACATCTGTGTTACAGGTTAACTCTTTCATTTTACATTAGACACGTTTGGGGACCGTAAGTTTTGAAATATATTCAACATGGTAACCAGAAAGGAGGACATACAGAAGCAAGATTTCAACTCTAAGGTAAATATAGCTTTCCGTCTGACCAGCAGGTTTGTCTAGTTAAGCTACAGACTTGACAATAAAATGTGCCAAATTTTAC
Source organism: Enteromius radiatus (assembly GCA_032357445.1). Classification (NCBI taxonomy): domain Eukaryota; kingdom Metazoa; phylum Chordata; class Actinopteri; order Cypriniformes; family Cyprinidae; genus Enteromius; species Enteromius radiatus. The sequence continues at coordinate 20,748,528 of JAUCMS010000127.1, forward strand.
ACAAGTATTTCCACCCTGTCTGGAAAGGAAAGCCGCTTTAACAAAGGAAAAGTAGCTGATACTATGTTTGGATTATGTGCTTGATTTTAATCAGTAGCAAGGAAATTGTCTAGAAAATAGTAAGAAATAGTGGAAAATGGTACATATAGGCCAACTTTGTCTGTTGAAGAAAAAATTCAATAAGCAATTGAAGTTACCAGGTTTTGCAAAACCTGATTTTATTCATGAAAAGGAAAATGCCTGAAGGGAGTTAGTCATAATGGTTTAGTCATAAGTATACTGTGTGTTATCTATGGATAATGTATTTTGCTGGATAGTTAGATTGTTTGGATTGTCCGATATAAGCAGTGGTCAGGTCCTTCGACTTATTCCTTCACTTGTGTACATGTAGATCTGCATAATGCCTGAGCAAATTGTTACTTTTTGTGTTTGTGAGTTATGCTTAGTGTAACAAAGATCCATTTATGAATTAGGCTGTATTTCTTGATATTTTTAATAACACGTTTTTCTGACCATTCTGATCAACGGTTCCATGAAAATGTGAGCTCAAAGTGTAAGAGACCGGACTGTTACAAAACAAGGCATGATTATGAACTTCTTGAATAGTTGAAGTTTCATTCCATAAATTAATAAATAGTATAGAATAGAAATAAATAATTTGCAAAGTTTGGAATCCAGATCATTTCTCTTGATATTTTGTTGAAAGGTTCTACTGTCATGCATCTTTGTGATATGCTTATGTAATATGTCCCACATAAACATAAATAGTTTACCTTGATGTTTTGAAGATTCTTATTATCGCGGTGATCAATTGCTAATTGCTAAGTAGATTTTACACACAATCTTTTACCCAACTCATGGAAATACCAGGAAATTGAATCTAAATCGAATTCTTCGGCGTTTCATTCACCTAATGAAATGATGTCACCTTATTTGGATATGCAAACAATCCACACTCGGACTGCTGCTGGTCACAAACTACGTCAGTGTGGCAAATGCTAGATTTCATATAGCTGACCTCCTGCAGTTGAGGAATGTGAATTTTAATCACTTAAAATAAATTCTGGATCTCGAAACACGTTTGAAAAGCATTAGTGATGAAATCAATGTGCGTAAAAAAAGAGAAAGAACAGTCTATCTGATTTATGTTCCTGCAGCTCAAGGCTACAAATCATGTTGTAAATTTAGTGGAGAGGTTGTTTTGCTCTGAGGATGGGTTAAAAGAGAGGATTACTCCCAAAATAAAGTATATTTTCTTGGTATTCTTTGTGGAAATTCCATTAAATCACATCATTTTTTTTACTTTGTTAAACATACAATATTGCATCTAATTTAAAAAGTGACAGCAACCTTTATTATCAGAGAGATACTGTTATAGTTTTTGTTAACATTTTAATATTTCTTTCTTTGGTTTCATGTTACATTTAGTTAGTTTTAATGATTTTTTCTGTCATTAGTTTTATTGTTACTAGTTTAAGTTAAATAAAAAGTTTACATTTATTTCAAGTAATACTTTTTTTTTTTTTTTTTTACGTTTTTACGTTTTGCCAACAGGGATAACCCTCTTAACTGAACTTCTATTATTTTTAAGTATTAGAGTTACTTTTTACACTTTCCCCTTCCTTTTTCAGTGAATTCAACTGGAATTCTTTAGCAGGAAAAGCAAGGTTGAAGCACCTGTAATGTTGCATACCAAAGGTATCTGACTTTGTTTGGCGATACTATTTACCTGTAGTCGTCAATGAACTCAGTCGAGAGGGAGAGAGTACACTCCTCCTTTTGCACACAATGGGGAAGGTTTAGATATGCTGTTCTACGTAAGCAGGCCAGTTTCACCCCTTTAACACAAGAAACCTAATGCCTGTGAGACACATCCCTGAGTCTGGTTCTGGCTGGTTCACATAACAATTGGAATTCGGATGGTTTAAACATATTTCTTGTTTCTCATGGTTCACTGAGTGAGAACACCATCAACATACGGTCTCTTATTTAGTGTAGGTGAACTCTCAGATGACAGATCAGGTCAAAAAAGACAGTCTCCTATAGGTCCCTCAGCTGTCATACAGTGGTCTTATGACTGCAATAGAACATCTGTCATCATCAGACGAAAGAATGAGCGTGAAACCTGTATTTCTAGTTTGCCATATGTTTCTAGCAGCATGTGCACCTCCTGGGTACTCCTGTAAGCCCATGTTTACAGGGAAACATGAGAAAATTGATGTTTTCCCAAGTATATTTGCATTTCACACCTTCAAAAACATTATATTCAAACAACTGAGTTCAAACTTGAAACATGAATTGAAGTTGATGTTTAGAATATGATTTAAAGTGCAATTGCTGATGCCGGTTCATTATTAGTTTTCTGTTTCATCACATAATGCGTTACTTTAGATAGCCAAGTCAGTTAGAACTACTGAATCTTTGATGTTCCTGCTCATGGAGCTGGTTTTGAGTTAATGGTTTTAAATTTCAGGAGTGGAATGTTTCAAACTAGGCTGATTTTATGGCTGTCTCCACACGTCATGGCAGATTTGTGTTTAAAAGACAATGGCAGAACAGAGACTGGTATCTACTGCCGGTCTGCTAATGGAGGTGGATGGTGTATGATTACAATCCCATCATCAGATCTGCTAGAGACAGCAAGGAAGTTCACAAAGCTAGCTGATTAAACACTTTTTAATAGTTTTCAAATGTAGAAATTAAATATATTGTTAATATATTTTTTTTAATATATAGCGAAGAGGAAATCTTTAGCTGTTTTAATTGCATTGTGTGAGGAACTCCCTATTTTTCACTTTACCTGTGTAGTTTTTAGAATAACAGAGTAAAATAAGATCCATGGATGACATTGCTTAGAGATACTACTTCGCAACAATACATTATACACGGTCATAACACAAATGTGAATTCTGAAGCTACAATAACGACTACTGTTTCCACAAGGAAGCAGGTTTACATTCTTAATTAATAAAATGGCCGTTGTGTTCAGCAGTAATAAAAAGCGGAACTAAAAGCTACCATTACATTAAAGTATTGTGTTTACTGTAGCAAGTATTTTACGCTAATGGTAAGGCTGTACATGATAATATAATAATAATAACCCCGTGAGAACATAACACCTCTACTGTTAATGACACATACAATAAGAGCAGTCATATAAATATGACAAAGATAACACAGTTAATTTGCACTGTTTACATTTTATGTTTCACTCCCTTTTTAATTTGGTTTCTATGTAAAGACAACCGTCATGGTGTGTCTTGCTTTTAAAGAATGCACAATTTTATTTGAAGAAATTACACGATTTTATAAGATTTATAAAACATACAAAAATTTGAAGAAAAGTTAGCCTGAAGGCCCACCTAAAACTCCACCCTAAACTTAACGTCCGAGCAAATTATACAAAAGCATATGAGTGAGACTGACAAAATGTACACAAATTAGTCACCAATTTGCCAAAATGTACAATTGCTATAAATTGCCATGAGAGTGTGTTGGTTGCATAATCACATTTTAAAAGCAAAGACACATAAACACTACAATGTACTTCTTCATATGCGAGCAGATAAATAAAGAGAGTCATATCTGACATCACCATTTGCTAATATTTTATAGCTGATATCTTAAAATCTTAAAATAATAATTGAGCTTAAATCTGTCAAGGTCATTGTGCTGAAATAAGTCAGTGATTACATTTAGCATAGGTGTGGCCTCATCAAGCCAAAATCATGATATCTTTGTTATAGTAAGCAGTATGAAATACAAGCCCTGAAACCTGAGCCATGTTCAGGGCTGACACCAAAGACAGACAACATATTTGTCTTGACTTTTCCCTCTTAGCTCTTTTAGTTATTGCCGTTTTGTCAGATTAAATGATCTGGTCTGACAGGCAGAAGTGTTGTGACTGTGAGTACAGTACACACATTCTTTGAGCATGTGAGCACAGTTTCAAGGTTTGCTGGAATGTGAAGGTTGGTTAATGATTGCCTCAGGAGTCAATGTGCAGCTTGACGACGTGAGACACTCTCTAACTCACCTCACAGAGCATATTTAAAAACAAACAGACAGTTTAAGAGTGTCTTAACCTGTTCATTTGCTAGAAGCAGCTTGAATATCAGCGCTTCCTTAAAAGGTGCATCTCAAAATTCATGATAACATGTGAAATATGGCTGATTGCTGTTTTCAGGACATGCTCAAGGGCAGATATCATTAAAAAAGAAAAAACATTGTGAAATTCTCATTAACATGTTGGCTGAAGAAGTTTATTGGCTTGCATTGCTGAGGGTTTCTGAAAAATATGCCTGGTTCATTTACAGTCTGGATGAAGTTGTGTATGTTCCTCATTTTACTATGCATGCATACTTCTAGGGAAATGTGGTGTAAGGTTAAAAGTGACTATGCTCTTTTGAACCATGTTCTTACATTTACATGACATTAATGTTCATCACAACACCTCTCTTTGATGTATTCTATAAACACTATCAAACAGTAACAATGTTTTTAACACATTACAGCATTCCTTGGTTTAATCCAAGGCACTCTTTGCCATTATCTTACTTGTAAAAGCAGCATTTCTCGTAATTAAATGGCAAACCATTGTGAGAATGTCTCTTATTATAGTTTTGGTTAGGTTAGTTAGTTTGTTCTAAAAGTAAGTAAAAGTTAAAATGTTCACATCAGAAGTAGCACAATCTGGAAAGTATTAATGGTTTAACCTGATGTGCTTGGCCACTTCATAAAAAAATCAGTTTTCAGTAAGCATTTTAACAATCAGTTCCTGACAGTTCGCAGTTATTCTCTATTCTGGTTGATTGTTCAGTATTTTAATTGTTTTATCTATTCAGCAGAGCCCTGTCATGTAGAGACGCTCATTACTGACTTTCTCACAGTCATGGAGCTGAAAGTGTGGGTGGATGGTATTCCACGTGTTGTCTGCGGCCTATCAGAACAGACATCTTGTCAGGATGTAGTCATTGCCCTTGCCCAGGCTATAGGTAAGCCATTGAGCGTCTTTCTCTGTTTTGGTCTTTGAACAGTGCATTTGTATTTTAACGTTCGCTCTTAATGTGCTTTCCAGGGCAAACTGGTCGTTATGTTCTTATCCAGAAACTGCGAGATAAGGAACGGCAGCTTGTGGCCAATGAACGTCCTTTGGAGTCCCTGGCTAAACTGGGCCAATTAGGCAATGAAGTGCAATTCATCCTACGGCGCACCGGTCCCACAAGCAGCGAAGCCTCAGACCAAGGTCGAGCCCCACAATTACACAGGCCTACAGATCCCGAGCCCCTCAAACCCAAAGAGCCAAAAAAAGCTCTTACTTTCAATCTGGGACCCTCCACATCACCTCGAGCTCATGTAAGGCAGGTTGAAAAACCACCCAGAGACTCTCAAGCACGAGGGGTGTCCCCGACTCCGCCTTCGTCTCTTGCCCAAGCTGGTCCATCCAAAGACACATTTTATCAGCAGATACTACGACAACAAGGGCAGCTTCAGTCTCTGCAGGGACAGGTGGATTCTCTAGAGAGGGAGCTGAGCATTTGGGAGCGGGCTCCTCCTCCAACCCTTTCCCCTGACCACCTTGAGGAAATGGACCACCTACAGCAGCTTTTAAGGCGGAACGAAGCAGAGTTAGCCCACGCATTGCACTGGGAAAATGAATTTCAGTCTGAGGTTCAAAGAGAAAAAGACATTCTACAGCAAAAAAATGAACTCCATGTAGCTCTAGACAAACACAATCGAAGGTTGCATGATACAGACAACCAATCAGAGCAGCTAGAGCAAGATATCAAGCTGCTTTTTGAAACCAAGAGAAACAATGTGCTTCAAGCCATACCCAGTGTTGAAGAATCTGTAGTTAAAGCAAAAGAACAACTAGACAACCATCAGCGTCAAGGGGCTGATCTGCAGGCATCAGTTGAAGAGATAGAAAAGGAGTTAATGCTGGCAGAACAACAACTGCAGGTCTGCATTTCTGTTTTTATTACTCACTTGTCACATCGTTATTGTTTCACTATAACGATTTATTTATTTTCACAGGCTGTAGCACGACACTGTCATTATTATTTATGCCTGCTAGAGGGCACATAACTTTAAATTGTAAATGTAGGTCGTAATAAGGTGCTTGCACAAATTACCTATAGGGTCATTTTTTGTTGAACGACAAATAGACAATATGGGCTCACTGGGTGGGCAACTACTAGAGTCTCCATAAAAGACTGAAAAAGACTGGAAGTTCCAAACGTCTGTTAATCATCATTACGAACCTATTTAAGCAGCACTTATTGGGCCGCCCTAGCTCCAATACTGGCATGCCTCCACCTCCCAATTTCCTCCACTATTTCTGTTTTTCTCCCTCAGGTAGTACCTCAATGGGGGGTTGAACTCGGAGCTCAAACTGAGCCTTAAGTTCGAGCCTCTATTGGAGACAGCAAGCTAAGTTTGTTTACCGTTAAGCATCAGGACTAGATTGGCCATGCAAACATGTGAAGTTATGCACTGCTGCCTACTTACCTAGTAAATAAAAGACAGTGCATGCCAAAAGAGTCTGAAAAGCGAAAATTACCCGATTGATGCTTTACTATCCCGTAAGGCCACTGAGAGGAATGACAGTGAAATGGTGCAACTGACATCGTAGGTCACATGACATGATATAGCACGCCTAGATTTCATTCATTCTAAATGCATTAAAACTATATATAAACCTTATTTTGCAACATGGAGGTAAAGCTATTTTCTGATCACCGGTGCTACTTTCATGTTTTGTGCTCAGACTACAGGATCATACAGTCACAATTTGTGGCAGAATTGGTGATAATTACATCAGAAGATAATAATGTTACAGTTTTTGTCTTGTTGCAATGTACATTTTTGTATTTGCAGATGGTTTGATTATAAACAGGTAGGATTATTACACGATTTCAACTTAATTCATGTCCACCTATTTTGGATGACCTTGTCATTCTTTAATTTGCAGTAATGACTTGCTGACTGTACAGTATACCTTAAATAAAACATATTTGCACTAGTTGTTGAATCACACCAATACATTAATTGCACTCACACAAAAGCATGTTGTGTGCTCACTATGACTAACTAAACCTCAGGGCACACTACCTCACTATTGCTTCATTTGTTGTCTCACTCCCATCAACAAGGGCAGTACAATATTCATTCATCCTACAGGTTGTTGTCATTGCCAACAATCCTAGTCACACCTTTAAAGGTTGAAATAAAAATGAGCAAGTTTATGGAAAACAAAACAAGACAGACGCTAGTAGTGCAAAGGCAGCATCTTTAAGAGATAATTTGTGGTGATTAAGCAGGACCTATAGTAGATAGCAATCATTGCTGTTCAAGGTAGGAGTGTACCGCATGAAAAATGACATTTAAGACACATCACAAGGACATTTGATCTCACTGTTGAGGTTAAGTCTGTGTGGGTGTTTCATTACAAGAAAAGAGAACTGTGTGATAAAGGAACATTGCCGTTTCAAAGTCACTGCTTCAGTTGTTTCCTCCAACCCAACATTAAATTTCTCTTATGTTCCCCTGTAGGCTAAAAGCTTGGAGCTGGATGATCTGAATAAAGAACTACGCCAGTGTAACCTGCAACAATTCATCCAGCAAACAGGAGTCACTCCAGCACAATCCAATCAGCAAACCGAAGAGATCGATTTTGCTCTCCTCAAGCCTGATGGACAGAGCGATGAAGGTGTTTAAAATTACATCATGTAGAAAGATACTGGTTTCAAAGGGACATCATCTATACTTCACTAAATAACCCCTTACGCAAAGAAAATATATATTTCCTAATATATGAATGATCAATATATTGAATGACATAACAGTATATCAGAAATTATACAGAATAATATATTGTTTAATTGTATTACAATATATTGAATAATACATAAGGAATTGCTGTTTTCATATATTTAAAAATATAGGACAATATATTTATTTATTAATCACAATATATGTAATTTTATATTCAGTAATACACTTTATAATATATAGATATGGTATATGGTATGGTACAGAATGTGAACATATATTTACTATATATATATATATATATATATATATATATATACTCATGCCGTATATACACATATATGGAAATAAATTTCAAATTTTTAACAATAATTATATATAAATGTAGTTCGCTTACTATAACGTAAACACACCTGCTCATACTGAGTGAAAAGACTGTCATTGCGCTGAAAAGTGCACAGCTATTACTTTTTGAATAAAATAATATATAATTTAAGGGTGTTTGGCCAATCATCATCCTAATCACAGGTTTTACTCTTCAGCACAATGGTAACCATTTTAACACTAACAGATCTCCCCTAATATTGAGCAAAAACACACAAAATTACACTTACTTTTACTTTTAACATGTTACTTACTTTTAACAGTGAATGTGTGTATATATATATGTATATGTGTGTGCATATATACTCATTTATATGGGAACATCTATATACAATATACTGTATGTCCATATATTTGTATGCATCAGTATATAGCCATACATTGCCAATATATATATTGCTGTATTGTTGAAAAAACATAAGCACTTTTCAATATATGGAAATGCATTTTGCATCACATTATATTTTGCAGTATATTCCCATATTTTTTGTTTCGTAAGGGACCAATGCTGGCAAAGCTTAACAGAAGGCTTTTTTGTGTTATGACAGATTCCAATTCGTCCATCTTGGAGTTTAACCCTCGTACCACTGCCAAGCAAATCTTGGGGAATCCACGCAGCCTCCAGAACCCACTTGTCTCAAGCCTTCATCCAGAGGGTGTGTATGTGTGACACACAGCTTGCACACCGCTGCCCTCTGCTGGCCTAAATCTTCTGCTTGTCCACCTCTACTTCTTCCTGCTTCTCGGAATGCACAATATTTCCCTTGCACGACTCCTGTCCTCACTGGTGGCTCTTTGTCTTGTCAAATGCACTATAATGGGCATATTTCTGATCAGACAATTCAACTGTACTGCCAACTGTACTTATTTTCTTATTTTTTTGAGCCAGAAAACAAAAAAAAAAACAACAACACTGTACTCACTGTGTTTTCTGTGGTTTTCTACAACAAGATAGCTGCATCTTGCTGTGTGTTAATAGTAACTGTCAAACTGCCACAAAAAAAAAAAAAAAAAAAAAAAAAATCGGCTTCCTATTTTGCTGAAACCTGCACTGCCTTGGGGTTCTTTCATGCTCCCGTGGATCTTGAGCTACCGGTGAGCTTTGCTCCATGTTTGCTTCCTGGAACAAGTGTTTTAAGTAGAAAGAAATTAAGTAATTATTAATTTTCACATGCTTCTATGGAACTGTCTCCAATGGATGCTGTTCAGAGTAATCACGTGGGTGTATAGAAATGTCGCAATAGACAAGGTCAGGCTGTCTGACTGTAAATGGAGGGTTTTTATGTTTGATTCTGAGCTTTTATGGTGCTGTTTTTTAGGCTAGAGCTTTTTTCTTTGCCTTTGTTTACATTTCTTCCATTCGTCAGTCTTCCCTACATGTGTTATGTGAAACTTTACCACCGCCAGTGTGTTGAACAACATATAGCATCCTCCATGAAGCACAGAATCTCATTCCATTTTGTGTGTGTCTTGCAGTCCTGTCATCAAGAGAGACATCATGGCGATAAAGTCTGGAGTACAACCTCGAGGAATTATTCACTGTTCACTTTATATTATGTCTACTTCAGTTTGTCTGCATATGTTAATTATATTTTCTTTTGTATGATATTCTGTGAAATGTATATGTGAGCACAATAGTAAGTCTATGTAAATACAGTGCTGTCTTTGTAATTATGAAACATTAAGCTTTTTGAATGTATTTTAACAATTTGCATATATTTCATTAACTAAAAACATACCAAAATAAAAAAAAAATGATTTTAAGCTTATTATTATTCCCACTGTACAATTTGGAGAGACAAACACACAGAAATACTTTTATATCCATATACAGTATATTTTACTACTGAAAAAAAAAAATAGCACCACAAAACATTTTTATACTTAAACAGGTTTTATTTTATAATTAAATTTAAATGATGTAACTATTTATATTTTACAATTTCATTAAAGTTTGTCTGGAAATCCTCTGTTCTAAAGATTTAACACCATCATCATCATCATGTTGTGTCATGCTGAATCTCAAGTGAAACCAGTGAACTCACCCTGGGGTTTTCCTGAAAATAATCCTTACCAGTGGCAGATGGTTGTGGCATAAGTGAATTTAGTGATACACTAAAAGTCAAATAATCAAATCATGAAATAAAATGTTCCTTAGCTGCCTCTACAGTATACACCCACCATTGCAGTCTAGCTTGGTCTATATAGACTCTGCTGTAAGGACTCTACTCAGGGAGTCTATGGTTTTAATGCAGGTTTGTCATATCTGTCCATCCAGGTCCACTTTCTTGTAGAGTTTAGCTCAAACCATGATCAAACATCCCTGCCTCAAACTCGCTAACCATGATTAGCCTGTTTAGGTGTGTTTTGTCTTTGGAACTGATTGTGAAGGAAAGAGGATTCAAGGGCCAACACTGAGAACCCTTGATTTTAGAGGAAGTGACATTTGAGTCTAGTCTAGTGCAGAATGAGTCATTAATATTTTGGACGTTTTTTGTTTTTTTTTAAAGAGAAAGTCTGTCAATTTAATTGATTAATACTATTGTTTTCGTTGTTGTTATTCACTGTTTAGGCGTATGGCATGTCTTAAGGATAACAGTGTAGCTAATCAAAAGTATTTCGTAAATGCATAATTGTTACGTCACGCCTTGTTTGGTATGATAATAGTGTTATGTCTATATATAGCCAATGTGACTACCTTAAATTATTCGTTGTCAAAATATTCTGCTAAACAGAGATTGTAGCCAGGATATTTCCATACTTTCTAGCTCCACCCCTGATGCTAAGAATTCATAATGAGAGCATTTCCAAAAAATATTGTCCTTTTTGCTAACATACAGATATTGTGTTTTGGTTTAGCCTACTTCTAGTGTTTCTTGTTTCTCTACATGTTTACTTTGTTCTCATTTTCCAAAGCTTTATGGTTCCTTATTTAGTTGTTCTATTGAAAAAAATAAATGAAAACTTCAAAAGAATCAGCTGGGCAAATAAATTGAAGGAGTCTGTGGAAACTTTCCTGCAGTAAAGAGAAAATTCACCAGTTTTCAACAGCGTAATCTGAAGTATGCAGCAAAATATACTTTTTCCGCCACACATTCCTGTGTTAGATGTGCTGTCATTATGATACAAGGTGAGACATTTTTAAACACAGCTGAAACTTCGCACTCTACTTGGTAAAATGCAAAGAATGCATAAATACATGAAAGAAAAAACTAATAATTTGTCCCTAATAAATAAAACTAATAATTTGTGGAAAGGAAGGAAGGAAAGGATGTGATGTGAAGTATGGTGTGCTGTGCCCATCCAAGTGCAACACACACAGCAGTGAGTAACGCACAAACACACAGCCATTTTTGCTGTGGCACCTGGGAGCAGTTGTGGGTTTGGTGTTTCACCTCAGTCATGGTACTCAGGGTGGAATGGCACTGTACATTCACTCCCCTCTACAAATCCCTGCCGGTACTGAGACTCAGACACACGACCTTTGAATTACAGATCTGACAGATTAATAGAAAAAAAGTAAATATGAATGGGAATATAGATTTCATTCATAAAAATTTCTAGGACTACAAATAATTGTTGACAATGTGTATTAGAAGAAAAAAAATCATAATGGGATTTTTTTTTTTTGTCTTTCTTGGATTGCAGTATTTTCCCCCCACTGCTATTGTTTTCTTTGGATTTGGATTGTTTTCTCAGTCCCAATTTAAAACTTTTCTTGGTTCATTCCATGTTTTAAAGGCCCATTTTCAGTCCCACGTGTGTAATGACACTACGTATTCTTAAAATAAAGAAATAAAGAAATAAAAAATAGTGCTGAGACATTTCAGTGTGAATGGTGATAAATGTATTTTGCCCTTGAATTAAGTACACCGTATTTTACGAGTCATATTTCATTTCTGCTCTCTGTCGTATGCACATTTTATTTTCACATTTTAGCCAGATGATGGCAGTACCGCGTCGTTTTTAGATGACTGTGTAAATCACGTGATAGAAACTAAACTAGACACTGCTACGTTTTCCAGAAAATGAAAGTAAATAATGTTGTTCTGCTGAGTTAAAAGTCCTTCCCTATTTTGCTCTATGAGACATAAGGAAGTAGATCGTCCAGCTATCTGACACATAGACGAGCGAAAGAGTTTCTTTAGCATCTCATCAACATGCCTATTGTAAATGGTATGTCCACACCTTTTCTTGATCTTGATCTTTAAGAAATGCTACAAATTTGCTTGAATTTAAGAAATGTGAATACATTAGTTAGGAGGTCACTCAGGGTTTTGCTGTATCATTGTGATGGATATAATTGCTAATTCTAACAAACTGACACATAGTTTAAATTATTTTTGCTGTGTGGAAAGAAAACATTAAGTTGTCAGGTTGAAATATACGTTACTTCGAGTCATCTATGAAAAGGTTCCGAATAAGACGTTAGGAGTATGTTGGTTATAACGTTTAAATAAGAATGATTTTATTATTACGACTATTATTATTATTATTACATTAACAATAATACTTCCATAGGAAACCAAAATGCCAAAAGAGAAGAAGACTTTGCTGGAAAGAAACTTAGAACACTTCCCGATGAGCTTCTCCAGAGGGGTGGAGATACAGTAAAGGTGGATCTACAGCGGAACAGGCTCAAACAAATCAGTGGAATCGCTCAGCTGAAAAACCTGACAGAGCTCAACCTGAGCAGGAATGAGTTCACTGATTTCCCCGCAGACATTAGAGGGTTACGCCAGTTGGAGAAACTTTATGTCAATCAGAACAATATAAAAACCATTCCAGAAAATGTCTTTCCATCCTTGGAGAAACTTCGGTTTCTAAAGTTAAGTACCAATCGACTTGAAAAGCTACCCCAGGACATTAACAGGTGCCAACATCTCATTTACCTGAACCTGTCCAACAACTGCCTGAAGAATTTGGATCCTCTTGTAAACCTTTCAAAACTAAAAGAACTTTATGTTGAGAGGAACCAGTTAACTGACCTTCCAGACCTACTCTTTCAAAACAGTAGCTTAAATCTTTTCAAAGCTAATGGTAACCCTCTTAGAAAGCCCCCTCAGGAAGTCTGTGCAGGGGGATTGAAAGATATCCAGAGTTACTTTTCGATGCTTGAGGCGAACGCCCCAAATGAGAAAACTGTGAAGACTATGTTTCTGGGGACCTCCATGGCAGGGAAATCCACTCTGTCCCGCAGTCTGAAGCAGGGTTGCCCTGTACCAGTGGCTGAGGAGGATCGTACTATAGGGATTGAAATCAGTGAAGTTGATAATGAGGGAATCCGTTTTATCTTTTGGGACTTTGCTGGACAAGAGGAATACTACATCACTCATCATGTGTTTATAACATCTCAAGCCTTTGTCATACTTGCCATCAACCTCTCCAGGTAAAGCCCTTTTCTTTTTGCTTCTGCTAGATCTCACATTGTAATATACTCTAACCACTAAACATATACAACTTGTTGAGAATTTATTATTTTATTAGCAAGCATCACTATTACTAAATAGTTAAATGTGTAATTTTTGCATTGTGGACTATGAAATGGGGAAAGCCAGAATATTATGTGATCGTTTTGATAATAACGGAGTTTCAGGAGGAGCGATGGCCGAATTAATTAATCACAGCTGTTTCTCATCCCGCAATCAAGTTCACCCAATCACAGCTAACCTACTCGCTATAAATTCCTCCGTTCCTCTCTCATTCGCATCTCGCTTTTGCAAAATCCTCCTCCTACCCATCCTCCTCCACTCAGTCAACCTTCTCCTCCGGGGGGCACCGAGAGCGCGAGCCGGGCACCGAACCCTGCCCTCGCTAGGGCTCAGGCCTTTAGGGTTCAGAACCTGCAGTACTCCCGGCTCGCTCCCCGGACAGCTCGCCAAATTTGCTTTTACATTATAGCATCTCTTATTCCCACGCAATAATGAGAAAGACTTTTTCACTATTGGGTCAGTTGGCATTACACCCAAGCCACCAAATAGAAATGAATGAAACTTTTCCCTTTTTTTCAGTTACAACATGGATGCCCAGAGTTTTGAGGAGAATGTGGGATTCTGGATAAAAAATCTTCAGCTTAAGATACCAGATTCAGTAGTTTTGCTTGTGGGCACTCATGTCGACCAATGCACAGATGAGAATGATGTGGACAAAAAGAAAAATCACATTGAAGACCAGGTGAAGAAAATGCTTAAAACACATACAACGAATTTAGAGCAGCATAAGAAGAACTTGGAGGAAAAGGAGGACCCGTCTTCATACCGTGACCAAATAAATCAGATTGAATGGCTGACTGAGAACAAACTAAAGGTAATTTGGCTTTGTAGCTGCTGTTTTATAATCGAATAGAATTGAAAATGATGTGATCTCCTTTTATTTTCAGGTACTTGACTTGGTACCAATAGACTGCACTAAAAAGGAGGACATTGTCAAGCTACGTACTCACATCAAAAACGAAGTTTTGAACAAAGCTACGTTTCCCAGCATAGAGCAGACATTACCTAGATGCTACTATGAAGTTGAGAAAGATATCAAAGAACTTAAGCAAAACGGTGACATTGCAGAGCATGGTCAGTTTTTTTTAAGATTACAATGTTTGTTCTTAGTGTGTTTGTTCTTAAGATTCTTAATTCTGAAATTTGCACCTACTGCATTATCAGGAATTGTGAGCCAAAGCACCCTCTTGTATGAACTAAAGAACAGGCATGCTACCCTGGACGATGACAACCTTAAGTTAATTCTTCAGTATCTTCACCGAATTGGAGTCATTATGTGGTACAAGGAAATCCCAGAATTGGCTGGTTCTTTGTTTGTAGAACCATCATTCCTCATCTCACTGTTCAAGGTTCACACATCAAACATTTAAACCACATCCATTTTATATATTTGAATAGCCATAAAATAATCAATGTATACAATTCTTCGTCATTTATTTTCTTTTAATTCTGTTCCAGACAATTGTGAGACATGACCTAGTCCAGGAACTGAGCAAGATTTCCACTGAGCTCCTAAAGTCAGAAAATGCACTTGCAGTACAGAAGAAAAGATGGATCAGCGACTATAAACACAGAGCATCCTTAAACAATGTGGCTATCAGGATCCTGGTGCGGACTGAGCTCCAGAAGAAGTATGGCAATACGGAAGAAGATCTAATTGACGAAGTGGTTGGATCCAGTAAGAAGGAAGGAAGTCTCCTTACACTACTGAAAAACTTTGACGTGTGCTTGTCGACCAAACATAACAGTCCTCTCAATCCAAAAGCCAACGAATTCTGTCCAAAGAAAAATTGGGTGCCCTCAAATCCTATTGTGTACGAGCCAGATGCTTGTCTGTTTCCAAGCTACCTGCCAGACAACAAAGAAGTAGAGGAAAGGTGGGAATCAGACAGTTCAGAGGACCTAAATATCCATGTTTACTTCTCACCTGAGATACCACATGGTTTTTTTCACAGGTGAATGCTTATGCCTCTCTCTTTTAGGGAAAATAAAGAAATACAGTTCCTTAAAGAACATTATTAGCTGTGGTGTGATTTGACTTTAAAGTGGTTGGATAACTAGTAATGACATATAAAACTGACACTTGCTTTACAGGCTTGTCATTAGAGCATGCTCCTTATACTCTCCGTACTGGATGGGAAAAGACCAGTGTGTTCTGTGCTGTGGTGACAGACGGTTTCTGCTCAGAGAACGCTGTGTGGAGGACCAGTTCATTGAGATCCGCTGCAAAGAGACTGAACGTAAGTCCCCTGTTTTATTACATTTCACGCTTCCTTATGATAACAATTTAAAGCGTATTTGGCGCACTGTCCAGGAAGCGAGCCGGGACTTTTTCACTTTTTTAATTAAATAATTAAATCAATAGTTTCTTAGTTTTTGATATCTTGTAGATACATATTGTTTGGGGCTAGGGCGTGATTTTTTATTTTTTTTGTCCACTACTTTCAAATAAATTCTAACAATACAAATCATTGCAAAACAGAGGAAACGGAATTCTCTTCACAGAAAACATTTATTTTTTAAATGAATGTATTTCTACATTATATTTAGGAGTAGCTTGTCAGTGGTGACTATGTCAAGGTGATGTCCATTGTCCATATGGCAGAAATATACAGTAAAAATCACTGTTAAGTGCAATTATTATATGTTGCGATCAAACTAGAACATAGCACAATTGAGTAATTTTGTATGTTGGTTCATATTTATCTAACCTATACTTTTACTTTCCTTTCCTTCCTGTAGTTGAAACTTCAGAAGACTTCCAGAAAGCATGGGAAGTGATAAGGAACATTATGATACGGTTGAACAGACTGACCGAGCAGTGGCAAGGGCTGTACCTGACTGTCCACAGTCCTTGTAAATCCAGTGACTGTGACGAATACTTTGAATGGAATGACTGGCAAGAATGGTTAGAAGATTCAGGGACGAGCAAATTTAATATGTAAGTAGTCATGAGATTTGCCCTCTTGTTGTGTGTTCTCATCAGAGCATTACATATTCGTTTTATTAAGTATGTTTGGCTCATGCTAGTTTTAAACGTGTGTTTTGTCTTCTAGAGGACTTGAGGAAAAACAAACTTGCCGTAATGGACACCAGCGAAGGACAGAGTTCCTTTTCCCTAGAAGTAAGTGCATTTATTTACAGGGAAACACAACATACATTTAGTCTCCTGCCTTTTATAATTCTTAAAAATGTTTGTTTTCAGCTCCTGAAGCTCACTTGACTTGATGGGAAAGGCTATTGAAGATCACAAATGTGTCATTCCTTAAATATTGTGAAACACAACTTGAGCATATGTTTATGTACTGTAATTAGCTAATTAAAATACCAAGTTGCACAGACGCATTGCTGCGTTTTCAACACGTTGTTACATAAATTGCCTTTATAATATTTACTACTGTAATGTAGATTTCTTTCATCCATTTTAGCATGAAATGGAGGAATCTAACATTATTTTGGGGAACAAACAGGTTTTGAGTATGAAATTGTTCATAGGATATGATGTCCTGTAGAAACATATTGTCGCCGCTAGGGGGTGATCTTTACACATTTATTTTTCCCAAATTGTTTGAGGACTGTAAAGTATTGCTGCTGTGGATTCCAGGCTTGATCATGTAATGAATTGTTCAATAAAGTTGGATTTACTTTGGATTTACCCAAGTCTCTTTCTGTCTGCCATATGCTATGCATTAGCTAAAAAGTAAAATGCAAGCCTACATAGTTCTCTCAACTTATACATATTCTAACAAAGCATATCAAATATAAAGTTTAAGGTGTAAATTATTTGATTATACTTCATTTTGATGGGTCCCTTTGGACATTCTGTTGACTTTGCAACTACACATCATCTAACTATTAGTGGACTGTTATGGTTAATAATTTGATGAGTTACCTAGTTTAGTCAGCAAAGTATGTATTTTTTTCAGAATAATAAAAATAACATTGAATATCGAAAGAACAGATAGTCAGAAAGTCTACTAACTACTCTAATGACTTGTAGTTGTCATTTAGTTACTTATAGCCACCTGACTATCTTACCATTCATTGTGTTTTATTGTATTTTTAACTCACAAAGTATTTAAAAGCCTCAGTGAGGGTCATTCACTCATTTTCCATCTGTTCATTCATGTTCAGACTTTTTCTTCATTGTAAAGCAACAGTATAGCAAGCTGGGATTATTAGTTCATCTTGTTGATAGAGTTTTACTATATACTAATAACAGTTCACTTGCAGCAGTCTGAAGTCAGGAGCACACACACAAACACATTACAGAGACTTTCCATTGACTTTTGTTGTGTTTATATTGCGCTAATGATTTCTATCCCTAAACAGAACCTTCAGACAAACTCTACATTGTTAAATATTTATTAAGATAACGTTATAATGTCTCCTACCCCCCCATATTATGATCAAATGATCCACACAGATGGTGTTATTTGAATGGAGAATCCCTGGTTAAAAATGAAAATACTGATTAACTAATTCAGTGTTTTGTAATGATTACAGAGACCGTCTCTGCATTTGATATATAAACAGTTTAATTATAGTATTGTTAAAAGCGCTATATAAATAAAAGTGATTGATTGATTGATTAATTGATTTAAACAATCTAAATGATCAAAAACTAGCTTTTTAATCCATATATGCATTCAAAACTTTCATTTACCTACCCCTAACAAAACACAGTCATGATATCAGACATGCAGTACAGTAGGCACATACTGAAATTCTTGTATGTAGAAAGAAAAAAACGTTTGTAACACGGCAGTAGTGACTTTGTCATGTTAGTCTTGTTTTGTGATAATTCTGTTTTGAACCCATGTCTGTTTAGCAGGTTATCCAATGCACACCGCAGACTTACAGATAGACAACAGGTGAGTTATAGTAATCTGAACGTCTAAAAATGGACGTTACTCCATTGTTTTCTTTGATATCAATGGTCATCACACGTTTTAAGTTCCATCGCGGAATATACGCGTGCGCCGGGTGAGCATGATTTCACAGAGATAGGCAGCCCCTCATACGCGTGGCGCAGTGAGCGCACAGAATAGTTCCTTTGAGTTTGTCAAAGCCACGCGCCCGGCGCGCGAAGCCCGAGCAGGGGATTCATGCAAGGGGCGGGTCTTCCTTTGGGAGCGTGCGATCCGAGAGGGGGTGGAGGTGTGGCGCACGTGTAGAAAAGGGAGAGCAAGTTGCTTTACCCTCACATCATTCGCGGAACAGGTGAATCGCTTCTTGCGAGCCACGCGAAAGGCACGAGAGCGGCGCATTACTCGAAAACTCCAAATCTATTTATCTATTTATTTTTTACGACATGGAGGCAGCTGTCATCGCTACGACGCAAATGACTCAAGATGCATTTTACCAGACTTTTTCGGAGACCCTTGTACCTCAAGCGAAGCAGGACATGGAGTGTAAAGTGCTGAAGAGACAGCGCTCGAGCAGCCCAGAGCTGCTCAGGTGCAAGAGGAGACTGACCTTCAACGGACTCAGCTATTCCATCCCTCAGCAGCAGCCCATGGCGGTGGCCAGACGCAACGAGCGCGAAAGAAACCGCGTCAAGCAGGTGAACATGGGCTTCCAGACGCTGCGCCAGCATGTGCCCAACGGAGCGGCCAACAAGAAGATGAGCAAAGTGGAGACGCTGCGCTCGGCGGTGGAGTACATCCGAGCGCTTCAGCAGCTGCTGGACGAGCACGACGCCGTGTCTGCCGTGTTGCAGTGCGGCGTCCCGTCTCCGTCGGTCTCCAACGCGTACTCGGCGGGCTCGGAGTCTCCTCATTCGGCTTATTCCTCTGATGAGGGCAGCTACGAGCATCTCAGCTCTGAGGAGCAAGAGCTGCTGGACTTTACCACATGGTTCGACAGATATGAATCAGGTAGGGACCCTTTTTTAATCATTTTACACTTTTACAGACCTTGGGGGCCCTCAGCTATAGTGGCCCCCGAGTTTAAAAAGATATCTTTATCTCTAACACTTCATTATAACAACATAACATAATCATGAGAGTGTTTGAAATACTCTTTTTTTTCTGAATGGACTGAATTGCAGTCATTTTGGATATGCATGTGACTTATAGCTGTTATTATTCTATTACAGGTGCTTCACTCTCTACTAAAGATTGGTGCTGAAGGCAAGGTGCAGGACCGGTCCAGGTCGGTGATACGCTGCTTGCTGGTGCCCATAAAGGACTTGAGTTCATTGATTGAGCACTGCACACACAAGAGGGCATTTTCCAGCAACGCACACAGATGCAACACTTGCAAGTTTCCAAATGTTAGAACTGCGTGGGATTTGAGGCGTATGAGGATGTCTGTACTGCTGACTTGGGTCTTGTCACCCTGCATTCAACATTTTGCCCTGTTGATGCATTAATGTGTAAATGCAACTGAATGAGCCAGTTTGTTCCTTCCGTATTGTACAAAGAACGAGGTGACCAGTCGTAGTTAAACGAATGAGGAAATATAGTATCAGGTGCCATATACAGCGTCTGTTAGGGGATACACTAACGTTACACTAGGAAGCGCACAGGCAACCTGTATATTATAATATTTTGTGCTAGATGTGCGGCAACATTTTTGTACTGGATGAATAACTTTTGTATCAAAGTGTGCACTTGTGTGTTTTTATACAAACATGTGTATATGCAATTTTTTTATGAAGAGAAACCCTATTTTATGTAAAATAAAGACTTTATTTATTCATTTAATTGTCTTGTGTGTTTAAAATCAACTGACTGATAAATGAATAATAACTAAAATATACTTTTAAAAAGAGTGTAGGTTAAGACTGCAATTTACAACCATGTAAATACTTATGTACTGTACAGATAAGTACTGATTTAATTTGAAATTGACCACTACAAACACATTGAAAAAACTGTACAAATATGTTTTACCTAGAAATTGCTAGTAAATTTCTAATTTAATTACAAAAAAGTAAAATACATGGGACAAAATGTGAAATTTCAAAGCAGAAATCTGGCACAGCATTTTTTTGTAAAACATATTCCAATAGTCTTTCTTTTATTTACAACTGCTTTATCTTTCATAAAAGAGAAGTGTCAACATGGTTTAATTAATGGAGTCATTTACTGTATAACCACAAAGGAAAGTGACAGGCAGCTGTAGACGGGACACAACCTTGGGATACAGTATGTGAACAGTTAATTTTTAAGCAACAACAAAACGTTCAAGAGTACAGCAATTTATAACCCCTGAATACCTTTGTGGTGTAACCAATGTGTTCGTCCCAACCTATGGAGGCTGTGAATAGACGTCAACAGAAGACTAATGGTGATGAACTAACTGTCCTGGAGGGCGTCCAAAATTTCCTACCAATGTCGGTTTTCTTGCTCACCTTTTTCTTTTGCTTTTATAACATATATAAAGGGGCCTTATCAGCAGAGATAAGGAGATCGGTTTAGGTTTGTGCAATTCTAACTCTCCCCATTTAAACCAGGCAAAAACAACCCCATTCTTGCTTCAAATGACATCCTTCAAAGTGCTCCAAATGTGAGTCAACCAAGCACTAAGGTTCTGAGTGCATGAAAATTAGCATTTTCTATTGTGCGTGTGAAGTTTGGATGCGCTGTAAGGCCTTTCGCCATCATCCAATCAGACAGACCCGTGCTGATTTTGAATGGCGTCTGATTTAAGTGACACAAAAGCACTTTTGTGTGAGGGCTACACCATATTCATCACATAGTGCCTTCAACATAAATCTGATTGGATGTCTTGGGCACTTTGATGTCGCTCCAGTGTACGAGTGGCATTGTGATGTCTAACTTCAGTCTGCATTGCCTTTTTTTCAGCACTTAGAGCAGGAGGTCCTTTTAATTTGTGAAGAGTAAATTCATAAAATATTCTCCTCTCTAATAAAACACCAGCAGAATGATTGACACTACTTTACAGAGTCCCACACAAAAGGCTGATTTGGGTCCAGTGACAAATGAAAGGGGCCGGGTGCGGGCCTCATTCAGACTAATTTTAATCTTTCGGTCACTCTGTTTTTCTCTATCTCTTTTCTCAATTCTTATTTTGGAGATCATACACTCTTAAACACAAAGGGGAATCACAGAAAAACCATTTTGGGTTCCCCAGTCCCTTAAAGAACCTTTTTTTTTTGTATCAAAAATAATATACCTGACATCAGTATAAAGAACATTCTGAGCAATGAAGCTCCTCCGTGAAAGTGCATAGATGCCAATAAATATAAAGAAAGTTCTTAAAGAAGGAATCTGTCAGTCCCAGTATTATTTGTGCATTTTACAGTAAAACAACAAGCTATTATCCAAGAATAAATAGTACATTTTTTAGTCTTGGATTTCATGCCTCACTTTAACAAGATTCCCTTTATTCTTTACAAAAATGCCTTTTTTCTTTCTTTTTTTGGTTGTTTATCTCTCTCGCTCATGATTGTGTGCAGTCAGATTGATTTAGCCTGTCTGGCTCTGCATGCTAAACGCTGTCTTAAATTGCCCAGCACCCTCCGCACACACTTCTTGCACACACAATAGTCATCCGTTTCGGCTGAGGGCCAAACCCCCCTCAAACTTCATCACACAAACCCAAAACAAACCCAGCTCTGAGCACTGTATACTCCTCAGTCCTGCAGCCCATCTAAGAGAGAGAGTTTAATTCCACGCTCCGACTCACTTTTTGAGAAAATTCATTAGTGATGTTTAAAAATAGGAGATAAGACAAAGATTAGTCCTGTAACGTACGACGATTAAACAAACAGTGGTTTGGTGAACCTGTGTGTGGTCAGTGAGTATTTTCTGTGCGCTGGTGCTGGCCAGGGGCCTTGTAAGCAAATACGCTCCTGAAGTTCTTATATCTCTCAGCCACACTTCCATTGTTGTGAGGCGTCTCATATCTCCATGGCTTCTGCTTGTTTGAGGAGCTGGTCTGATAGAGGCCCTCTTTGTGGGTGGCTTTCTGAATTTATTCAGGCCCCCCAAATGTAATCTAAATAATCAACTCGCTTTCTCAACTGGGATGGAGGCTGGTGGCTGATTAGATGTTTGTGTTTCCATGTTTATTTCCTGCTGATCAGCTGTGTTGTCTCATTATCTTATGAGGTTTGTTATCAGAATGGCCAGTTATGACCTCACCGTTTGGCTGCATTTCAGACTGTCCACTGCCCACTCCAATAAAAACTTTCCAAAAGACCAGTGTTTATCATGTTCACAAGTGATTTTAATGTATTTATCTTAGAGTTTTATATTGTACACTTACATACATTCCATATTGTACATTATCAGTGATGTTTTGATGATTTTTTAGTTTACTTCTATTGTATATATATGTTGTATATATTAGTTTACTATATATTGTATTTTGTTGTAAATTATTGATGAGAAACATTCTGTAAATCAGTGTTTCAACATATTTAGTTATTTACAGTTTCTATTAACACTACCATTTAAATGCATGGTGTTTGTAAGATTTTTTGAATGTTTTCTTATGCTCAGCAAGGCTGCATTCATTTGATCAATAATACATGAAAAACAAATGTCTTCAGAGTCACATGATCCTTCAGAACTGATTCTAATATGCTGATTTGGAGCATATTAGAATACTTATTATCAATGCTGAATACAACTGTGCTGCTTAATATTTTTGTGAAACTGTGAAATTTTTTCCTCTTCTTTTTTTCAGGATTCTTTGAGGTACAGAAAGTTTAAAAGTGCCGCTAGCCAAAAAAAAACAAAGGAAAAAAATAAAAAATAAATAAAATATATATATATATATATATATATACTAAAATGTATTTGAAATGTGTTTAAGTATAGCCTATTTCAAATACATATAGATATTTATCTAATTAATTAAATAAATTAAACAACTTAATTATATTCTTATGTAACATTAAAAAGGCTTAATATTAAGAAATGTGCATTGTGCTTTAATGAAAAAAAAAAAATATTTAGATCCAAAAGTTTTTATGTACATAATATATGTGTGTGCATGTGTATATTTAATATGCATGCATAAATACACACACATGCATGTATATATTTAAGAAAAATAGGATATGTTTATATATTAAATATATTTCTACAGAATATAAATTATATTAATATAAACATATGCATGTAAATGTAGATATTTTCTAAATATAAACAGTGTGTGTGTGTGTGTGTGTGTCTTTATATATACATAATAAATATACAAAGCACACACACATATATTATAAAACAATATATTTTTGGATGCCATTAGTCATGACCAAGCATTGCCTAAGCACTAATATTTATATTGGTGTCCATATATCTATATGCATAATAAGCAATATAGCTATAAATAATTTTAATAGATTTGAACTATACTTAGTATGAAATAAACCAAGAAGAGCTGTGGCAATGTCTCCAAGATTTAAAGAACTATATTACTTTTTTGCTCAGTGTTGCACTTATCAAAATTCAGAGTCATTTTGCAAAAATGCACCTTAAATCTACTCCAGTTTCCCCCAGTGCTCAAAACCACAGGTACAGTTAGTTTGAGGGCAACACAGAGTGACAGCACACAGTCGTGACCCTCTGAAAGAGGTCACACAAAAGCTAGGGTGTCACTCCAGATTCCATCCCTGCCATTTTAGGCCTGCCCGCTGTATGCCATTCTTCAGCTGTCCCCCCGGGCCACCATGCTTCACCAGACAAATAATGATAAGACTCTCCTCCTGATAAGCTTCACATGCTTCAAAGAATGATGGTTGTGGTACCCTAAAAGAAGGTTAAAGCATATATTAGTCCACATCTGCATACACATCTTTGCTTGATATCATGCAAGATTAAAAGCTTGTGGCTTCAGTTGGGTCTCCAGCATTCAGTGCTTTTAATTTCCAAGTTTAATAATTTGCCTGGTGCTCTCACCTCTCCTTATCACCATGTGATTAACAATCTGTATGCTTAGTGTGACACTATAGTTACAAAAAGGCATAGATGTAAGACCTAAGCTCATTTATCAAAGGCCTGATGATAAGGTACATGCTCCAAACACTATTTATGTCAATAACTAAGCAGGTGCTAAAAGCCAGTGAAAGGCTAGTGACTCCCAATTGGGGGTACAGGGTACTTGACAAGATTGTTTTTGCTTTGTTTTTATAAAACTAAAATTACAACTACATTTTATTTATACATTAAATAAAAACAACTGTCGATATGTGTTCATGGCACTGGCAGAACATGTGCATTTCAACTGTTGTTGTCCCAACAAACCTCTCAGTCAATCAAACCAGTATTAAACTAAAGATGCTTCAGTTGGAGAAGCTATTTATTAAGTCTGTGTTTTACTCACAGAATATGAGATTTTAAATTTATTTATAAAATGACTTACAAGGAATACATTTATTGATTTGGATCATTGAACGAGTATCTAAGGAGAAACACTGGACTAATGTGCTGCAAAAAATACAAGACTGCACAAATAATAAAGCAGCCACGTTCACACACTACTATGATTTTATGGCCTACTATCTTAAGCCTACTTTTTATTTTCTTGAGCAGCAAATCATTATAAAAGAATGATTTCTGAAGGACACCGAAGACTGGAGTAATGGCTGCTTTGCCATTACAGGAATAAATTACATTTTAAAAATATATTAAAATAGGAAATAGTTATTGTAAGTAGTTTTGCAGTATTACTGTTTGATGTATTTTTGATCAGATAGATGCAGCCTTGGTGAGTATAAGAAGCTTATTTTTTTTACCAACCCCAAACTTATAAACAGTACAAAACAAAACATGATGCTACACTTAAAGTTCAATATAAATTAGATTTATATAAAATTTAATTTAATCTTTTAAGATGAGTAAAAATGACTGGCTGTGATTTTAACTAAAAAAAACTGTAACAGTAAAAACCTGTTAAATAGTTACTGGTAAAATTTACAGGGAAAAATTTCCTTGCATTGCATTTCAAATTTTGTCTCTTTAAGATAACTCTTTCTTTCTAGTTTTTTTCTTATTAGTTATGTTTATTAGGGCTGAAAGGTACATGCAATGTTGTATAATTAATGTTTATTGCATATTTCAGTTTAATGAGTCTCACCATGATGGTGTTTAGTGTTTGTGTGAATGACACTGAGCTCCTTCTATATACCCTATGTTCATATTTAAATTTTACTTGTGATGGTCTTTGGTTCATCATGTGACTTCCTCATCACCACCTACATTTGGTGCTTATCAGTGTATTTCAAAGGTAGGTACAAAACAAATTTCAGTACTTGTTGGTATTTTAACATTATATCAGTTAATGAAGTTATGGTATTTAACTGTAAATTTAACTTGAAACTGTAAAACCTAAAATGTTGTTACCTTTTTTTTTTCTTCGATGAATTCTGGCAACCACAGCTGCCATTTTTTCACTGTAAATTTTACAGATTTGTATTTTTATGTTTTTACAGTGTATGTATCAATCTATCCAGATAGACAGATAAATACATTTTGTTTTGTCTCGTTTTTATTTATTTGCATTTGTTTTTATTTGTATTTATTTTTCTATTTTATAAATGTAACTTATTTTAAACTGGCACTCCTAGTCCTCCATAAAAAGGTTTCAAATCCCAGATATTACTCTATCGTTAAACATAGCAGACAAATTAGTTATCTTTATCACTAAATCAACCAATTCAATTTGGGGAGTGACTTCTGTATTTTGTACATACCAAATGATAATTTAGAGGATTCACGCCCGCATTTAAAGTCTCTCCCAAAACTTTGCCGCGAGTGCGTGGCCAATGAATGTTCCATCAACTTACTTTTGCCTTGAAGTGGTAAAAAAAGAAAACATTCATCATTCATCTGTCATTATTATTTTTCCACCGCACAAGTCATTTGAAATGCCTGCGAAGAGCCGCTCTTCAGATCTTGTAAGACCTGGGATGCAAATCTCACAATGCTCTTTTGCCAACAATTGCTCTCTTGCTCAAGGCTGCATTCCAGCAGAGGAGAGGTTCTTATTTTGCCTATTTCTAAGCACCTGTTACCTTGGAGACTGGGTAACCAGGGAAACACAAACTAGCATAGCACTAGGAGGCAATATACTCAGAAATGTACGAGACACACCCTTGGAGATGAAATGGCTGGGAATTAATCATCCTGAATGTGTAATGGAGCTCTTTGTTAAAGCTTTGCTTTCAGGTTGCATAAATTATTTGATGGTGTTTTGAAATCATTTATCTTGAACCTTCTACAAATCAGGCCTATTTGACAAGTAGAGGTCCTTGAATGAAAAGTTGAGAACTCATAATGTCACGGAAATGTGATGCAAGAGATCAACCTTTCACTACAGTTCTTCATGCAGTGAATGTGTTTAGCCTTGCGTTATACAAAAGAAAAGAGAGTAAAGAGAGAAAAGTTAAAAAAAAATTGTAAATAATATTAATAATTAACTTCCCTTTCTTGCTTTGATCTTTTTGATTTAAATATATATATATATATATATATACAAAATATACATTTCTGAAAATTATGTGTAAGTCTTTAGTATCACACTATATTGATTCACTGCTTAATTATCATCCATTATTTTTCAATTATTTATTTATTTATTTATTTATTTTTTTTGCAGGAACTATTATACTTTTTTCCAGGAGTTATTTTTATTATTAGAAAGTTAAGAAGGAAAGTTTTTTGTTGTTGTTTTTTTTGTCCAGATCAGATGGTGTACCAGCACAAAGAGATGATCTTCATCGGAGACCAGAACACCTAGATGAGCTCCGTGGACAGA
>JAUCMS010000127.1:20779658-20789768 GCA_032357445.1 Enteromius radiatus
GAACACAGGGATAAAAAGTACTCCATGTGTACAATGAAGTATACTGCTGTGTTTTTGATGTTGTGGGTCTATATTTCTGCTGGAGGTTCTGGACCTTGTTTAGACACATGGTGTCATGGATTCTATCAAATTAGAAATCTTATAATGGGTCATGGTTGGGTCTTCCATTGGGCCAATAATCCAAACACAAACATCAAAATAAACACAAGAATTAGTCACTGAGCACAAATGAAGCTTTTGTCATGGCTGTTCCAGTCCTCTGACCAGAACCCTGCAGAAATTGAGTGAGGTGAACTAAAGCGGAGAAGCACCATCATGGAGCTGGTAATCTGAAGGATTTGGAGAGATTCTGGATGAAGGAATGGTCTCTTTTCTCTTATCAGGTGTTCTCCAAACTCTTCAGGCTTTACAGGAGAAAACTCAGAGCTCTTATCTTGGGAAAAGGATGTAGCAATAATTGGGTGCCAATAATTGTGGCCAAGATGTATTGAAGAATTTTTTTTTTTTTTTCCCATTTTCAATTGTTTTACTTCAATGATAGGTTAGAATTTTGTACAGTTTTTGAACAAAAGATCAAAAGGATAAACAATGCAGATTTATTTTTACAGCCACCTTTGCTCAGATTTACCAGAGTTGCCAATATTAGTGGAGGGCACTGTATGTCAGTGCTCTAAACTAAAAGAAATTTCCATGATGTCATGTTTAGACAATATACTATTTGTATTTTCTTGCATGGTCTATGAAGTTAAATGAAGTTTAATTTGTAAGAAAACTGCTGTTACTTGAAGAGTGACCAAGAGGAACCATGCTGCAGTTTCTCTGAAGATTCACTTTCTTGTCACTAACTTTGACTCTGTGCTACAAAATGCTTTTTCTATTAAAGAAGAATGATCTTGATGCTGATATCAGGACAGCTGTATTACTCAGATTTCTTCTGTACTTTTTGCTTTAAAAATATTTAGAAATAAAATAAATTTAGAAATAAAAATATGATGATAATAGAAGAAGTGTATTAAAATCGTTGTATTTAAACTGCTTTTCAAAGATTTCATGTTTGCAAGATTTTTAAAAACTTTTTTTTTTAAATCTTACAAATCTTTTTTATTACAAAAAAGTTTGAATATATTTTATATTATAATTTAGTCCTTTGGTCAGACTGTTACCGTTGGCAGATCAAAACAATGGTGATTAAGTTCAGAGAGGAAAAAAGTAACAGACACTGCAAAAGCCTTTACATGCAAAACCCACAAAAATGACAAGCAACGGTGATTTTATGGAATGCATGTTGAGACATTTGCCCCTGGCTCTGTTGATACTTGAGACAAAAAGTAAACCGTCGAGTAACTGCTCCTTAACATGTTGTCAGTCACACTCATATGAGGGTTGGTAATGGCGCAGACCCAACAGAGATGACTAAGTATGCCGTAGTTGGGATCTCTTATGCTCACCACTTACTCAAATCACATGATGAAATAAAACTAAACTAAACTAAATAATGCATTACTATAACTATTTAAAAGTTTCAGTTAAAAAATCTGATTTATTCCTGTGATGCAAAGCTGAATTTACTCCAGTCTTCAGTGTCACATGATTCTTCAGAAATCATTCTACCGTGTTAATATTGTGCTCAAGAAGCATTTCTTATTATTATCAATGTTAAGAACAGCTTTTGCTTTTCTTACTGACACCAAACCTTTTAATGGTAATGGTAATGCAAATGCGAACAGATCGAAGGAAAAAGTGTTTTTAGATTCTCTTTTCAAAACTCCCTCAGAATCAGGTTGAGTGTGAATTGTCAGAAAGTGTGTGCCGTTCAGCATCATTCTTCTGGTGAGTCTGAAATGCAGAATGACAGATCCTGAGGCAGTCTTCTATGTGTGTGTGTGTGTGTGTGTTTCAGAAGCAAACTTGATTCAAGACGAATACTGAGCCTGCCAGGCACAGCTGTACCAACCTCATCTCACACTCACGCAACCAAAAAAAAAAGGAAACATGAAGGGGAAGACTGGCATGATGAAATTATGTCCTATGAGAGCCTGCGTGATTTATCATTTACATTCATTTTGAAATAATTCATACAATCTAGAAACAGAAAGTGGTGATGAATAGATCTGCAAATGTTGGCGAATAAATGCTGTGAAGTCATCAGCATCCATACTATTTACTTTACAAAATTACACGACTACAAAAGTCACCTAAACATGACTCAACTTGTCCTAAACAACTTTTTCCCACTTGTCAACTGATGCGTCCTGAATGATGTCCCATCAGTAGAATGACAGACAGCATGAAGGTAAGAGTTTGGCATCGTTCATTTCATTGGGGTCAAAACCATTTAGATTCATGCTATCTATACAAACCCCTCATGCAAACGTCCTGCAGTGGCGACAGTTCACTAACTGAAATACAACTGTATTTGCCCCAGAACAAGAATTTAAAGCTTCATTAAGCAGCACCATTTTTTTCACTGTTTATATAGATATTGATCTCAAACAAACATAGCAGCACAGTTGAGGTAGATGTCTGCACTTGTTCCCTTGGCTTTTTTCTTTGAATGGCCTTTTTCTCAACTACAACCACATTTAATGAGATATGGAATATTCATTATATTTTAATAATATTTGATAACACTTTATTTGTGTGTGTCCTTGTTACATGTAATAATTACATGGAGGTATAAGACGAACCCTAACCATATAGTCAGTACAATTATCTATTGTAGATAATTAATATTACTCAGTACTTTATAACTGTATAATTACACTGTAACAAGGACACACACAAATAAAGTGTAACCCAATACTTTATTTAATGGAAAATCATAATACGCAAAACTTGAACTGTTCAATTGATTTCAACTGGTAACATATCTGTACTATTCATTAAAAGAAAGAGGTTAAAATAGCTACTATTGGCTAGACTATAGGTGAAATATTTGTGTTTGATTCACTAAAAAGTGGTCTTGAATCAGACTACAGTGAAGCACTACAGGGTTTTTATTCAGTGTAAAGAACATACTCACAAGAATCATTTGTTTGTGAATGGGACCACATTGGTCCCACTGCAGGTTTTTAATTCAGTAAAGAACCAGCTCATAATGGTCAATCTTCTGTAAATTTTTGATTCAAAAAAAATTATCCATTTATTCTTGATCCGGGCTACATTGCTCTGGCTGTAAGTTTTCGAGTGACTATATAAACAACCAACAAGGGTTCATGAATCAGACTACATATGTTTTTGACTCAGTAGATAAAAATAACTCAAATATATAAAAAAATAAATAAATAAAAAAGGTAGTTTTTTTTTTTTTTAAATAAATCAGACTACATTGCTTGTGATTCACCATTAAAAAACAACCACCCATAATGATAACTTTGTGAATCAGAAAATGTTGGTCCTGCTGTATGTCCGTGATTCAGTAGGTTATAAAGAACGGACTCATAGCAGTCATCTATATCTTTGCATTTGACTACACTGGTCTCCGTGTACATTTTTTATTCACTTTCATTAAAAAACACACTACAATGTCACTGTTTTGGCAGCTTAATAGAAAGATGTTTCTTACCATTATTCAATGAGACACAACTTTTTATGAAATCACATTTAGTATAGAATGCAAACTCACGTTCACAACGCAGGCAAAACATACTTTTACTCATAGTCTTGCATGTGAGTGTGCAGTTTCTATGTGTCATTTATCACATCCGTCTAGTGCACTTATATTGCCGGGCCCCTCCACACGCAGCAGAGGCAGATGGGCTTGGACTGTGAGGAAAAGGGCTTCCTGCTGCGTATCCTTTCTCATAGTTGAGTCATGGGGTGGCAGAAAGCATGTTGCCTTAAAAGCCTCACGTCGCAGCAAAGGGCGGAGTACTATGCGTACAAAGTCCAGATCCTGCTGACCAGGGGCCAGTTATTCTCGTTCAACGTAAAATGCATTCCTTCACCTCCTCCTCCTCCTCCTCGTCCTCCTTCTTCATGCTGTCTCCCTGAACTGGTTCTCCATTTTGAGACTCCATTCATGCTCTAATCGCTCGGACAATGGACTTGGGCTAGGCCTCTTGCCGTCTTTGATTGAGCTAAGAAATCACATCCTGTCAAATGTAAACCAAAGACCAGCTCAATCTGTGATAGTATGTGGGGAATGGAGGACCATCTGTCCCACACAGAGAAGTAAAGGACCTGCATCGAAAGAAAGCAATTACACAGTAGATAAGCAGTGTCTACTGTTGGTATCGCACGTAGCTTGATTTTTAAGCTACATTCAAGTTAAATTAAGTCTTGTAAAGAACTAACTTTATGAACCTGATTAGTATAAAGTACAGGTATGTCATTTCTTTGGTCTTCTGTCCAAGTTCAGTTCAAAACAATCTCACGTGCCGCAACCCCTCTTCCTCTTCCATTGACATTTCTTCTTTTCCTACTCTACGTCACTCCATTTGTGCCTAGTGTGGCCAGACACCATGTGGTCTGGATGCTGTCTGCTTTGCGCCTTCTTTAAAGGCCCAGTGAATCTGCAGAGTAACGGCTATTGTGCTTCCCTATTGATCCCTGACCGGCCATATTGAGGCCCAGCAGGATTTCAAAGGGACAAAAGCAGTGTACTGCATTGTTCTGTCTTCTAAATGAAGAAGTCCGTCCTCCTACGGAGCACAGTCCCTGGAAATGTCAGCAGAGAGAGGGTCTATGGGGGAGGAAGCAAAGGGGGAAATGGTTAATTATTAATACACCAATACAGCTCTTCAACAATTGCTTTACTCCCTGCTAATTTCTACAATGAAGATAGAATCGCTATAGATGTGCACAGATGTTTGTCCTCCTTCTGTATCGGGTATTACAACATATGCTGAGCAAAATGTGTGGGGATTCCCCCAGTCTTCTGAGCAATATGACAATAACAGTGTGTTTTTGCCTTTTAACCTATTTTAGGTATTATGCTAAATTCTACTTGTGGTTAAACTTAAACTGAATCGAGGGGACTAGGAATAGTTGCACCTTTTTACTTAACATTAAACGTAAAAAAGCGTAAAACATGGGTTAACAATTAAAAAATAAATGTGTGTGAGTGTGCATGCTTGTCATTTTATATTAATTAAATTAGTATTAGTTATATTAGTTAAATGTCATCTTATACATGGTCGTATTTTGTGTAATCTTGGAAGATTATAAATCTTGGTTGTTACAACCCTCCCTGTCTACAGCCCTGGCTTATTTCTAATTTATACATTACAGAGGTTTGGAGTTAATAAGCAAGCAAGCAAGAATGAAAATATCAATTTAAATAAGTAAATAAATAAATAACTAATATTACTGTTTCTGTGGGGGTTTTAAAGGGGTCATATGATGCGATTTCAAAATGTCCTTTCTCTGTAGTGTCACAAGTTATTAGTGCATTGATAAGTCCGTTAAGTTACAAAAGATTAAAGTTTTATAACCAAAAAGAGATATTGTTTATAAAAGTTATTACTTGTCCACCAAGTAAGACGACATAACTAGAAATTAGAGGTCATTTTGTTTTCACAACACTGTTCCAGAACAGTTCAACCCAAATATCAGCATGTGTTCAGCACATTTATGGAGGACGGACTCCTAAAACCTGCAAAGCAGCCTATGCTGGCTGTGCACTAAAGTACCTCAGCAAGGACAGTCTGGCGCTTCTGACTCACAACCTTTAAGTAAGTTATGTTTTCTTATTAAAAGAACCTGCTACTTACTATTCAAACACAGATTTTGAGCAGTGAAGGGTACCGTTAGTGCTTGTTGTTTGTCATGTATAAGTCATGATAATCCGTAATTATATGCAACAAATGCCTCGTTTGTAATATGTTGGATTGTTTGTCATAACATTATGTTAAGGGGCGTAACATTTCCATCAGATGCTTGTGGTATTCGGCTAAACACAGCAATAGCTGGCCAATCAGATCTCACCTCGCTTTTTTAGAGCCATGAGTCCTGTACAAATCGACCCGCTTTAGGAGGTGAAACAATAATGTACAGTATTTGGAAAATGATGTGTATTTGTACCTTAAACTGCATAAACACATTGCATTACACCAAATACACAAAATAATGTTCTTTTTAGCAACATCATATGACTGCTTTTATTAAACAAAATTAGCCTTTGGGAAAGAACTTATCAATATACCAAACTAACAATTTTACATACAAGTTTACATACTAATTTAGGTATTGCTCAATGTTTGTTAAATCTGTCTCCTCCTAAAAGTTTTGTACTAAAAATGAGTCATAATTAGCGTGCGTGTAAGCGAATGCCTATAGTTGTGAAACGCAATTACAGCGGCGGCCTTCTCTTATAATAGTGCTATTCCTGTGCCTGCGCTCTTCTAATGAACTTTCTCTCTCTCCACCAGCCTAATCCCTCTTTTCAGCTGGAGGGTCATTTGGTGCAGATGCACTTCCAAGCCTTTCCAAAGTTTAATTAAACATTCCCCAGTTTCAGCCAGACTGCCCTTCTCCCCGCTGGCCCATTCAGAGTATCGTGAAGAGTAATGGCGTCCTTGTTTGGTTTAAACCGGTACCCCAGGCCCTGTGGCTCTTTGGTAAAGAGGATGCTGTGCTTCCTTGTAGTCAGAGGTGGTGGGGAGGTTTAATGAGTCTACGAGGCAATGATCTGCCAGGACAATGCAGGTTCACTTATGCGCTGGTGTCACATAACCACACGTGCACTCCTTCTAGAGGTTCATTTAAAACTGCACTCTATTGGCGCCTGTAGCCTTGTGGGCAGTGCGCTGACACATAATGCTGTTGCGCTTCGGGGCATCATGAGTTCGCATCCTGGCTTGCGGACCGATCCCATTCCCCCTCTCTCTCTCCCAATTCAATTCCTGTCAAGATTGATCTGTCCTGTAATAATTAGAGGCTAAAACACCAAAAAACATACATCTTTAAAAAAAAAACTGCACTCTGGCGGAGCTGCACTGGGTAGCATTTCAGTGTCAAATACAGACTGCCCTGGTAGAAGCAGGCCTCAGCCCGTTTGGCTATGAAGGGAGGTTTTCCCTATCAGCCTTCAATGTGAATCACATTTCTAATTCATTATCATCTTTAGGAAGCAGTTCCTTATATATATATATATATATATATTCAAATGACTGTAATCTCCTCGCCATCTGCCCGTCTTAATTCAGCGCCTGACTATTATGGAGGTGATAAGACAAAAGTCAAGCTTTAGTCGAAAATCTTTTTTTTCCTTTTCTTTTATCAATTCAATTTCTTATCTCCCTTCACCAGCCCTCTCGTGCAGAACTGATACAGCCTTTCCCTGACCATTTGAAGGCCGGTTGTGTTTGAGAGCATTTTTTTGCGGGTCAGTTGATTCCCCTCTTTGTGTTTGTTTGCCTCATTAACTAGATTCAATGTGTTTGCTTTTACTTTTTTTTTTGTTTGGGACTGGGGGGCTGACAGTTTGCAAGGGTTGAGTGAAACAACCCGACTGGGTCTCTGGGGGCTTTGGTTGACCGCACAGGTCTGCAAGCATATGGAAAGGGTCTGGCAATCAAATTACCTTTGTCTTCTTTTGGGTAAAGAAATAAAAATGGCCTTTAACACAGACTGACTTTCAAGGGGTCGGGCAGGGCAGGCCAACGCTGGGGTTAAATTCCATGGGTGCTAATTAGTAAATGAAATAATTAGATCATCTTTCCCACATCTTTCACAAGCTGCTCAGAGAAAGTTTGAAGGCAAAGAGTGATGGTATGTATGAGGGTTACAGGGGCATTTTCAAAAGAAAAGAATAATCCAATCATTTCTCTGCATTATACAGAAATTTTGAATAGTGTCAAAAGTGTTTGATCCCTTTGAAACACTGAAAATAAGGTTGTAACTTCTGTATCAGGTTCTTGATTGTATAAAAGAAAAAAAAAATAGAAAAAATCTGATTTTTGATGTTTGTAAATAATCTTTTAGTTAGTAGCCTCAGCATACAAATACCTTCTTTTTCCTTCTGGCTTTTGGATGAAAATGTGAAAGGTGAATAGCAAAAGGCCACGGGTGGCCAATTAGAAACGGTAAAGGGAAAGGTTTCTTTGTGTAGTTGTCCCCCTACCTAACTCCTCCTTCACAGTTTGTCTATGCATCTTTATAATGCTCATACACCAATAACCCAATTACTACACAAAGAGAGAAGCAGGCAAAAAGCCTACTGAATGTCCTCTGTTTAGAAAAGTAATATAGTCTTTGACACTGCAAGGCCACAAAAATCCAGTTAATGCACCTGTTATTGTCCTTTGGTAGCTCTCTTTCAATGCTTGTATGGGAAGAGAAAACTTGGTGTTATACAGTTTGCTATATAGCCTTCCTTTCTCCAAAAGTGTTTATGGATATTTTTTCCTCGCTACGTTTTTCATAGTTCATTTGGAAGGTTGCAAATGCTTTGAGGTAAGGTATATGCAACTCAGCAACATCTCTGAAAGAGAGGAGATATGTTAGTTTGGGAAATTTCATTAGTGAATTTTTTGAGGGGTGCGCTCAGTATGAATAGAGTTGGGAGACGTGCTCCCCAAAACTACGAATCTTTGTGTCAGCATGGCAGTGGGCTTGACTTTGGGGGGGCTCTTTGTTGGACTGTGGACAAAGCTTCCACAGAGCAAATCCCTTCATCTACAAAGAACCTGATTAGCATGAGAAAACGTTCAGTTGAGGAACCACAGCCAGGCACGGGATGATGAAGGACTGTGATTTTTAGCAGTTCTTACGAGATGGCACGATGCATTGGAACTTCAAACTTACGGAATGTTTTATTTAAGTTATGGAAACACTTTTTCAGTTCTGTGAGCACTTAAAACTGCTTTTTTAGAAATGTTAGAAAAGTGATATGCTATGACTGAGGACAATCCTTCATTATGAACTCTGTATATGTGCAGTACAGTGACAGAACATGACAGAACAAGTGCTTATTTTGAGTATACACATAGCCTTAGAGAATCTACCAGGGATTTTATCTAGATTGCAAACAAACCCCATTTTACTTTCCTTAGAATCTCTCATCTACTTCAAATAAAATTCCTGAACAGGATGTTGATTGTTACTGTTTTGGTTTACAACAGAACAGAACATGATAAAGAACACAGGCTAGTGAAGTCTGTTAATATACAACCACAACGTGCTGAATGCCAAGACCTTTCACTTTACTCCTTCACTTAGACTCTCGACCTGCCAGCCAAAAACAATTTTGTGTTCCATAGGTTGAAAGGAAGTGTCCCAGCGAGACCTAACACGTTTTTCTTCCCACACTCAATGCATCCCGTGTTCATGATGCAGTCGCCCAGCAAGTGTTCAGTCAGTAGTGGCTATTGGGGAGTACATTATCCCTAAAGTCCACTGTGACTCCAATAAGAGGATTCTAAACACCGCTGAGAGTAGCCACTGCTCTAAGTCCCTGAGAGGAGGATTTCAGTCCACAAGTCATGTCCCTATACCGTAGTCCTGGGATTAAGCTGGAATATGCCCTGCTGTTCCACCTCCTGGCCTGGCCTGTCCTCCAGTCAGGGACTAAGGGACTTCCTTTTGTCCCTGATGAAGCCCTTCTCAGCTGGGGGAGCGGAGGCTCTTTGTGTGCCTATGGGCTGGAGAGAGAGGGGCCACAACTAATGAGAGATGAGAATTACGCGTCTAAAGCCTCTCATCTTTGACAAGCCCTCTTGAAACTCTCTCTCATCAGGCCTCAGCGCTCCTGCAATAAGGAGATAATTACACCACTGTTTGGAGTGAAAGGCACCTTAGGTTCGGCTGGAGGCAAGGAGGTCACAGGCTGACCCTAGCGTGCGGCCAGTGTGACCCCTGACAGTAGGCCGCAGAGATTAGTCTATGGTTTACAGCACTCAGGAGGGCTGACTTTTACCCCTGAGGACGACGTGCCACAGATACCATTAAAATCAACCATGCCAGGGGCTACAAGATTGGCCCTGAGAGATCCAACCATGTCAACTGTTCTGGAGTCAGTTCACACATTTAGAGTCTTGGCCTTTTCTGGTACAGCCCAATGATGAAACTGTTCAAGAAAAGTATAAGCATAGAGGGCCAGTTTCCCGTACAGGGATTAAGACTAGTCCTAGATTAAAATAAATGTTAAGAGCTGTATAAACTGCAAAG
>JAUCMS010000127.1:20809680-20852624 GCA_032357445.1 Enteromius radiatus
CAGCCATTAATGTCTGAACTGCTAGCAACAAAAGTGAGGGGTGTACTCACTTTTGTGAGATACTGTATATATATATAATATACTTTATATTGAATATTGAATTATTATAAATTGAATATATACAGTATATATTTATAAAGATATATTCAATTTGTAATAATTCAGTTAGCAGTTAAATGTATATTACAGTTAAAAGTAAAGATAAAAATACTACAACATTACTATGATATTTGTGATGTATGTTTCATGAGCATTATTACATTAAATCATAAGTTTTGAAGGCAAAAAAAAAACATTATTCTCAGATCTGTCAGGTGTTTTAACTATTTTGGCCACCACTGTGTGTGTATGTGTGTATATATGTATACTTTTTAAAAATGTGTAATTTGTACACATACTACAGAATATAGCTCCTGTCCTTTTCATCAGTGTAGGTGCATGTTGTCCCTAATTTATGGACCTCTTTGTGGCTTTGTTCTTGCTGAGTGGGCTTCATGGATTCATGCTTGTTTAAAATGTTGTTTAATTTTTAATGCTTAAAATATTGCATCATAATATTTTACTGCTTTCCTCAAGGACAAGCGCCACCTCTCTGTGCAACCCCCAAGAAGCCTGCACACGGAGATCTCTTCCTGCGGTACAAAGAAGGTGACATCCTCACCTCGGTTCAGTATCTGTGCTATAAACCGTACAAGCTCAAGGGAGCATCTCAGCGGGCATGCCTTCCCAATGGCACTTGGAGTGGCAGTGCTCCAGTATGCATAAAGGGTACGCTGACACTTATGTAGTTATGACAACTGTTTTCTGTTTAACACCCTTTGAGACTGACAAAGCAGCTTACAGTCAAAAGTCAGGCGTGCATGTAATGCCTGGGAGTCATTCTTCATTGAACTTCAGATCACAGAACATCAGCTTCTATCGAGATCTTTCAGCATTTTAAAATGTATGAAAATGTATGGATTTTAAATGTAAACAATGGTCTAAAAATCAGTTTTGTTGTTGGATCACTCCTCTGTTATTTCAATTACAGAAGTTACCATAAAAGACTGTCCACCTCCACCACAGCTCCACAATGGATACTACACTGAGGTTTCAGGCTCTGATGGCAGAATAAAATATATTGAATATATCTGCAACAATACATATATTCTCAGTGGAGACTCAAAAAGAACATGCCAAAAGAATGGGACCTGGAATGGTATTCAGCCCCTGTGTGTCAGAGGTACCATCTCTACTTCAAGTTGCAAAGCAATTATGAAATAACTTTTGCAAAAACCCTGTCAGCTTGAACATCTAAACTGATTCACAGCTTGTAAAGAACCTAAAGTTTCTAAACTTGTGCGACAGAAGGTCTTGACAAACCAACCCCCTTCCAGGTAAACCGTTTGAATTTCTTTTCGGACAGTATTAAAGTATTAAACTCATAAAGTCGAATCTTAATTGTATACCTTTTAGGAAAAGTCCAGTCCACAAGCTGTACTCTGCTTCTAGTCAGGGAGGCACTGAAGCAGACCCAATGGAGAAAGCCTTTTCTGTTTTTGGAGATTTGCCACCAACTTTCCACCATGTTTACACCAGCATAGAATATGAGTGTGTTTCAGCACTTTACAAGCACTCTGGCAGCGCACGCCGCACATGCCTAAAGACTGGAAGGTGGAGTGGTCGCCATTTCTCTTGTTCACCAGGTGGGGGAAGCACTAACACGTTTACAGCATGCAAACATGGTTTTTCCCATTTACAAATATTTTCTATGTACTAATAACCCTGGCAACTGTAACCCTGACAACTGTGGGCTAATAAAGCAGAATTACATAATTTGTCCAGTAATCAATAATATGATTTTTTTTCAGGTGTTTCATATTTACTTTTTACTTTTTATGTAATAATAGTAATGAAAACAATTAGAGTATAGAGTATAGTAGAAGATACTATTTCAATATTTCTACTTCAAAATTCACATTTTATCCAATGCCCTACTTGCCATACTTTGGACTATTATTCCAATTATTGCTAATGCTCGTTTCTTTTCTTTTTTTTTTCACATCTGGCACTCTATCATTCATTCTCTTCCAGTGTGTGGTAAATTACCAGCTGCCAGTCCCCAGAATTTCACCGAGATCCACTGGCCATGGCATGCTGCCATATATACCCGTCTGTACAATGCCAGCCCTCTTATGGCAAGGACCAAAAGACGGGGTGACACATTTGCCATAGACGAGGAAGAGGATGGAGAGGAGGATAAAGAACGGGTTAAGAAGGACCAGAGATGGCAGCTGGTCTGCAGCGGGACTCTGGTCAACCAGCACTGGGTCGTGGTGGCTGCTCATTGTGTGACGGAGCCTGGACAGACCGAAGCGCTCAGTACAGATGATCTAAATGTAGTGATGGGGAAACATTACCTCAGTGACCTTAAAGAGAACAAGAGACTACAGCACATACAGGTAAGAGCTTTTACACTACAATACATCTTGCAGAAGTTCCAATGCAATTCAAACATGCATCATTTGTGATTTACATATAAATTGCATGTGCTTAAAACACTAAATAACTCTCACTAAATAATGCCAACGGCATTGTCATATTTTTATGTCTTGGAAAGTTCTTGGATACTGCAGACTAAATATACACATTAAAACTCAAGGCACATTCTTATCGATAATCTATGATTAGGCTTTGCCAGGTAGTCTGTAGGATTATTTACCTCTCAAACTGACCAGCCTCTTTCAGTTCAAGTTTTTCATCCTCTCTGTTCCCACACAGATCTCTCAGATCTTGATCCATCCGAACTATGATCCACACATCTTAGACTCCGACTTGGCCGTACTGAAGCTGGTGGATAAAGCTCGAATCAGTGAGTATGTGTCCCCTGTGTGCCTCCCGCGTCTGCAGGGTGGAGAGGTCACTGCAAAGCAGGCCTTCCTCACCGGCTGGCCCGTAGCAGGCCAACCCAAGGCACACACAGACTCCGAGGCCGTCCGGACTGGATTGATAGAATTAGCCGATGTGGTGAAATGCGAAAGGCAATTCAGCAAACATGGTGTACCAATCAGTATGACTGACAACATGCTGTGTGGACGCCAACATGCGCTCAGCCCGTCCATGATCTGCCCTTCTGAAACCGGAGGAGTTATTTTTTCACCCTCTGCTGATTTCCAACCCACTTTACGGCTGGAGCCTTTCCCCCCCAGCAGATCAGAAGATGCTGATTCTCATCATACTTGGGAACTGCTGGGGCTAGTGAGCTTCGGATATGATCTGCGGGGCTGTAATCCAGATTTGTACACCATCTACACACGGGTAGCAAACTTTAAGAATTGGATCGAAAAGAACATTACATAGAGCTTTAGATCTAATATTATTTAGCATGATTGTCTGTATAGCATTTTCGTTCATACCTTATTTTAAGGTCCAATTCTCACCATTAAGAAATCATTAACTATGACTTTTACCTCAGTTAACTCCTGATTTGCTTATTTATATTTAGTAAGATAGTTGTTAAGTTTAGGCAATGGGGATGGCTTAGGGATGTGAAAAATGGTCTTTTTTTGTATTCAGTCAAATCGTTTTGTATTTCAAATCGTATTCAAAAAAATTGAAAGTTCATTGATGAGAAACTTGAGATTTCCCAACCACTTCATGGCCTTGCGTGTTTATGAGGATATGTTTTTGCATGGTAAAATGAAGAGGAAGCGTTCCATCTGAATTCAGTCACTGGGTTTGCAGGCCTTAGCTTGTCTTTGCTCTGTCTTCGAGATGTTTCACAATCCTATTTGTTCATACATTTTACACCATCAATATGTATTTACCAGTACAGACATACAGTATATATGTATTTGTGCCTTTAGTGCAGCCCTTGTCGGCTAAAACAGGGACAGTGTATTTATTTTTGCCTTTAAATAAATACCATTCTGGAAGTAAAATGTTGTATTTAGTGTTTTACACATTTTATTTTCTTTATCCAAATATTATATACACTTACAAGGATGGCCAGAAGGACACACTGGTGGTAACTCATGGTCCTTTCCTTACTGGGATCAAACCAGCTACCTAACTAGTGTTGACCACTGATGCTATTATGTTGTTGGAGTTTCTGACATCTATCAAAATTCTTACCATTCCATTAAAACTTTTGGGTTAATTACAATTTTGTTTTGTTTTCCTCGTATGCTCACTGATCCTACATTTGATTCAAAAAGTGATGTGATGAAATATCATTACAATTTAAAATATCTGCTTTCTATTATTCCTGTGATGGCAAAGCTGCATTTTTAGAAGTCATTTGATTTCTGAAGGATCATGGGACAAAGACTTAAGGAATGTATTGGAGTAATTAGCTAATATACTGAATATGCTGATTTGGTGCTCAAGAAACATTTCTTGCTATTATCAATATTGGAAACACTTAATTGACACTTATTTTCAGGATTCTTAATAATTAATAAGTTTATTGAATAGAGCAGCATTTATTTGAATTATATTATGAT
The DNA here is from genome assembly GCA_032357445.1 of Enteromius radiatus. Lineage (NCBI taxonomy): Eukaryota > Metazoa > Chordata > Actinopteri > Cypriniformes > Cyprinidae > Enteromius > Enteromius radiatus. The sequence continues at coordinate 20,814,165 of JAUCMS010000127.1, forward strand.
GATATTTGATGATATAACATAATACATGATTTTACTGTCGCATGTGATCAATTGAATACATCCTTGCTAAATAAACGTATTAATTTATTATGTTTATACTTCTGTATATGCATGTGTGTGTGTGTGTACACACTTACACAACACATATACATATAGTACAGATAAAGACAGAATGATCTTTTAGCAGTGTAATATGCACTATTTAGTATATGACTTGTTTTTCTGCAATGTATTAAATAAATAAATAAATGTCATCCTAGAGAAGTGTAGAATGATGATATTGGATATCCCTGGGGGTTGTTCTCTGTTTTCCATGCTCTTCTGTGATGTTGTGTGTCTGAAAATAGAGGGTGTAGAAGCTAATCTGTTACAGCCTATAAACTGCAAGGTAGGATTCTGACCTTATGCTTGTGCATGTGGCTGCTTGTGCGTGTGTTTGTGTGTGCGCGTGTGCATGTTTGTGTGCACCTGGTCCCCACAAAAGATAGGAATAACAGAAAAAGCTTATACATATAATGAAGTTTTCTGAAAATCTAAAAATGCACATCGTTTCCTGTAAGGGTTTAGGTATAGGGTCAGTGTAGGGCAATACCACATACAGTCTGTACAGTATAAACACCATTACACCTACGGAGAGTCCCCATAAATCACAAAATCCACATGTGTGTTTGTGTGTGTGTGTGTGTGTGTGTGTGTGTGATGAATGCTGATCTGTTGGATGTTAATAGTGAAAGGAGGGTTCAGTGTGTTTCTTGAAGTTGGGCAAGTCTAGGCAGAGCTGTATGTTTATGTGTATGGTTTCTAGGTTTGTCTGTTTATCTAGCTTATTTTGCAAGATAATCTGAGGAACAATGATTGATATTGCGCTTCATCCAAAGATTCAATTATAAAATCTTTCTCCTTTGGAAACATGTGCTTCATTTATGTACTTAGTTGACTCATACTTTGTAAATAGTCTTTAAATGCATTTACTGAGAATTGTGAAAAGCGTGCTAAAGTATTAAAGCCATCCTCTCAGTAATGACAAACATTGCAGAATTTATTCATGCTGACTAAGCATCACGTCTGAAACTATTGCATTGTGGGAGGTTGTGGGAGTGGTTGCTCTTAAATCCTACAAAAAGAGTTTAAAATGAAATGATTAAGATTAAGCAGGAAACAATACAGACAATATTGTCTCTACGTAAGATTATAAAAAAGAAATGTACCAGAGTTTTAAATTAATAACTATAAAGTAGTTTGCAATGAAAAAAAAGTGGTCACTAGGGCGGTACACCTTTGTGCCTTTTTTAAAGGCTGCATTTTGGTACCTTAAAGGTACATTTTAGTGCCTGCAGTGCACATATTAGTATCTTAAAGGTGCAGTACATATTACTGCCCCAGTGACCGCTTGTGTATCTTTTTTGAAAGTAGAGGCAACCTATGCAACTAGTTGACAGTAATATGGATGTGAACAAAGATTCAAAGGATACAATTTATTTTAAATGTATATACAGTAATTTGCGGTAACCATTTCTATTATATTTAGTCATTTTTAATCACATAATCAACTGTTTTACCAATTTTAATACATTTTAGCTTGAAGTTTACTTATGTGATTTTTTTGTTGCATATTATATACAGTACATCTGTGAATGATTCATTCGTGTGTATGTTTCTTTTCTTTCTTTTTTTTTCTTCTTGACATCATAATCCTTCCTCTTAGTCATAAAATCATAACTTGATCTTCTGGTGAAAACAGTCTTCTCTCTGATGTTGTTGTACATTGGACTAATTAGTTAGTTTGCTTTAACTTTTACTCAACTTATTTGAGTGCGATGGCTACATCTATTCTATTTTTACAATAATATCATATCAGAGCCTTGCACAATGTCGACTACATATGCCCACCTCCGCATATTCCTGTAACACTTGAAATTTGCTTGTTATTTATTCCCACTGAAGCATGATTCATGAGTGACACAGACCACTGACCTCAGTGTGGCCGTCGAGGCTGGTACAGACCTGTCGGTTTTCTTACATGATTCTCCATTATCTTACCTCTGAAACCTGTGACTGAGGAAAGTCTGCACTTGAGTTTAATTGAAGACTCGATTAACCGAATCAGTTACTTGAATCATAATTTTTGGGGGTTAAACTTTATTTCATAGTGTCTTGTTAAAGTGTATATTTATAATTATAAAGTACTGAATAATGTTAGGTGTACTTTTGGGTTACGGTTAGACATATAGTTTAGTTTAGGGTTAGCTGCATGCAATTATGCATAATTAATTGTAATTACCATAGTATATTTTTACAGTATTTATTTATTTATTTTTTTACCAAAATTAAATGAATTCAAGAGGCTCTATTTTAAAAACAGTAATTCATTCATCATACAGATACATAAGAAATGATTGGTAACACTTTACTGTAAAGTGTCCTTGACACTTGTACATGTACTTACTATTATAATAACAATAAATTATGCTTAACTGCATGCAAGTAACCCTAACCCTACAGTAATTCAGTGAATTAATTTGACTCAGTTCTTAACTGTATAACTACACTGTAACCAAATTATTTTGTATAAATGATTCACTTTCACTGTAAAGAGGGTTGTGCATTTTGGTTGTAACTTAGGTCAAATATCCACGTCAGGTGGACAACACGAAGACAACACACATGTGATGCGCCACATGCTGGCGTTACTTAACCAAGTGCATGACCCTTGAGGACTGTAGTAATTGTAGCTAACCTTTGCTAATAGGCAGAGCCATTTGCCACATAAAATATTGAGAGAAAATCTGATTTAGGCAATAGATTATTTGTTAGTCATGTTTAATATGAATTTCATATTCCTAAAGATGCATGTTATTGCACATCAACATAAGACCACATAATCAAGGGGATTTTAAAGCCTTTTATTTCCAGTGCAATTATGTATAGGAATTTACCTGTATAATACATGCATGTGTGAAGCTTTATAAGTGTCACTCTGTGTACATGCAGTACTTTCACCTGAGAATGTGTGTGTGTGTGTGTTTGTGTGAACCATGTCTATGTATGAGGGATTAGAGAGGTTTGGAACAGATTAGTTAATTATAGACACCTGTCTGCTAAGCATGGAGACTGGAGTCAGGTGGATGAGCTGGAAGAGTGTGCTGGACAGCATTCAGCGTGGTGCAGCACAGGTGGGGGCAGACAGCAGATGTGAGACCATGTGCCTGTGCACATTCCTTGCGTGTGGCCTCAGTCCAACCTCTCCACTTGTACAAAATGAGTTTCAGTCTCAGGTAGGACTTGCAGACTGACTATAGACAGATTAAAGCAGTGTCAGTGTTTTTACTAAAGGACACATTTTACAATATGTCTCACGTGTATAGTCATCATTTTGCCTTTTTTTTGATACACTGTAATACAATCTGGTCTTTTTCAAAATAATTAATTTATTAGTAATTCAGCAAAAATACAAAAAATGTGAATTATACAAATATCACAGATTAAAACCTTCATTTACAAACTTCCTGCTGAATTAACAAGGCAATGCGATAACAAAACCTTGTAGCATACTGTATACTGACAACTCACAGAATACACGTATTGATGTAGAAATATGTTTTTACTCGGAAATTGCAAGTAACACACTGAATTAAATGTGAAATTTTAAAGGAGAAATACTGAAATAATATACTATAATACTATAAGACATACTCCTATAATATTTGTCTTAATTACAACTTAATACCAATCCTCTTTACCATCTCTTTATCATATGTGGTAAATAGAAAGTTACATGATGACCACATGATGATTAATGGGTTTACTGTCGGGATTATAGTTTTTATGTAAATTTCAATAGTGTACACTCTGAATATTTATTTTATAAGCAACAGAAGTTTGTATTTTTATGTTGTTAAAAGAGGCTCTCAGAGAGGGCCACTATTCTCGTGCACTATTAATTGTTTGATCTGTTAGCATCTGTGCTTTGATGTCATGAGAAGCCCCTGCCTATTACTGTCATTTTAGGCCTGCATGCAACTGAACAGTCCTCACGGGACAAGACATTCAGGCAATGACGTCTCCATGGAAAGAACCAAGTAGTCTGTATAAATGTGCATTTGCACTTGTCGTGTATTGTCTGCAAATAATCACATTTGACTCATTCTATAATTGTGGGTACATCTGGTGTCTGAAGTCTGTTACCATCCAACTCTGTTACCTAGGTAGAGTAACAATGCTGACAATAGTGTAACAGAACTGACAGGTTCGTTTGTTTTTCAAAAACTCCACTTGCTAGCATAAATGCTAAGATCGTGACACTAATAAAAACATGATTGAAAGACCTTTAAATAACCCAATGTGAGATTAGAAATTTTTTTTTTTGTGGTAACAGAGTTGACGTTCTAAAAATAACTGTTGGTGTGAGTTTTTAGATTACAAGATTTTCTCAGAGAGAGCAAAGATACTTTTCAGGGCTTATCAGTGAGTGAAAGTGACATCATTTCCTGTAACTTACACAATTTCACCAACTTAAAAGCAAAACATGGCACTGTTTGGTATCAGAGTTGAAGATTTGGGGACACACATTTTTCTAAGAAAAAAATTATTTAAAACTATTTAATGTTGCAGAATTAAATCAGTAAGTATTTCGATTTCTTAGAAATCTTGATTTTCAGCTATTTAAGATTACTATTATATTTTTATGGACTGTAACCTCTTGTAATTCATAACAATTGGTAAAGAATAATAAAAAAAATAATCAAAAATATAACATTTGAAAAAAAAGCTGAAAAAAAAATCCTATTTTCGTGGGGACATCAAATGTACCCGCAATTATAAAATATATATTAAGCACATCCTGATTTTTGAGTCAGATGTGTTCCTAGGTCAACCATATCTCTACACCTAAATCAGAGGAAATGATTGCTGAATGATACAAGCACCTAACCATGACTGTAACTGGTTCTTCAGATCTGCTTGGTTAATCACAACATTGTTCTAGGCTCAACAAAGATGTTGATGCAGGGACATGTCACATTTGGTAAAATCAGGTTTTGCTATAAAGTACTGAAGTAATGATTTTGCCCCATTATTAGATTTGGGGTCCCGTTCACGTATTTTGAACTAGTTTGATAACTCGTCCGAATCTGTATCCATGTAACACACTTTGATTCCATTCATTCGTTTCAGAGCTCATTAGAAAAGATCAGACCTTGAGAGTGAGATGGAGGAGGTGAAACAATGAGAGAGAGAGGACGAGGAGTCTCAAGCATATTAACTGGTACTTACACATAATCTGGGTGCTAGACTCCTCCTCCGTGTTGCCCCACGGAGCCCTTAGCAGCACCTCTTCGCCCATTTCTCTAGTTTTAATGGTGGGATAAGATCAATTCAAAGATAGAGGATTGTGCATGGAATCTCCTATCCATCAATTTAATTGATCTTGCAAGGAAGTTTTGCGGATTGCATCAGAACAATCACTTGTTATACTGCTGTTCTCCTGGTGCTTGGAGTTTTGACTGACATTTCTAATGACCTGGACCGGATTTCCTGATGGATAAACTGTAGATTGACAGCATTTCATTCAGAGCCCTTTCTATAGCCCATGGCTGTCTAGAAAACTGCTGTGAAACTCTTCCTTTTCAGTAACTGCACTACTACAGGTAAGATGGGTGAACTTCTGGCGTATCCGTGTTTTCATATAGCAACTGATGAATATTTTAAGCTCTATCATTACATTTAGTCTGCAAAGCTAGCATTTTACTTAATTTTTATACTCTAGGTATTTGCAACAAATCAAAATGAGATGTCGGAAAAGTCTGTAAGAAATGCCTGTGCAATAATATTGTTGCTTCACCTAATTAACTGCCTTGAACTGATATCTATAAAGATCCAAAGGACAAGCACTTAATCTGTAAATAACCTGCAGACAAGCTCTTGTCGTTCACCTCAGACTTCATGTCAGTGAGATGGAGCTAATGTAGTCACTAATGAGATTCAACTGTTTTTACTTAAAAGGACAATCAGTTCTCAGAATCAATAATTACAGATAAAATGGTTTGGCCTTCTTTTGCATCATTTCAATTAGCTGTGCTATTATTTCCTAACACTCATTCGCACCTTGACTTTTCCTGCATGCTCTCAAATATTGTGCAACACAACTACTGCTGAAAATTAACCAGTTAGCGGGCTTTTATCTCATTAGGATTGAAGCTGTGTGTATCAGACAGTCTCTGATTTCCTTGGCATCATTCAGCTTTTTAATCTCGTTCAGAGTGCAGCTCCTCTGAGAGTTCACAATGCACACAAACACTAAAAGATTTCTGTTGTGTTGATTTCCTCAATATTTTATTGGTTGTTTTTATTGCATGTGTAGCAATATATTTCCCCCTGTATTTCCTTTATGTTTTTCCATGCAGGTAATGTTTATTGGATAATGCTGGTTCTAAAGAAAAGGGCAATTAGAGATACATATATCAGTTGTCGTCCTGTTGCACTAATGCAAGAATGACGTGCAACTTGATTTAAACATATCTGGGCACAATGATACACACTGTTGCATGCGTGTGACTAATTACTGCAAGGATACAGGTTATGTAACCAAACAAGGTTATCTCTGTTGGGCATGGGGGGGTTGACTTTTAAGAACCTTTTAATCCAGACCACAGTAAAGCTAAACAACCCTTGTGTCATGTGACACGACATGACCGCTGGTAGTTGGTATACAGCTGCTAAACGAAAGCAAAGAAGCAATCACAGGCATGTTAAAGTTATGGCATTCCTTGAAAGCATATTCCCAGTACCGCTGATGTGATCTGTACACGTTTCTGTCCTTACCATCCTTAGACTTCCATATATTCAGGCAAAACCATTAGAATGAAACTAGTTTGATATTTTAGCGCAATATTAGAAATCCATTGATGTGTCATGCTGCCTTTTACCTTGTGTTTACAGTTTTACATTAAATATACCTGGAGAGACAAGCCAAAACATACGTCTATTTGCACGTTTTGTTCAGTTTTGAAATATGTATCTGCATTCCACTCTGGTCCACAGACTTTGATTGCATCTTTGCAAAACATGCAGATAAAAACATTAGATGTAAATGGAAACACAGCATTGTCATTCGGTGTCATTGCATTTTCAGCATGTCATGCACAAACATATCCTGGTCACAGTCTTGACACCAAAGACGATTTGCATTTATGACATGATTAAATGAATTTTTCATAAAGTGGTAATTTTGGAAGTACGTGAAATGACAAGCATAACCAGTACTGTTCCTTGATATAGTACTTTATATTGACATACTTTACTTTATGCTCCACTTCTTCTATCCACCAGTGCCAACAATATGCAGAAGCAAGTGGAGATAAGAATGCACGAGAGTCATCTAGATCCTCCTCCACCACCTGAAGAGTCCATGTGTGGAGGCTTCTGTGACAAAATCATGAAGAATCTGTTACTTACGCTCACAGTTCTTGGCAAGTAGTTTTTTTATAGATGAATGTAGCTACATTGTATCAATTTACTAATAAAAGATCACTTGTAAAATATTCATGCATATGATAATTATAATTACCTGAGAGCTTTTACATGATAATGCAACACAGTGAAGCCACCACAGCAAGTACAATTTAATAAATGTTGAAATATATAAATAAATTGTTAAACACATATGAAATAATTAAATATATAAAATAAATGCATAAATATATATATATAAATATATTAAAATATATATATTTTTGTAATTATTTATATATGTGTTTAGTTATCTGTGTATTTATTTATTTATTTAATCATTCATTAAATTATTTATATATGTATAATAAATAAATAAATTATTGATTGGTTGAATAAATATGTACATGAATAAATAAATAAATAAATATGTTTATATTTATTTATGCGTTTATTTTATATGTTTAATTATTTCATTATGTATTTAACAATTTGATATACCGTATTTCTTATATAAGAAATAATAGTCATAAATAATCATTAAAGCAAGATACATTTTCTTGAGAATAAAAACAAAAATATATATTATCACATATTCTTTGAAAATATGTCCTTGCTTCTGCTGGTCTTTTCTGACTTAAAGTATCTTTAAATATGACCTAAAGACAGAATTATATACCTTAACAAATACGTAGACAAGAAAGTCCATTTTGTTTCTCCTCAAGTTTTAGGGATCCGTATATAAAATATATGAAAACAAAACCTATTTTCTGAGCTGTGCACACATTCTACATGCATGTATTAGAGCACATTCAAATGCTGAGTAGATTATTTTAGATAAATATTCTACTTTCTGGAACTGTTCTGTGTTATACTTCACAAAAGGTTTTAGTATTATTTCTCAGTAAAATGTCACGTTCTTATCACTGTGATGCTCTGTCTCTGTTCAGGTGTGATCACTGGGTCAGTAGCTGGTATTCTACTGCGTTACGCATCACCACTCCCCGCTGATGTCATTATGGTCATTGCCTTCCCGGGTGACATTCTCATGAGGATGTTAAAAATGGTGATTTTGCCTCTGATTGTCTCCAGTTTGATCACAGGTAATATTATATGCTTTGCTAAACACGTCCAAAACAATGCTATCCACACAATAATACCTTATGTATAATACCTTTTTCTTCAACAATGCCAGACAATAAATAAATAAAATAAACAAAAATCAGATGCCAAATAATACCTGCAACGATCTATAGAATCAGAGTTATAACCACAGTGTTATAGCTGTGGGACAACTACAGAAATTTTCATTTTTTAATGATTAAGCCATTATTTGTCCTTTTATCCTTTTCTTTGTAATGCAGTACAAGATTAAAAAAACAAACATACCTTTCAAATTTAGGGTGGATCAGTTTCAGAAACTCATCAGCAGAACATGTCTAAACGTGTTCCCCAAAAAAAAAAAAAAAAAAATGCAATTAGAATTTTAAAATGTTCCAAATGCATTACGCATTTAGTAATCACAGAAATAATTATGAAACTTAACCCTGGGAAATAACTTTTGTGTGTAACTTTCGCTGCACGGTGTTAAAGTTTGAAAAAACAAGAAGAGTAATGCTGCCTTGAGAAATTTCTGAATATGGTTGATATATTTGAAATGCTTGTTTGTTATTTTTTAGGATTAGCAGGGTTGGATGCCAAGTCCAGTGGTCGTCTGGGTACAAGGGCCATGGTGTATTACATGTCTACCACCATCATCGCAGCAGTGTTGGGGGTGATCTTGGTGCTCCTCATCCACCCTGGTAACCCCAAACTGAAGGCAAACCTGGGCGAGGGCAAAAAGAATGATGAAGTGTCCAGTTTAGATGCCTTCTTTGATCTCATCCGAAATCTGTTTCCAGAAAATCTCGTTCAGGCTTGTTTTCAGCAGGTGTGTGCTTCCAAAGTGCTTTAAATTTGAGATCATTTTAACTATTTAATCCAAACCATAACTTAATTTCTGTTTATCTTTCATCTGCTAATTACGAATAGTTTTCATTTCATTAACAGTTCTTATATCTCTTTATGTAGATCCAAACCGTTTCAAACAAGGTGGAAATAGCTCCTCCTCCTCCTCCAAATCCAACTCGGTTTGGACGAAATGCTACCAAGGGGGCAGCAAAATATGTAATCAAGAAGACTCTTCAATTTAAGAGTGGCATGAATGTTTTAGGTAATAAATGGTTTTGATCATGTAGTATATGCATGAAGCTGTCATTTTTGGTCTTTAAATTAACATGACGGCAATGTTTGTCTCTGTAGGTCTCATTGGGTTCTTTGTGGCGTTCGGGATTTGCATGGGAAAGATGGGAGAAAGGGCCAAGCTGATGCTTGAGTTCTTCAATGTACTCAACGAGATTGTTATGAGGCTTGTCGGCATGATCATGTGGTCAGCTGTTATTATTGATTATTAATAACTACATAAAAACATTTTTGGTTATACTTTATTTTGACATTCTACTAACTGTAAGTAACTACATGTAAACTACATGTCAACTTGCAACTACTTGTCTACTAACTCTCAGAGTAGACTGTTAGGGTAGGTTTAGGGTTAGTAGAATAAGCTGAAATATACTTGAAAAATTTAAAGTATGGACCAATCAAAAAAAAAAAAAAGTGATAAGATATTAAGACAGTAATGACTGCTAGTTCACATGTAGTTGCAAAGTTACTTACTGTTAGCAGAATGTCTAAAGTGGACTATTAAAATGATGATTTGCATTCCCAGCACTAGTAATCTGTTTGTGAAATGATTTGTTTAACTGTGACAAATATAAAGTACGTGCACTTGTTGTTTTGTATTTTAATGTATACCTGTGATAGCAGCTAAAAAAAACTATTTTTGTGGTAACTGTGACACCTAGAAAGTTCAAAATAACTATAATTATAAACATAAATCATTGTATAAATGTATTGTTACTTTTGTTTAGTTTGGCTATTTAATTTAATGTGCTGAATCAAAGTATTATTATCTCTAACTGAACCCAGACTTTTGAACAGTAGTATAATGACGATGAATTTGAAACGTTTACCTGACTTTAACTGCACTGAACTGTCTGATTAACCTGTTGGTTAACTTTGCTGTATGTCTTTGTCCTGTAACAGGTATTCCCCCATTGGTATTGCATGTCTGATCTGTGGAAAGATCATTTCAATTAACGATTTGGAAGTGGTGGCCAAGCAGCTGGGCATGTACATGGTCACTGTTATCATTGGACTCATTATTCACGGAGCCATGTTCCTTCCTTTAATATATTTTGTTATTGTTCGGAAAAACCCATTCACATTCTTCATGGGAGTTTTCCAAGCATGGGTCACCGCTTTAGGAACAGCTTCGAGGTAAAAAAAAAAAAATGAAAAAAATAACTGTACCTTGATTTTTGTAGACCTTAGGACACATACAGTACAGTACTGTACTGAGTAAAATAAAGGGCAGGCAATGATTTCATTTGACCTGTTTGGAAGTTGAGTTATGAACAATGACAAGAATGGATTCTGAAATCTTAATATGTATCTTTTGTAGTGCTGGGACATTACCAGTTACTTTCCGCTGTCTGGAAGAAAATTTGGGCATTGACAAGAGAGTGACTCGATTTGTGTTACCTGTTGGAGCGACAATCAACATGGACGGTACAGCGCTTTATGAGGCCGTAGCAGCCATCTTTATTGCCCAGATGAACGGAATAGAACTTGATCCTGGTCAGATCGTCACAGTCAGGTAAGACCAATGTCTGGATCCTGGAATGAACATATACTTTATTAAAATCTTATTCTGTTATGTACCTGCTGATTCACTGCAGGCGGTTGCCTGGTAACTATATAGGCTACAATTAAAGGAAAAATAAATTTCAGTGAGTTTAAAACTGTCATAAAAATATGGTATTATTTCTAGCTTGATAGATCTGGTCACTATGAACTGTTGATAAGTTCACTTCCTCGGTTCTATAGAAAAACCAATCACTGCATACATGATGATTTCATGATTTTGGGCTGAGATTAGGGTAAATAAATAATAACTAATTAGAATTGTTTTTAGCAAACCTGTTTCATCATCAGAAATACTATTGTGTGAAACACAATATTGATAAAATCACATGATACTTTTTTCAGAGGTAGGAGAGTCATGTGATGTAGCTTGCAGCTAATCTTTTCAAATCAAATAATTAGGTTTTGTTTGTAGCCTTACAGCGACTCTTGCTAGCGTAGGAGCTGCCAGTATTCCCAGTGCTGGTCTGGTGACGATGCTCCTGATCTTGACAGCTGTGGGACTGCCGACTCAAGACATCAGTTTATTGGTAGCAGTCGACTGGCTCCTGTAAGTCTAACCAATCTCTCTCTCTGCTCTTTTAGTGGTACAAACGTTCTTATAAAATGCTTGTCAGAGTCAAGGATTCAATCAGTAGGGCTATATTATATGATTGAGGGTTGCAACACAACCAATTCTCACGACCAATTCGTACGTATTCATACGAGGTCTCAAATTCGTGCTTATTCATACTAATCCGTACAACCTCATTTGTCTAAAACCCCGTAATAGGTAGATTTAGGTTTAGGTCATTCGTACAAATTCATACAAATTGGCAACTCGTAAAACGCGTACGATTTAGAAGAAATCGTATGAATGAGTTCATACAAATTTGTACGAATTAGCCACCTCGTAAAATATTTACGAATTGCCGTGAGTTCAGGTTGAGATATGAGATATATGATTAAAATTAAATCACATGGCATGTTTATGCATTTGCTTTGCATGTTAGAGCAAGCCCTTTTGGCATTTGGAGACGTTTAGCCTTGAGAGATGTGGCACCTTTCTTTGTTTCTTTCTGCTTTATCAAACAGGGACCGTTTCCGAACATCAGTCAATGTCGTTGGTGACTCGTACGGTGCTGGAATCGTTTACCACCTCTCCAAAGATGAGCTTGACATGTTTGATGCTCAGCAGATAAGACCAGATGACTTTGAGATGGCCAAGACACAATCCTTTTTTGAGAATAACACTAACCACGGTGTATATGCATCTCACAACTCCTGTCAGCCGGTCCAAATAGATGACTGCAAGGTACATTTTACTCTCACAGACATAGAAACCTGTATGTAGATGCTTTTATTTATTTCCCCAACATTGTATGTACCATTGTGATTCTTTTAATTTTTTCGGTCATTCCTGATGTGAATGCATAAGACGTTAAACAGAATGAAGGAATAAATAAATATGGTTTATTTATTTGTTCTGGTACTTGGTGAAATAGCAGTTTTGGTACAGATTTTATATATCCATATCAGTATCTCATCCATTTGGCAATCATCCACATGTGCACAGTAAATCAAATGTTTGTATAGTACTAATGCCAAGATGCCTGTGGCTGCTCTCAAATAAAAAAACAAAAAAAAACAAAAGTAAAACAAAGCAGCGCAAAAAAGGCACACCTCATTTTTGCCACCGATATTTTGAGACGACAGAGGCTGCTATTTCATTTCTTTCAACCTCAGTGTTTATAAGCTTGACAGAAAATCAGTAAGAAAACAGTAAGAAAAGCTTGTTCCATCAGTAAGAAAACAGCAGTTGTGTTCTTTCTTTTTTGTAAATTGTATACCTCTTTTTGACCCTGTGTTTCACAAATGCATAGGTCTGTGTGGTAGCATGCGTCACACTTTTTCACAACCCTTTTAGAAGATTAGCTTTGGGCAGAGATTCACTGTAATTAGTAAAAAAAATACAGGTTTATATTCACAAAATATAACAAGTCAAATGATTCTCTCTATCTGTATTCAGTCTTTCAGCATTCTGTAAGGAAACCCGCTGCAGCTAATTATTATCTCTCTTGTGGTGGGTACATTTCTTTGAATTTGGACATAAATTGTGCTGTTAATATATTAAACTACCTGGATTCTCTGCTCCAAACCATAAACAGTTTAGTTAGCAGCGGTTAATTCATTTTGACTGTGCCTTGGTCCAACAGTTAGTTGTCCCTGATAATTGCTTTCAGGTAACCTTGGCCTCAAATGGCTCCCCTGCGGAGTTCTCACTTGTTGAGGAGGAACCATGGATACGCGAGTAACACAGCACACAGATCCAGCTCCGCCTTATCCTGAATCCCGCAAGCTTATCCTTTCTGGTGAAAACCAAATGCTAATGTTTTACATATAAACAGTCGGAAGTTACCACAGAATGTTTCGCATTGACTTTTGTATGACAATCTCAGTACATCTGATACACAAAAGGGAAGAGAACGTAGTTTGAAGTAGCGGGTGGTTCAGTCAGTCTGCGTAATATTTACACTCAAGGATCAGGATAGTTAGAATTCTAGGCCTTGGGTTGGAGGATCAGTCTGAAACCTGCTGCCTTAAGGCTACCGCAATGGTTTGAATTACCCTACAGCGCTACTAGTGGCAGGAGGAGAGAAGTGCAGCTTGTTTGCTGGAGATACCTTTGACTGGCTTGGCTTAGGTGGATTAACCCTTGGTGGCGGTACTCCAGATCAGCCTCTTATAAGAGCTTACCAATGTACTTAGAGGTTCTGAAATAGTGGTTTGCCTCCAAATGCTGCCACTTATTTTTAAATGCTGCCCGACGTAAATGCCACGTCAGCAATTACAGAGCAATCAGACATGAAGTATGACATTGAGTCGATTGACGCTATCTGCAAGGACGGTTAATATCCTGTTTAGTGGACTGAATAGTTCAAACATTAATAAGTCTCCATGCGTGTTTATGTTTGAGGGAAGGGACTTGCATGTGTGTAGGTTTTGTATGTATCTGTGTGCTTTGTTAAGTTGTCGATTTATTTATGTGTTTATTTGCTAAGTTACAATCTTGCCTTGAAGATATCAACTGCAAACTGCAGACAGAAGACTTTTTGACATTAATATTAAATGCAATCCCGTTTTCTTGGATCTTAGACCACTAATAGTGTTTGATTCTCTGGGGAGCCTTCTTGGATACTCCGATATTATGTCCAGTTGAATGGATTCTATATTCAAGCTGATAAGAGAGGCCCTCAAGTTATTTGGTGCTCAGGTTGTTAGCATGTAACGGAAAAGAGATGACAGAATTGAGATCTATCATTACATATCCACCATTTATTTGGTAGTCCATAATAGCAACACTATCAGCATTCCTCTTTTGCACCAGAATCTTAAAACGCTCTTGTTAAAGTGCCTCCTTGCACTTTCTGTATATATATATACATATAAATACTCACATGTATGCTGTCATATTTTAGATGTATTTTTCATGCAAATTAAAGTGTAGATTTAACTTCATGACTTTTTGCCTATTGTTTAAAAAAACAACAACGGCAATTTGTGTATTCGATATTTTACAAAAGTAGATTAAAGTGTAACAGGTTGTCTTAAGTAGATATTCCTATTATATACTGTACAAGTCACATGGAACGGGTGTATATGAATGTAAGCATATTTTTCACTGTCATGATGATATTGTGTCTCAAATATTGTTAAACATTTTGGTAGGAATAGTGACACTAGGGGAAAAAGTCAAATTACTAATCATTATAAACCAGGCTTGCTACAAATTTACCAGCCTTGTAGAGCGCAGAGATCTTGAGTATCTTCATTAAATTATAACCAGCCTAGATACAGTATCTATGAAGTAAAAGTGTGCACCGTTGGAATATCTGTTCAGGCAGGGCCTGACACATCTGTAGAGGTACAGTGATGTATGTTACAAATATTGTATCTTTTTATTTGTGCAGCCCTGTTTGGTTTCAAAGACATTGTATTACTTGTCTACCAAACTTGATTTTGCATCCACTTTTTAAATTTGTCTTTTTCCTCTATTTTTCTATGAAACACCTATAACAAATTGTAAATAAAGGCAATGCTTCTTGTCTCGGTGGTGTAACTCTTTCTTTTTCCAAGTCTTTAGGATGTGATGATAAATTTGACATGCATTTTACATCCAGCTCTAATTGGACAAATTACAACAACAAATCCAATACCTTGTTCAAATGTCATCTTTTATTGAAAGACTCGTCCCACATCTAAGAGCTGGCAAAAATACATCTTTATGAGTACTTTAATAAATGGAAAGATTTACATTTGTTTCATTACATTACAAGCTGCATAGGGTTTCTCTATTTAAATTCAAACTTTGTATTAATAAATGCATTATATCTCACATAGTACACAGTACTTACGAACAGATGAAAACCAGTATAATTTTTTTTTTCTCACCATATCATTTTTAACCATCAGTCATTAAGAGATAATAGGCATTTTCTATTACTGGAGGAAAAATAATACTTTACATTAGAAAAAAAAAAGTGAAATACAAGAATCTATACAAGAATCTTTATATTTCAAGCAAAAACAGAAGTGACTCTGAGCAGAAACAAAACATCACTAGTGCAAATAAAAAGTATAGAAGAGTTCATAACCTGTTAACAGTATGCAGGATTTAAAACATCACATTAAATACTCCTTCTCATGCTCTTCCAGACTGGTAGCAGTAATCTCATCCGTTTTGCCATTCATCTTCGTGACACTCATCAGTGCCACTATCTCCTGCTCTTTATCTGATAGTGGCAGTGTCTCTGTTTTACTGTAGTTCACTTCAGTTGTGATATTTCTGCTCTCTCTCGGTCCATACCACCTAGGTAAAAAGTTACAATTGTTAAAATGAAGCTGATGAATGTGATGAATTCGCTTAATGAATAAAAAAGCAAACTTACTTGTCTCTAGTAGCAATAGCAGCAAGTATGCATACTATGGCTCCAACAACAACACAGAATGCGAAGATTATCAGCCAAGCTGTAGAAGGGAGAATTGACAGATTTACATTATGTTATTTAAATAAAAAGTCAAAAAACTGATGTTATCTGCAGTGCTGTCATAAAAACTTACTAGAGGGTCCATCACCTTTGACTTTCTTTTCAGAAGATTCTTTTGTATTGAAACCTAATGACATAACATAGTGCATTATGTATTAACACCAAATGTTTCATCAACAGATTAATACTTTATGTAACACATATTTGTAACACAGAGTAACTTACATGTAGTACAGACTTTATGTAATTTAAGTACAAAATAAATACAATTGTAAATAGTTACGGTTATACTGATAAAAATGTGTGATTACATTAAGGTTACTTATGAAAATTACAAAGGGGGTTATAGTTTTCAGACACACACAAACATAAACACACACACTAACAAACTGGTAGAATTATAAAACTAAATATCTTTTATCGCCTTAATTATTTATGTGGAGAAATGTGTAAGAAGTGGTATGACGTGACCGTATACCTTACATTTCTGTCTAGTTTGAGCTTGCCTCTTGATAGCAATTACTTTCAAAGCTTTGCGCTCAAATATTTCAACTGAATCAATTTTCGTGTCTAATTATTATTTTGTGGCAAGCAACCGTGTCAGAAGTGAGATACATCCAGTCGGTTGTTATCGCAAAATTAAGATGTATATTATCACTTACTTATTCTAATCTTAATTCGATTTATTGAAGGATTTTGAAGGTCTTACAGTATTCAGTGTTGAGTACTACTGTAAAATTAACCTTGTCTGGTTTAAATGTTTTAAAATGATTTACAGTTTGAAAATATTAGAAATTTAAAGCCACTTACTGTAATTTGTAATCTGTAATCTATTACAAATGTCCTTCCCAGCTCTTTTTAAGCAGAACTGGTTTCAGTAGAAACCAGGCACCTGTCTGCTACACAGTCGTCTCACTGACACTATGTTATGATCCTCAACCAACCTCAACATCATCTAATATAAGGGTCAGGATTTGTAAGGATATTTACCTTCAGAACTGAAATCCACATCTATCCTCCTGACTTTATCAATTGGTTCCTCCTCAATGTTTATGGATTTCATTGTTGTTGTGAATTGCCTAGGCTCAGGTTCTGTTTCAGTTTCTAATGCTGATCCACTGCCCTCTGCATCAAAAAATAAAACACTGGAGGTAACAGAACTCTTCCCAAAACGAGGCTTGTTTGTAGGGCGTTGTCTGTCTCCATTGTGTGTTGTTGTAGAGAGTTCCTCCAAGGCTGGCACAGTTGAAGGTTTCATGGTGGCCACGTCAGTTTTGGGGATGGCATTCTGAACAGAAGTGTCTCTTTTCACCCTTCCCAAGATCTCTTCCAAATCTAATAGAAAGCCTTCAGTCTCGACCTCCATAAGAATGTCGTCATGTCTTTTTTCACCTTTGTGAGAAAACAGATAAAGGATTACTGCCAAAAAACCTAAATATGTTAATCAGTGTTTTGCATTTCTGTGCTGATAGCAAAGCAAAATAAAAGAGTGGAATGTCGAGTTAAACCACACAGATACTACGTTGGTACAGAGTAAATAGTTTTAAACGAGAAACAATAATCACTTCCTGAGTATTCAAATACAATCAGCAACTTTTTGTTCGTCCTACATTGTGGTACTGCAGGTGCGTAAAAATGCATGAGGTCACAGAGATATGACTAATGCTTTGGATTAGGTGTGGTTGGATAATGAACAATGAAGTGTATGTCTGCTGCATGTCTTGCTTCTTCACAATACACACCCCTCAACTCAAAAGGTAAAGTTAATGCACCAATAGTCTAAGCCATTAATGGCAAAAACAAAGAGTCCGCATTGATATCAGAATTCAATTCTAGGGAACAATAAAGGGAACTTACTTGCTGAGGCTGTGTTTCCATTGGTTAAGCCCTCAGAGTTAGATTTATCATTATCATCACAGTTCAGTGATGCATCTTTGTAGGAGGGAAATAAAAAGGTAAATAAGCAAAACTTGTTTGTTTTGTCATAGGGTTTCCAGTAAGACACCCCAGTTTTTTATATAGTATTCTCACCTGACGGGTTAAAGCAGTAGACATCGGAAAGATAATGTGCTGCTTCGGGACGGAAGGTGATCTCGATGGAACTGGAGTCACAATTTGGACCATTAACGTGTGGGAGGAACATGACATTTTGTCCATCTATCCAGCCATATCTAAACGAAGGTGTGGGATTCATTAAGAAAACATTAAGTACTGCCATTAGTTAAAATCAAAAGAAATGCATTTATGTCTGAACATGTTATTTAGCTCTAGGCTAAGTCTATTGTAATCAGTTTGTTTTCTTTACCTGCATGTTCTCAAACCTTTTTCGTAAGCGTCATTGACCTGTTCCTGTGCTGCGAGTTTGTAACCTAAACTCCGGCACAATTCTAAAGCCTGTTGGAAAGTAAGAGAGTAACGGCTGGTTCCCTCAACATGGAAAACACCGGCAAAGCTGCATCTGCCACTGGAACCTGTCAAAAGTGAATCTAATGTAAATATTCAAAGTCAGAGTCGTAATTAATTTATTAATTGTTTCCCATGTACAATCACACTAATGATCAGTCTGTAAATGAGGGCCAGATGTGTGTGTGATGGATGAGCAATTTAGCATTAGGTATCATTAGATAAATCTCTTAATGATTCATTGCATGTGCAGACGTGAGCACATCTGTAACACATCAGGCCATCTGTAATCCACTGACTTTGTAAATGACCTCTCGTTTTTGTCTGAAAATAACACGTTGAGACCAGCATATGGTTTTAAGGACATCAATTAGTGGAACAAGTGATAAATAGTATGCAGAAGAGGGAATAAGTGAGTTTAACGGGATTAGAAACCTGGTGGATTGATGTCCAGACTGTCTTGAAATCAAAATACATTACTAAAGAAGCTAAATTATGCTTAAAGCAACAGACATATTAGTTGATACTTTTTTATTAAGATCATGAGATTCGCATCGAAAAACAAGACAAAAATACTGAGCAAGAAAATCATTTTTGCATTGAAGTTAAAGTTAGGAAGATAGGAAGCATAGGAGGCTCTTGAGAGAAAGAGAAACAAAATTATACGTACAATAAATGTAACAATCCATGGGCTATATTACAGAATGATCATTACTCTGGCATGCTATCTTATCTGTAGCCACACTGATAACAGCTAAAACCTGTCAGATCGTAATTTCGTTCGTAAAGATATAAAGTTTATGTACAGCCTCAGGCCTTTATCTTAAACCATAACGTATGACATTTATCTACAAAGGACATCATCAATGCGCTAAAAGTAAACGAGAAAGCCTGCAAAAAAACGTTTTCACATTCAGCTGATCTAAGAGCCACATAAAGTTAATCTGCAATAACACTAATAATGTAATACCATTGTTAAATGCAATTTTCATATGTTCTTTAAAAATGACGTGATGTGATTGAATGATTTAGATTAGAATTATTAGAGTGATTAGCTACTAGTGCGGGAGCACATTTTCCGCAACAGTTGACGTTGCCCAGATAACAGCAGAAGTCCGTTTAATAGTGGGGTTTATGACCATAGCCTTAAGAAAAAAGTTACAGTCTCACTACTACAGTCTTATCAGTATCATGAATGTGACCTCATCTTACAATTGTAAATGCGCCTTGACCAAGACGATACAGTATTTGAGCCACCCACCACCAAAGACAATAGATAAATAAGTAACACATTCACCATCACTCACCCTGAACCGGGGCTGCTTGAAGTAGAGCTGGTGATCCAGTAGCAAATACTACAAGTAACAAAGTCCACATGTTCAGTGCTGTGTCATGTGCTAGACAAAGGGAAGTACTGGAAACCTGTCTGTTGGCCCTTAACCGGTATGGTTCTTACAATGCTTTGATTCTCTCCCAGTCTTTGTAATTTTCTGAACCCTCTAAAGATGTACCTGGCCTCTTTTATGCGCTCAGAGTGAGCAATCATGGGTGGTGCTATGAAGAACACACCCTCGTCATTGTCTCCCACACTTCCTCTTGATCTGCGTCTGTGCAGGCAGCATTAACATGCCACTTTAGAGAGAACTACAGTTCTGGTGAATCTCATGGAGTTACAGAGATCAGTTTGTTCATGTGTGCTGCAATTTTAGTATTGCCGCAAGTACAGTGCATGTGTAGTAATGCTGTACTGTATTTGTTAGTGAACTATTTGCACTAATCCAAATAAAATTACTCATGTGTTCACTTACAGAACATTGTGTAAAATACTAAACCAACATTATACCTAAGTGCCTTTCACTACTATGTGTAATGAAGTAATAATTTGATGCAATTTATTGTTTTTATGACATATTCAAATTTGGTAAGATTCTGTATATACATGCTGTCCTACATTTCATGTTTGAACTATGTTTTGTTATGTATTGTATCCACGGCCGGATCAATGCACAGGCTTTATATGGTTGTTTTTGCATGTACCCCTAAACACAGCTTTAACTACACCAACCTGTCCCTATCCTTAGCTATTTTCTATCTTAGTAGCAACAAAAGTGTTTTGTAATTCAATCCAAGTAGGCTACATACTAAAGATACCTAATATTAAGCAGAAACAAAATACTATATTCAGTATTGCTCTTCTCAAGATAAAACAGGTGTGAATAGGTGGGAGTGAATAGCCTAGTTTGCGGTGAGGAGGGTGGCCTCATGTGTTATGGTGAGTCAGTGCGAACACTGCTGTAGTGTTGCTGACTCAGGTGTGTGAAAAAAGGCCTCGCCCTCATGTGTGCTCATGTATACACGTGTATACACGTTCACTTCCTGATTCAAGAGCGGGAAGAAAGTGAAGGTGGCTGCTTGGATGTTATCACCTTTTTTTCTCATGTTTGAGCCTGTGGATATTAAATGGAAGTCAAGAATGACTTGTTTCAGCATTTTACATATGAAGCTTATCAGTACGAATAATTGACTCAATCAAATCAGTCTATGACACTGGAAGATATTGAGAAAGGGGAAAAAGTATATATATACATTTTTTAATCTTTTCAGGATATGAAGGATATTTGTTTTTCCGGAGTTATCATTACATTACAAGTTAATGAAAGACCAGGAGCTGCATAATATTGTAATTGGCCAATTTCAAAAATGTTCTTGTGCAGAATAGGAAAAATAAACTCCTGTTCTTGAGCTCAGTGTTAAAGCTTTACAAAAACATGTTAATTTCCCCGCTATATTTCTAAAGAAACTAATTTCATAAAATGGGTTTCATAACAAATATACAGTACATATTGGATTATTTATACATACATGTATATATATATATATATATATATATATATATACACTGCCCTAATAAATAAATCTGCATTGTTTATCCTTTTGATCTTTCGTTCAAAAAATTCACAAAATTCTAACCTATCATTGAAGTAAAACAATTAAAATGGGGAGAAAATCTCATTGTGAAATAAACGTTTTCCTCCAATACATGTTGGCCACAATTATTGGCACCCCGAGAATTTTTTATGAGTAAAATATCTCTGAAGTATATTCCGGTTCATATTCACAATCTTTAGCACTCCAGGGTGATTATGGACATGAAAAAATCCAACCCTGGCTTCCTGTTTCACAGAAATATATGCAGGAGGGAAAACAAAGTCCAAAATCCTTTAATCATCAACACAATGAGAAAAACCAAATAATATATTTATGATGTGCAGCAAAAGATAATTGAGCTTCACAGATTAGTGAAGTGGTTTTAAGAAAAGAGCTAGAGCAGTGGAAAATAATGAATTTTCTATCAACATAAAATGTTAGGAAACTGCCTGGAAGACGATGTGTGTCTCTATCATCCTAATACACAGCGAGGAGTAGAGTTTGAGTGGATAAAAACTCTTCAAGGACCACAGCTGGAGAATTGTAGAAAAAAGTTGAGTTTCAGGGTCAGAAAACCTTTAAAAATTGTCAAACAGCCCCTACATCAGCACATGTTGTTCAGGAGGGGTTAGGAACGATTCTCCTCGCTCATCCAAAAACAACCTCCAACATGTTCAGTTGTCAGACAGGACTGGAACATCATGGATTCTATCAAATACCAACAGATAAAAATCAATAATTCACTGACTTATAAATCTTATAATGGGCCATGGTTGGGTCTTCTATTGAGACAATAATCCAAAACAAACATAAAAATAAACTAGGGCCGGGACTCGATTAAAAAAATAATCTAATTAATTAGAGGCTTTGTAATTAATTAATCGAAATTAATCGCATTTTAATCACATATAAATATTTGACCTGAGAACCACACTAGCTGCTATATGTTTAGCATTAAGGTGATACTTGAGGCTCGATGTGCTGCGGTGATATGCAAATTCCTTGTTGGATAGCTTGCACACATCCATGCTCTTATCCAGTTGCCATTCTACATGGAATTACTCCCTGGGCCAAACCCCATCTTAGTGCCCCCCTAACAAGTCGCTCCCCTACACAACTCTCTGGTGACAGGGGCTGCAAATGAGCCAAACCCACCCAAACTAACCTGAACATAAACACACATAATATCACTAATACAAAAACCCAACTGTCTTGTTTAAATGACACAAAAATAATAAACTCTAAAGAAATGCCCATAATGCACCCGGCTGCCAGCACTGACTGACGAATTCTAAATTGACTATTCTAAATTGATTCTCAATTATTGAAATGACTAGACTATTCATTATGTTTCATGTTTTATTCCTGATTTTTATATTCTATTGCAAATATGTATTGGTGTTTTATTGTTGTTTATAAAGGATTAGTTATTGATTAAAAACACCCACACACAAACACACTGTTCCTAAAGCGGTCTGTGTTGAAAATGACCAATCACAAGAGCGATCTGACATTTTTCCCCAACTCCAAAGTCAGATAAGTGTACTTGCTGAGCGAGCAGGGCTTGAGCAGCTGAGAGAGTCGCGCGAGCCCAGTTCAGCGGCATTCTCGCGAGAGCGCATTTTTGCTCGCGCATAGTGTTGTGCGCTTACTTGGAAATGCTCGCGAAATGGTTTTCTGCACGCGCATACACGCACGTCTTGTTTTTTTTTTTTTGTTTTTTTTGTGCGCTAGATTTGAAACTTGGCTATTTAAACGCCATAGTCAACAGGCAGGCTATGATAGATAATAGAAAACAGCTTAGGGGCGGTGCAAAAATAAGTGCGATTAAAATGCCTTAAAAAAAAGTGCGATAAAAAAATTTAACGCGTTATTTTTGTGTAATTAATTAATCTAAATTAACGCTTTAAGTCCAGGCCCTAAAATAAACACACGAATTAGTCACTGAGCACAAAATAAAGCTTTTTCCATGGCTGAGGGCAGTTTATATATATATAATCCAACAACCTGTACCACTGAAATGTTATGAGATGTTACACGGAAATTACAGCACTACAGTATAGCCAGAAAGTGTAATACATCAATTATATAATCTAAGTACGAAAATCCATGTCTATGTGTAATATAGTAACTGTATTAGATTGTAATATTTTCAGCTTTAACACACATTTTTATGCACATAGCTGCACTAAAACACTGCATCAGGCTAGATACAAAATATTAATTTCCTGGATACTGCAAAGCGCAGATGTCCAAAGTGTATCATTGCGTGACATCACTATGATATCATACTCTGATACTGGAATTGTCACTGTTCAATAAAGCAATTGTGTTAATCCCTACAAGGACAGTAAAGGCGAGAACTCCTGACACTGTGAGGACATAAATCATGTTTTTTCAACGTACAAACACAAAAGGTTTTCTATAAGGTCTGGGAAACGGGATATTATATTGATATAATATTGATATAAAAAAATAACATCCTGGAAATTGAGCAAAACAGAGCTCAACAGGTGGAGCAGGCCGAGCAGACACACACAGACCCACTAGATTTAAATCAGCACAGCCAGTGAAGGAACAAATGCAACCGTTTTGAATGAGCGCACCTTCGTTTAACAACCAAAAAAATGTTTCTTGGCCTGTTAGAAAGTACAGATCCTCATTGTTAGCCAAGGAGTGGATCAAACAAGAGCTTGATGGGGCGACGCAGAATGAAAGCATTTTCTAGGAGTCATATATAGCAGTAGAGACAGTACAACTATAACAACAAATAAATAATCCCGCAAAGCAGTACTACAGAGAAACGCAAACTGAACCATGCCATGCTGTACTGAACCGTGCTGAGCTGAGTCACGCCACGCAGTAGAAAAGCGCCAAAAGAGGACAGACAGGAAGTTCAAGAATGGCCTCTTTGACAAGACAGGCAAGGGGTCCAGGGACGACCTCCTAGGCCATAACCGGAGACGCTGAGACCTAAGCCTCTGTGGATGAAACAGGACATGCAGGAAGATCAACTTCTGTGGCAGAGATAGGAAAGGGCGGGAACTCACTGAACTGAAGAGCAGTGTGCAGCCAATACGCACAAGATGGCAGTTGCCATGAAAGGAAACACAGGTAATGGGTAACAGGGACTCCCAGTCTTGGACTTGGGACTAATGGTGAATGCCTAACACCATCCATTATAATATTTTAGTCTTATCTCCACATCTGCTTGTACTTTACACCATATAGCATGGGACACCATACTTGGCCTCAGGTTGTGTCATGTCATATAGAATTGCAGGGTTCCTCATCCACAATTCCTACATTTCATTTTAATGTCACTAAAATCCACATTGCTGGAAAGTTCAAGAAACTTAACATATTTTTTAGGGGTGTAAGGATACGCGTATCGTGTATCGAATGACTCATGGTCGTTTTCCAAATCATTAAAGTGATCATTTGTATCTCCTTGTTAGTGGAGAGACTTGAGAGAGCAGAGCACGGGCGTGTCATTATTTAGTTGTTTGGAATGCATTTATCCACAAGCGAGCGATGTGATTTCCTCATTATCTTTCAGCTGGGATCTTCCTGTGATAACGAACTCAACACGATGTGCGTCAGCAGATGTCGCTGTTTTAATGTCATAAAAGTCTTTTTATTGTTGATAGCATAACTGTTGCAAATATATTATATATTTTATATATGTTTTTAAAATATGCTCATATATAAAAACTAATATGTATAAAACTTTTTTTAATAAAAGGATTTTTTGCAATGATCTGTCCCTTAACGAATCTGCTGACGCACACCGCAAAGTTCGTTATCACAGGAAGTGCGTGCTCTGTTCTCTCAAATCTCCACTAACAAGGAGATACAAATGATCACTTTGATGATTTGGAAAACGACCATGAATCATGCGATACGCGATACGTGTATCGTTACACCTCTAATATTTTTCAATAGTCCCATTTACAGTAGGTGAAGAATGCAAAATACTTAACAAGAGTGTTTAGATCAGAGGTCACCAAACTTGATCCTGGAGTGCCAGTGTCCTGCAGAGGTTAGCTCCAACCCTAATCGAACCCCCCTGAATAAGGCAGGTGTGTTGAAGCAAGTCAGAGTTAAGCTTTACAAGACACCAGTCTGGTGACCCCTTGTTTAGGTTCAAAACTATGGGGAACGCATTACAGAAAGCAACTGATGATGCTTTTTAAAATGCTTTTTTGAATAAACATTTAATGAACACCTACTCTCAAAATTAACAGTACATTAAACCAACATTTCACTGTTATATTAAGTATCAGGGAATAAAAACAGTGAACCATTTATCATGTAAAATGCACAGTGTCTGGAAGTATGAAAAAGTAAAACAGATGTCATATCTTATTTTTGACTTCGATCCAAAACATTTTTTTTAATTATTTTGCTCACGTTCCTGCTTACAATAAATGAATGTACCTCTTGTTGATGCATATTTATATACCTACTTGACCATATATTTTTATTATAAATATTCAGGGTCTTTTATCTTTTGAAGATTTGCACTTCCGTCTTCCGCTGCAGCGCTTGTGTGTTTGAGTTGTTTTGAACTGTTTAGCTCCTCGAAACTAACCGCGATATTAATTATAAAAGCTTGAGTCTCTTTTACACTTTTTAAACGTGTTAAGAATGTCGTCGATGATAAACACCGTACAAGAGGAGTGCAACGGAAAGGAAACAGGGGTACAACTAACTGTTAAATATAATGTCCCCGTGCCTGGTTTATACGATATCGTTGTTTCTTCAGAATCTTATAAGCTTCCGTCTTATCTAGACAGCGGAATTAAAGATTTTATCCGGAGTGTGCGTTATGGGGGTAACTTAACCATGCAGTAACAGATCGTATAATATTGTTTTAGGACAAGGACCATCCTCGCGTGCTGATCCCAGAGCTCTGCAGACTCTTCTATAAGCTGGGTTGGGTGACAGGAACCGGGGGAGGAATAAGCCTGCGGCATGGGTTAGTCACTAGTACACTAGTAAAATAAAATCCACTGTGTTCCGCAATAGTAACTTTCAGTGTGGATCATGACGTGAAAAGTGTTCGTGATAAAAGATATGCAAAGGTGCCTAAAAAGACCATGACGGTCTTTTTTAAATGAATTAATCTGTCTCCATGATTGATCTATGACGTTTGTTACTTAAACCCAAGAATGAATGTCCTGTCAATAATAAATTACCCTCATGTTGTTCAAAAACCCACAAAACCATAAAAATACTAATCAAAGGTTTCTGTCTTCCCTTTGAAAGTACAGGTAAATTAATAAGTTTAAAAATAATGTTAAGGCTTTCTTGTGTACCATAATGTAATGCACTGTGTGTTTTTGTGCATGCATCAACCATTGCTTGGATTCAAATAAAGGCTTAAATTAATTCTGTTCATCATGAATCGATCATACTTCTTCACAAACTTGAATTAAACCAATTGATTAATAATTAATTCATTTTACAATGCCTTTTATAGCCTTTTTGGTTGCCTGAACCTTCAATAGAAGGACAGAAACCTCTTGTGTTTTCAATAATAAAAAAATAAATAATAATTTGTGTTTTAGAGATGAATCAAAGTCATACAGGTTTGGAACAACATGAGGGTCAGTAAACAACAGAATTATCATTCCTAGGTTTTTCTTTAATGCCAATCAAATTGATATTTATTTGAGAAATTACATGCATGTACCATATACTTGCAAGTGCATTAAATTTGAAACATAATTATTTCCTCTTCCAGTGAGCACATTTATATAGCTCCCTCAGGTGTTCAGAAGGAGAGAATACAAGTATGTTTTTTTTATTACATCATACTAGCATGTTGCAGCACGTAAAGAAATAATGACAACAAACTATCTTTCCACTTCTGTTTATAGCAAGATGAATTGTTTGTGTGTGATATTGATGAGAAGGACATCCGTTGTCCACCTCCACAAAAGAAGTTGAAGAAAAGCCAATGCACACCCCTCTTCATGAACGCCTACACAATGAGAGGTACTTGTTCACACACAGTGGGTTGCATCTGTTCTATACTCTATTTACAAGGCATTGTCCTTTCTTTTTCGCAGGAGCCCAGGCAGTTATCCATACACACTCAAAGGCTGCTGTTATGGCAACTCTAATGTTTCCTGGCAAAGAATTCCGCATCACACATCAAGAGATGATCAAGGGGATTCGAAAAGGAAACTCTGGTACAAACTACAGGTTGTACTTGTTGTTAAGAGGCTTCACCCTTGCCATTTTTTATGTAACACATTCTTGTCATATAGTAGCTCACCTAAAAAAGAACAGCTCCGAAATGGTTATGTCACCATCTTAATATCTGATTTTAATGACTGTTTGTGTGTTTTTGTACTGTTTGAGTTAGGTATGATGACACTCTAGTTGTTCCGATTATTGAGAACACCCCAGAGGAGAAGGACTTAAAAGAGCGCATGGCCCGAGCCATGGACATGTACCCTGACTCCTGCGCTGTACTCGTCCGCAGACACGGGGTCTACGTCTGGGGAGAGACCTGGGAGAAAGCAAAGACAATGTGAGCTATAGGAAATGAAAGACACACCACATGGCTATATTTTGTGTATGTATACACTGTTTAACTTTTAAATCTGTATCATTTTTCAGGTGTGAATGTTATGACTACTTATTTGACATAGCTGTGCAGATGAAACAGTGTGGCCTGGAACCCTCTGCTCTTCCCACTGAAGATAAAGGCATTGTTTGATACATTTAAGTCAAAGAAAGTTTACCAAATGTTACAACTGTGATTTCAAAATAATAAACGCTTATTGCACTTTTGCACAATTTATGATGTTCACAATAATATTCTTTTCATTATACTTTTTTTTTTTTTTTAAATTTCAGTTACCTGCAAAGACAATGAAATGTAAGAATACTGATTAGAATGGCTAAAGTGCCGTTCTGTAGCATTCTGAAGCTAATTAATGTCATTCTTTTTGTGTGGATGCAACAAAAGCATCATAATGTCATGATTAGCATTTGTTGCCTAATTTGGCAGCTGTTTGTATTCAAATTAAATTGCTATAAAACAAAAGTACTTATAAGCTAAAATTGCTTAGAAATACAGTGTTATAAATGTATATTTGTTGGTTTTGTGAACAAGTGTTTTTTTTTCTTTGTTTCGTTCCTAAAGAAAAGTAATATTGATTTAGAGAATTGTAAATGATTTTAAGTGTGGACTTGTTTTTTGAATTGCTCAAAAATGCTGCATTTATTTGATCAAAAATAGTCAAATTAAACAGTATAGTGAAATATTATTGCAAAATAGCTGTTTTCTGTTATATATATTTCAAAATGTAATTTATTCCTGTGATGGCGAAACAGAATTTTCAGCAGGCACTCTAGTCTTAACATGGTCCTTCGAAACAGTTTTAATCTGCTGATTTTGATGCTCAAGAAATATTTCTTGTCGTTGATGTTTTTTTTCCTATAATTTTTTGATGAATATAGCTTTTGAAATATAAATGCTTTCTATTATTATAATTGCCCTTGTCACTGAATTTAATGCATCATTTAATATATATATGTAATTAACCCTGGACGTTTCAAACCATATATACAGCATTATATACAATTCAGGTATTATAGCCAGCAGATGGCACTGTTGTCTCATTGGCCTTTTGTACTTCGCACAAATTCTTGTAGATGTGCCATCTGCAACTTCAAACATGTTTGTATTAGTCATTTTTAGTATGTCTGCATTTAACAGCTTGACTGTCAGTGGAATATGAAAACAACTGTATTGTGCCAGAGCCAGGGCTCAGGGAAAGACTCTATCAAATGATATTTGAGGGAATCCATGTAGCCATGTTTTACTGCCATCCATTTTGTACTGCTTCTGCCTGCCCATCCATTTGAATGAACGTTATTCTCAAAGGCCCCGTAATTCACAAGCTGCCTGTGCCTGCTATAAGCTACAGGGCTGGTCTGAGCTGAGCCTGGGTGATTCAAACCCCCTCAGAGGCTGGTCTCATCATCCCTCCATATGCTGTTGAAGTTAACATCTCTGAGGCAATGCCTCTTGTTGTTGAGCAGGTTTCATCAGCTCGCTCGATGCAATCAAAATATGATCAAATCTGATACACCTTCTTTCAAAACTGCTGCAGACTAGCACTGGCACAGATATACATGCAACTAATGCTGAGTGAAGAATGTCCATAATGTTCAGCGAAGATTGACAAGATCATTAAAGATATCAAATACAGAACAAAAATGAAAGAACCTTCAAATATTAAAATGATAGGCTACGTTAATTTACTAAAATGTGCACTCATCAACATTTACCACTTATCTACATATCCTCAAGCCAATCGCTGTAGTTTGTTGAGTGTTGATTATTAGTATATAGACCTGTTTAAATGGTATGTCATAATTTAATTTAAATCTTTTTGGCAGTTTTATTTTAACCCTTTAATATATGACAGTAGCTAAGAAGGTTGCTCTCTGAGAGATTATTTGATAGATTATAATGAGAATTCAACCAAACTCAATCAAGTGTTTGTGAATCAGAGACAGAATGAAATCAAACTGTGAAATCTGTACTTTTCATATTTGTTCTGTTTGAGACAAACATCTTATAGCCAAGCTAAAACGTTTGATTCTGCCTGCATAGAGGTCCCAAACTGCAGAGATGAAGGAAAATGTTGGTTACTTGTTAGGAACCAGCAGGGCCGTATTGCAGGCAATCAGGGGTCAAGCGTAATTTGCAGTCTTTCTGTGTTGCTCCCACTGAGCACCGTCTATCAAGATGGACGACTAATTCTCTCTCTCTCTCTTTCTATAAGGGACAACTGCACTGTTGAATGAATCCAAGAGAAAGGAACGTGGCTAATGACCTGAATATCCTGGGGAGGACGTTATGACACTACCAAACCTGTTTATCAAAAGGCTGAAAATGTCTGATGTGGGCTGAAATGAAACCGGGGAAATCTGCGAGCAAGAGTGCAGTGAACCAAAGCCACCTAAATTGACTATGTGTGTATGCAGGTACTTTGAACATAAGTTGCTCTTATTGATTTCAAGCACATAACCTTCTCTGACAGGTTTTAAAGGATTTAGTGTGGGCGCATATGAAGAGTGAGGTAACAATGGTATAGAAACAGGCTGGCCTCTGTGTGTCCTGTAGTGCATCGTGTGTTATGTTTTATGTTTAACAGTTACGACTGAAGAGTAGAGCATCGTCAAATGAGTCTGAGCAAATAATACTCAGCTTCCATTATTTTGATTTGTTTGTTGCTATGGTGGGAAAAGCAACCTGTCTAGAATAATGTATTAATATCTGAATTTTTATTATTATCATTATTATTTTTTTTTTGTTATAACGGAATTAATGTTACCACACTGTTTGTGTAAGAAGTAATTTAAAAATCAAGGAGACATGATATATTGAGATGTCTGAGTTTTTATAATAACCTGATAATAAATCTTTAATATACTGTAGAAGAATGTAATATAATACACAACATAATAGTCTACACAATGTTAATAGTAGTATGTTATTTAACAAGCAAGTGAGGGTTTGCTAAATGAAAAAAAAAACACACAATTGCTTAACCAATATATCATGTATATGCATAGTTTAAAATGATTCTAAATATTCTGTACTTTTTTTTAGATGCAAATAGAGCTCAGTACATAACACACAAACATCAATCACTGTGACAATCAAAAAACATCATTAAGTAAAAATATGAGCTCTGAACATCAACACATCACAAATGACTAACAGTGACAATGAAAAACAATAACAACAGCATGAATTAAGTCAGCAAAAACCAAAACAATATTAACAGTAAGCAAATAATTCATTCATGCTGCAGTGCATGCTGGGAGCTCCCTAGACAAATCAACAATATTCTTGAATATGAAATAGTTTGCTCAGACATTCGGAGGAATATTGTTGGACTAACATGTTTTTATGTAGATTCAAGGTAATTTCTGTGACTCAACAAACTTCTGAAGAAAATGTCATTTTTTAATATTATTTAACTGTAGAATAACTTTGAGCCACGTTGAAAGGTTTTGAAATGAATCACACGTCACAAGGTGGGCAATGAATATACAACAAGATATGTGATGTTTTTTGTCTGTAATGAAGGTCTGATGCAGTTAACTCATGCATGGCTGAAAGAAAGGAATCTGGTGGAATGGGTGTAAGCACTGGGGTACATTAAGCAGGTAATCACAATGCTTTTTGGCTATGCTTCATCAATGCCTAGCAGTGGAAAATCAGGATATTCAGTTCTCCCTGAGCTGCGTCTCTAGAGACATCGATCATCCCAGGCCCCTTCCACAAGCTTTGCTTGTTTTGCACACATGCTCATTTGCAGATTGATTCAGACCCCATCGATTCAAAGCTTTGAATCAACCAGCTATGTCCTCACAATTACAAGAGTGACATCTTATATCCCTAGCCATCGCTGAAGTAAAACACAAGCTAAAGCACTGATGATTAAAGCTGTGAGACAAGTGGGCATGTGTGAATTAGCAGTGTGAAGTTATTTTGTGATTCATGTTTTTATTTATTTTAGTGAGAATATTTGCAAATAAGCTATTAGAGGTGTGTGATATAAAAGTCGCAGCGAGTTGTTGATGGAAAAAACTGTTTTTCAATGAGATTTCTATTTCAAGAGTCAGGTGTGTCTGAGAGCACTCAAATTGCAGGTATAACAATGTTCACATTACTTCATAGAGACAGCCATAGCAACAGAGATATGCAGCTGAGTGAACAAACCTGCATTATACTACCACAGTTAAATATCCTAAAATATAATGAAAACAATTCCAGAACACGGGGCCATAACTATTATACACATAGAGGCGAACAAATCTTTCTAATGGCCAAATTGTCCCCTTTAGTATTAATTCCATTGTGCACCACACACACACACACACACACACATATACAATAATAACAATGCATATAAAGTAAATGCAAAAATGTTTGAGATGACCAATCAAGGCAGGCTTTACTGTTCACAGAAGCCAAAATCGAATTCCAACAATTCTGTTTTATGACAGAAGTTTAAGTAATATCCGATGCAAACTTATTATTTTATTATTATTATTATTATTATGCCATTTTGAATTGAAAATAGCGTAACTGAATGTGAGAGACAAGAAACTTTAACTGAGCTGTTAAGGCATTAGACATGCAATTTAGAGTCTGTGTGCATATTTTAGAATACAAAACATATTTTTTAAGTAGATTAAATGTAATCCTTTTTTTATTATTATTTAATGCAAAGATAATTTAACACAAATTATAGTGTTACAATGTTTTTACAAAAATGATAAATAGAAAAGGTAAAAAAATAAATAAAACAATTTTGGTTTGTTTTATCACATCATCACAGTCTGTAAAAAGGGTCCATATTTCAGTCCTTTATTTCTTTAATTAATATAAGTAAATACAGTAACTTACTCAACTGACAGCTTTTGCCCCCCAAGAGAATGATATGGCCAGGCCTGAACAATAAGATGAGCATGTGTATTTTTCTGGTTTTTCATTTTCACCTGGGGTCAGTGGTGTAAAAGTTTTAGACGTGACTTACAAGTTAGTTGTCTTTTTATATATATATATTTATTTTTGTAAATTCAGTTATATCAAATCATAGATTAGTCTAATTTGAATCCAAAAATAAGACTGATTAATAAGGCTATCTAAGCGCTAGCTGGTCAAACTCGTAATTAAGATGCCATCTTAATAGGCTTTTTTATGCTCTCTAGTTTATGCAACCGGCCCCTGGTTTGAGGGACATTGAAGTAGCTAAACGTTCCATCCGAAGGAAAACAGTTTATTGCAAAAACAGTAATTTTGCAAGGTGTCAGGAGGCACAACAGATGTGTGAGTCATCTTAATATCACTTCAAGCTTTGCAAATTTTTGCTCTCTAATCCAAATTTGATCTCCTTATTTCTGATGAGTCACTGCCTGAAACCATGCAACATTTGATGCTTTGCTTTATGTCAAGACGATCCGAATCAGTTCCATCAAGCAAAATGGCTCAGATTGTTTTTAAAGGGATCATTCTGTCTTCATTTACTCCCCCTCATGTCAAACATGTATGACTTTCACTCTTCTGTGGAACGTAAAACAAAAAGATATTTTAAATATGCAATTTTTACAAAGTGAGGAGGGTTAAATGTAGTTTGGGCACCAACATTTGACAAAATAGCGTTCAAATAAATTGAATATATATATAATTCCTTTAACAAAGTAAAGCCAAATAGATGATATAACGATACCTCCATGTCTGTTATATAGCCAGATGTTTTAAAAAGCTGATGTATGACTTGACAAGAAAACTAGGTGCTTTGATGGCCATTTTCTCTCTCTCTCACTTTCTTTTTTTCCCATCCTCCTGTCTTTTTCCTGCCCACTGCTCCTCTCGCTGCTCCCTTTGTATTTCTTTGAAATTGCTGGCTATTGCTGGGA
This sequence comes from Enteromius radiatus, assembly GCA_032357445.1. Taxonomy (NCBI): domain Eukaryota; kingdom Metazoa; phylum Chordata; class Actinopteri; order Cypriniformes; family Cyprinidae; genus Enteromius; species Enteromius radiatus. The sequence goes on from JAUCMS010000127.1 coordinate 20,848,238, forward strand.
GATTCCTATCAGAACAGGTTTTGAACTGAGGGGAGACACAGAGCACTTGTAGAATAACAATGAGGCCATGGCTCTGGCTCTAATATTAACTTATTGAAAGAGTCCCCAGGAATTGTGTTGCCATTGCTGCCTTTAGGATATGTCAGCATGAATATTAATCTTTCGATTTTGAAGCTATTAATAAAGGCCATAGAAAGGTTTGTCCATCAGAGGAAGAAATGAGTAACAATCAGGAGTCTCAGATGTTTCAATTTTGTGTTAGGAAGATAACGTCTTTAAACTTTGAAATGGGGGGGGGGGGGGTTCTGCGGAGCTCTGCATTTCACAAATTCACTGAAAGTATTTTATTATCCTTCGTTTTATTCAATAAACTGTCATTGCATCATACATAACTGCAGGGAATTGTGTTCGCACAGTGCTGCTCTGTTATGCAGTGCAAGCCAGTTGCTGGAGCTTAGATACACTACTCTCATTTTGCAGAGACTTTTTCCAGACACAAAAATAAACCAGGATTGAAATAAACCCAGTGTTACATAACATCAGACAAATAACTCTTGCAGTCTCTCAGTTTGTGCCTGCCTTCCAATTTGTTGTTCATGATGTTCTGTTAGTTTTGCTCTTCGCTTCTTAACAAGGACGCAGGTGCCTTGACGGAAATTCAATTTGATACCATTAATGAGAAGATTCCCTTTGTATGAAAGCGCAGAAGTGCTTAAGGGAATTTTTGTGTGTAGGTTTTGTGCTACAGTTTAATAATGAAACGGTATGCACATTGCAGAGTTTTCTCTGCCATGCTAGGCTGGAAGTGCTCATTGCTTTCCAAGGAGAGGTCCACCCTAAAATGGGCATCGCTTAAGCCAAAACCCTTCGAGAAGAAGGACTACCTAATCATGAAAGCCAACAGTGAACACATAAATCACACTCTTAAGATTCTAAGCCTTCCAGTGAGGTGCCTGTGCGATTTGTTTCCCATTAAGCCTAGTTTATTGTGTCTATTCGGGCTTAATTCTGGAATTCTGAGGGGTTTAAAGATAATGTATTGATCTGAAGACTGCATGCTGAGTTTTTCAATTTTATAGACTTCTCTCTAAAGACAACTTATTCAAACTGGTATGTTTCATAACACTCCTTTACTGCTAATTATGGGATTGTGACAGCGTTCCACAGTCAAATCATTACGGAAGCACTGGATTGCCATAGCAGTAGAGATGAAGGTGTTGTGACTTTCCTAGTAGTGACAATGTTTGCCAAGTATAGTCATTGCCTGCGGCAAACTGCACCAGCAGGTTGTGAAGATGGGGAGCTCATTGAGTGATAGGGGGGTGACGTCAATTTGTGAGTCCTTTGGGAGCTATTCTCCTGAGCTCTTTATTTTTAACATTCCATATAGTGCCGTAAGTCTTCTGACGGGTCGGTTTGTTCTTATTTTGAGAGGGATAGGTATCAGGTGTGAGGAGTCAGGCAACAGAGAGATTGGTCCCCTTTTGCTAAGCAGATAAAACACTGTTGTCGACATTGCCAGTTCCTTTTATCCAGACTTTTCTCCCTCATGCGATCTTTGCAGTGAACAGGAGGATAGATGGTCCTACATCCTGCAATTTGCTGAGTCTTAATCAGACTAAACAGAGACGCCTTGGGAAGTCATTACCCTTCTATTATTTGAAAGGACATGAAGGAATGGCTACATGGGCAAAGCTCCTGCAGAGAGCCCTTCCATTCAGCCTTGTAAATCAGACAATCCATAGAGGAAGTGTCACAGGAGCATTGAAATACACTGCCTGCGATTAGCCTTTGACCATGTGGCCACATATTTGCTTAAAAACCACTCTGGGCCACTATATTTCACAGCTCTTCAAAAACACTCTTACATCTCGAATGCAAGATGGCGCTTAGATTCAAGCACAGTATTAAAGATGAAATGTATTTGTTCCGGTCTGAACTGCTCTGATCAGCATGACATCTCAGTAAACTGCCCAAGAGAGAAATAAAATGAACTGCAGATACAGAACGACATGATGGTGTCCTTGAAGTCAATGGCTGTTTTTTTCCCCCCTAATATCATATCATGCATGTTTTAGATGAGGAATGAGATGAGTCAGCAGTTTTATTAATGAGCAATTTCATTTCATTGTTGGCACAGGCATTTTGAGCTTACCTTCTGATATACAGGCTTACAGTTAAATATCCGATAGGATGACTTCCTTGACTTTGGTTCCGGCCCAAGAGACGTTACATGTGTTTTCGTAGGTTTAAAAAGGGAGCACAAACGAAAATAAACATGTCTCCTCAAGATGAATTACAAGCCCAGATCATTTTTCCCCTCAAGCCCCTTGAGATAGCACTCGCTGACAGTATAAAGGAGTTTTTGTACTTATTGTTATTGTTATGTCCACTTCATGTGTAGTTATATTTTGCTTTTGCTTACCATGGGACTCATTCTTTTAATCTTACCCAAATATTGCTAGACCAAATACATTTCTCTGCTGCATTCTGTATTTTAGTGCTTCTTATCGCAGCTTTAAAAAAAAATGTCCCAGCTGTGGTTTGTGGTTACCAAGATAAAAGGTACTTTAATAGCATTTAGCAGAATTAAATAAGGAGGAACTAGGCTGGATAAGTTGTATTTTGTTGATTCATGATGCAACTTGGCACATTGATTTCCGGGCATGGTGCTTGCAACCGTCTTAGCAGCCATCATCTGCTTCTGGCTGGGTTCTTATAGCACTTAAAGCTGGAGAGAAGCAAAAGCGTGAGATGATTCGCATGAATCTATTTCCTTTCCTTGATGAGCCTTCCATAATTTTCAATCTGTTTTAAATAACGATGCTCAGGCGCACATTTAAAAAGTCACCATCCAAATGGAAACAAAGGAGCAGCTAACGTCGAGAGTGAAATGAATAAAAATGACTGCTCCATATGCATTTAGTTTCTCAGCTTGCTAAACACCCTGAATGATAATAAACACAGTCACTCATTTGGCTAATGACAAGCATATTGTTCTTGACACTGGCACATGAATATTGACTCTGTTCCATCTTTGTATTTTGAACCCTTGCTCTTCTTTCACCATCAGCGCGACCAGCCGATCACGTTTGCAATGGTTGGGTAGCTTTCTCTGTAGGAGGGGAAATGAGGACAGTTTGTCATTATCAGAGCAGGCTTGAGAGGAATTTAATCACAACTGCACATTCAGCAAGTCTCTGGCATTATTGAATGGGAAAAAAAAGAAGAAAAAAAAAAAAGAAAGCAAGAGAAATATTAATACAGAGAAGCAGACAGATCACTCTCATTAATCAGAAAGCAGTGTGCCTTCCTCCAAATGCATGCTGTGCACGCTGCAGGTTCACGGGACTGTACTGCTGTTAGTGTCCTTCCCATTCAGAGAGGTGAGACTAGCCACATGAAAATAGCTTGTGGATTTAGGACCGGTGCCATCCTTGGACATATTCTCTGTTTCAGATAATGAATTGGATTCAATTTGTTCCAATTTATAGAGAACGGATCAAAAGGTGCAGAGTAAGTAGGAGAATTAATAAATAAGGATGGAGTCATGAGAGGAAATGCGTGTGCAGAGGGATGATGTGTGACTCAGAGACAAAGATAAGCAGTTTTAGCCCTTATAATCATTTAACAGCAGCGATTTAATAATGTTTGACTTTTTTTTATCTGGATTTGATTTCAGGCAATTGCCTGGACCACAATTTACTATCAAACTGGGACAAGCCCTTCCTTGTAGGAAGGATAGAGGATATTTCTAATGCCAGTAATTCCATCTTGGAGTATTATGCTGCCACACCTCTTTTTTTGCTAATAAGAGATACTGAAACACAGCCCAGAGACAGCTGAATAAAAGCAGTCTTCTGTTTTTTTTTTTTTTGTTTAATCTTTGTCTTGCTCTGCAGTTTGCAGTCAGCATTAAACACTATTAAATCCTCCAGTAGGTCCTCTGACAATCCGTTACATTTCAGAAAAGTGATGTTTGTATGGTCAATGAAATGTTTTTTTTCCAACATGTAATTCATATGGAATTCACTTAAGAGACATCACCATGTACAAAACCTTCACAACAGATTTGTTTGACAGATTGACTGTTAGTTAAACATTTCTATTAGTTAACCCTTGTTAGGCTGGTCAAGGGCAAAGGAACAATATAAAGCTTAATATCCAGAAACAAGCTACTGTTAGGTTCCCTAAAGATGTTAAGGCAGTAAAGATTTGGGAACCATAATAAACATGGTATTACATTTTCCTGTCAAATCTAATTTCAACTCAAATTTAGAGTTACAGTATAGGACAGACATTAGGTAGTACGATCTATCTATCTATCTATCTATCTATCTATCTATCTATCTATCTATCTATCTATCTATCTATCTATCTATCTATC